>BSBK01002204.1:52500-552500 GCA_027943335.1 Chamaecyparis obtusa | reverse complement strand
GGAGTGCTTTGGATAAAATATCATCTTTCAAAGAAAAGAAAAGAGGGATCAAATATTCAATCATCAAGCTCCCTACGATTAAGAGGAAGAGGAATCTTAGAATGAAGGAATCAAACTCTAACCCTATAGCAAGGGAAGGAATTTATAAAGAACATAATTTGTAAAATAAAGAAGAGGTGATGACTTAGGACAACAACCTCTCACATAAAAGGATATCCATAGCCAAAACATCAGTCTATATAATGAAATAATGTTGTAGAATAAAGAAATGCCACTAAGCTAAGGAAAGTATATCCTTAGATAGAGAGAAAGAAGGAAAACCTTTCCCCCCAAGGATGAAAGAAAGGGATACCTTTGCAAAAAAAATGTCTTTATAAAAGATATCATGAATAGTAGAAGAGATCTATGCATGACTATAAGAAAGAAAAAGAAATTGAGCTCAAAACAAAATACATGCTCAGAGCATAATGGATCCTAGAGAAATGGAAGAAATACCTCTTGCCCCACAATCAAGAGACAAGAGGAGAAAATATCTACATTATAGAATAATGAGTCGTATTCCCCTTATGAAAATTATGAAGAAATTGTAGAACCGCATGAGAGTGAGATATAATTCCTAAAGTAGCTCTTTCTCTAACATATATCTTGAAATGCACACAATCAACAAGTAAATATGTATTACTATAGTGAAAAGGACATTTGTACATGGAGAGAGCATCTTTCAGCATAGATTTAAATATTTCTTTCTTAGAATTCATTAACTGAACATACACCTTCTTAGCCACATCTTAAGGAGTATTAGGGTAATCTAAGGAAGGTGTTGGAAGAAGAACATGAAGAGGAGGGAAATGATCAAAATCAACCTCCTTAAATTGATATAGTGGAAAGCCAAGACCGTGTATATCTTGTTTAGGGGATATATGAACTAGATATTTAATACCTTGTTCATTAACACCAAGCCCTAAACCATTATAACCTTGTTTAGCCATCATATTCCATCATGTAGTGTACATATATTGTAAAGCTTCTATAGGAGGTGATTGTTTATGGTGATCATGAGAAAAGGTTATGTAAGGTGGAATGATAGGTTTAGAAGAAGTTTTTATTCTCTTCATATCATCATGGATCAAATAAGAAGGGGAAGGTAAATCAAAGAATTCTTGCACATCTGCATCATGAACCATAGTTTGAGCCTCATCATAAGTGTGGGAAGAACTAGGAATAGCAGATGGAGAATTGGGAATAGAAATATTAGGAATTGGATTAGGAAGGATATGATTAGGATTAGGAATATGAGGAAATGGATTAGGAAGGATAATATTAGGATTATGAAGATTAGGAAATGGTGTATCATCTACCAAATTCTTCACATAATTCAAAAGAGCAATAAGTCCGCCACATAAATTCTTAATGAAAGTTTTGAAAGTAGGAAGGCTAGAATTAGTCAATCTCATAACAACATAAGCAAGTGAAACATGAAGAGTGAAAAACATAATAAAATGGATGATATTCTCATAAACATCATAACTACTATAAAGAGATGCTAAGAGTAGAATAATGAAGAAAATAACCACACACCAAAGCATCTTAAGGATCTTCATAGTGAATAAAATCCAAGAAATATTTTTTTATTTTGATGAGTATGTAAATTTTTTATTTATTTTTAAATGAAAGAGCATAAAAAACAACTAATCTAAGCTAATCTTAAGGAAAGGAGGAAAAACATCCAACACCAAAAAGAAAGAGTTGTCTATCACGGGTTCACCAAAATGTAAGATCTAAAAATATATATTTATATATATTTTTATATCTATGGGTGTGTTAATGTGATGTGTGACGAAAAATGTTGTGGACATATATTACCTCCTAATCCAAGACAAGGAGATCCCAATTGATTAACTGAAAAGAGATGATCAATGCAAAAAGGAACCAACTGATTATGGATAAAGAGGGAAAGGGGATCTAATTTCTTAATTATAAAGTAAAACAATAAATCATAAAGATTAGGATAAAATAAAAAAATTATCTTGAAAGGTAGCAGATCTGGAAATACCTATTTTCTGGTGTATGTACTAGGTTTCTGGAAATTCTACAACCGGATCTAGGATGGAAACAATGAGATGGAGAAAACCCATAAATATTTTGCTTTTCTAAACCAGGTCAACTTGACCCAAATGTAGGTCAACCTTGACCCCTTTATGTCGACCTTGACCTACGCTGCTCTGACGAAAATTCTATTTGTGGATCCTGAAAGTTTTTTGAAAAGGGTATTCGAATCTTCTTTGTAATTCATTGTTCTACACTTGTTCCTACAAGAATAGATGGTTTTGTTGTTTGGGATGAGGGGGTTGCCTTGGTCAAACCCCAATTTTGGAGGTAACCTTGAAATAGAATTGAAATGGAGAATGCTAGCAAGTAGTAGAAGTAGATCTAACAATGAAGCTATGATAATCAATAGATGTGCAATTGTAGTTAAAATGTAATCAAGTATGTTAATATGAAAGCTTAGACTCAACATAAAAAACCATAAATGTAAATCAAAACCTCCATGATTGTATGCTTGGAATCCACTTTGAAGGAAGAATGAATAAATCTTGAAGATGCACAAATGATCTTGAAGGAAGATCACACCATCATAATGGATAGATCTAGGGTTTGAATGATAAATCTTGAATACTTGAACCAAATCCCTTCAAAGGCTTGAATGATAAATCTTGAATACTTGAACCAAATCCCTTCAAAGGCTTGAATGATTGAATCCTTCATCTTCAATGGAGAACTTGAATTCTTGAATGCTTGAATGTAGATAATTGTTTGCTTGATAATTGCTTTCGATGGATTGAAAATGTGAGAAGGCTTCCTTATATACTAGTCTAGGGTACAAACTTCTATAGAGGTCGACATATGAGAAATAAATTCCCATTAGGCCTATACCCCTAGGAGTGGACCTAAACTAAATATATTTTAAGGGTCACCTCTTCGAAACCCAAAACAACCGACCCGAAAGTGGAAAAAATAAAATTTTGATTTTCCCCCCCACATCAGACAAACTTTTTGATGAAAAAGGGGGACCTGGGTCAAGGTCAAGGTCGAGGTCAACCTTGACCCAAGGGGTTAAATCCCCTGTAAAATATGCTAGGTGGGGAAAAAAGTTCCCGGAGAGGCCCAATCAGAGCCCTAAATAGGCACAAAAGATGGGAAAGGTGCATAAAATAGAGGACAACATGATAATGGCCCAAAACACCCCCTAAGGAGGGATAAATGTTTTGAACATGGAAGTGCTTCCATTTTAAGATGATACCATAAATTATATCAAAGGATAATTATGTAAATAATAATAATAATTTTTAATTAACTAAAAATTAAATATAATACAATAAGTATTAAAATTATGATGTATTTCAAACACATTATGTTAATAATAATGAAAAAAAATGGTAATAATTATAAAAATATCTAAGTCATTTCTAAAGCTTATAACCTAGTTGCTATTTCTCTCAACATGTCCATCATGGTTGTATTTTGATCTCTCCTTCAATGAACCATCTTGTGAAATTACTCTACAATTTCTAGTCACATCCTCACTCTTCTACCCCACAACAATCAGATCTAGGACTTTGCAACCATTGGTTATTGAGATCGACTTCCTCAAGCAATGGAAACACACTTTGATACTACTTGGTGCAGTTACAGACAAAGGAACCTCAATGAGATCTATCCAATTCATTCAACAAGAGTCCTACAATGGAAACAATAAGAATAAATTGAGAGACAAGAAGGACTAGCCTTCGCATTATCAAAGATTAAATTACAATTGTCCTAGAACATGTAGTCTTACATTCTTGGCATACATGCCTGATTATAGAATGAAATCCTATATACTAATCTTTGAGAGGTTATCTTCTTACCTAGATCTGGTGAACCCTCTTATCTATTTCATAATCTTATAAAGCATTCACAAGCACCAAGTCAGCCTAAAAAGATTATATTTCCTAATGAGAAGAAAATATATTATAGAATATATGTTAGGAACCAAATCTCAAGGTTCTCCCTCTAATAGATGAAACATGAATCACGATCCCTCAAGTATGTCAACCATGGGTGTAGAAACATAAAAAACTATTCCATGAAGCTTCACCAATGGGGAAATTCCTTTACAAGATTAGAAAACACAAATTGGTCATGAAATGTGAAGAACTTATAAGTACCTCCAAGAATCTATGAGATCTCAATAAAGAAGTAATAAATCAAGGTTTGAACGTAGGTGTAGGTTAACCAAGATTTCAAGAACACAGCAAAAGGTGCATAATTGCTAAAGATCCAAGCCAAAGATGTCCTAAAATAAACTCAAAATTTTTCCACATAGGAAAATAGAAATAAATATTTTTGGTTGATGTAAGATTGCCAAGAAACCCAAGATGCTCCTACATCACCTATGCAGTGAAAGAATTAATGGACAAAGATAGTTTTGATTTTTGTTTGGAACTATCATAGGGGCCTCTATAATTTTCTATCCTCTCACCCCTTTACAAGATCAAATTTGCACAAGTTTTTGAAGCTCAAGCGAGGGAAGAAATCCTAAAAAATCACTTGTAGGATAGTAAGTTGTTGGAGTAGGCATCAAGTATATTGGAGAGTTAGAAGCCATTATTTGTTAAGGATGTAGTAGATAACCCCTTTGAACATTTGAAGAGCTTGATCAAGCTGGTAAGTACTCAATTTGACTCATTTGAGAAATCAGGTAAGATAAAGGTTTGGGAAGAGTTTATTGATAAGACATTAAATGAGTAGAAAATAACGATAGCATATAATACAATTGTGTTAAAAATCCACATTAAGGGAATTCAAGATGTCCTAGTTCAAAGAGGAAACATTTAAAGGTCATGTTTATCAATTTTTTAAAAAAATGGAAGAAAATTGAGAAGCAGATCAAGGAACTGGAATAGAAATTGGAGCAAATTTCTCAATCATTTGATCCTTTTGCAGCTTCTACTTCAGAGTCAAAAGTTCAAGGGATATCCTTACTTGAAAAAATTAAAGGCATAGAAAAAGAAAAGGATAAAATAATTGGAAGAGTGAGAGATCTTATAATTCTTTTCGCTTCCAAACTTCAGACCTAATTCAATGTGGTAAAGAAGGCACAAGGAGGACTAGCTACATCAGTTCTAGCTAACTTACAAGGGGAAAAATATAAAGTCTACTTATTTAATGGCTACATATCAGTTTTGGGAATTCTTAAACAAGGATGGGACAAGTATCTATAACTATTGAAGACTATTTATGCAAACATCTTCAAAATGATGTAAGTTAGTAAGTTCTTTGTGTGTACGTATGAGGATATACATATATATAGTTTTTTGATGAAATTTGGCATGTGAATCCATTCCTTTTACATTTATGTCAAAGGGGAGTGTAGAGTAGAAAAAAATATGCACAAATGTACGTATTAGTGACTCGGGGGGAGTTATGATTTTGGTGTGTTAGAGTTTTGTACATATTAAGTTTTGGACACTTAGTCATTTTTCACTAAGTATTTTCGTCAATGCTAAATGAGGATATTGTTGGAAAGTGAAACTACATAGATGTTTGTATTTTTTCATTAATGGAAAGTAAAATAAAATTTCACATGTGCATTATAGTAGGAGACCATACCAAAAGTCTAAATGAGAAATTGGTTAAGTCTCAAAATAAAGAACAAAGTGTTCTTCTAGTATTTAGTGTTTGGTTTGGTGAACTCTTCTAGGTTCATACACTTGGTTATGGACACAAGGGAATTATTTTGTATATATATAGATTCTTATTCTATATTTTGAAGGTTCAATTATATAGGGTGTAGAAGTTAGAAGGTTTGACACATCAATTTTTATCTTTGACAATTAGAACAGTTGAGTGGGTGGAAGATTTTGTGTGCAGACATGGTTACAAATAAATTTTAGTGGAATATTTTTATTCGAAATGGTGGAGATAACATATATAGAGACATGTGCATGATTATTTTGGCTTCCATTGATATTTGAATTTAGATTTGGTACTTTTAGTCAACATATTTCACATTTCCCTAGAACATTTTGAGCTGACATAGTGGGCTCTAATTTCTACTTTCAAACCCATAAGGTCATTTTATTAGGGTCTATATGTGTGTTTGATGCATGAGATAATGTGTGCTATTAAGTACTTGATGCAGGGAAGTCAAATATGAGTCTTTGATTATCAAAGAATGGGGAGATAATGCATTTAGCGATAAAGTGTATCACATTAAAGATTTATGCTTATGCAAAACTACAACTAGGCATTAGTGGATATTATATCTGTATTTCAAAGCTTCTATTTAATATTTTAGTGATCTTGTAAGTAAGTGAGTCTTCCATAGGGTTGTATCCCTGATTGTAATTGAGATGTGAGCTCTAGGTAGTGTGCCTAAATGCAAGTGCATTCCCTATTATTGTAAGACAATATTTCTATAGAGTATTAACTTGTGGGTTCCATCCCCACCATTTTTTTGAACCCATAACAAGTTTTCCATGATATACATCTATGTTTTATGGTGTTGTGTTTATTTATTTATGTTCATGCATGTTACTTTTCATTTTATGTGCTAAGTTTGTAGATTTGAATATTAAAGTTAAAATTTGTTGAACGGTAATTCAGCCGCCCCCCCCCCCCCCCCCCCTCCCCCCCCCCTCTCAGTGCTCCCTCTTTCTAACGTAGGTGAGCATGGTTACCAAAATATTTCCTCCCCTAAGACACCCAATTATGCCTTGATTCCCTTTTGATCAACCTATGCATAGCCAATGGAGGAAGTTAATCTTAAGAAGATGAAATTACATAAACATGAAGATTCTATTCATATTATAGATTCTATTATGGTTAATTTGGATGAAGAAGATAGTCATGATGATGAAAATGATTCTAATTCCAATGATGTTCATGCAAGTGATTCTAATGATATGTATGAGCTTATTGATTTTTATTATGACTTACCTACTAGACTTGCAAAAGGATTATCGCTTGATCGTAGTGATAAGAAAATTGACTTATCATTAGAGAATGGTTCTTGTTTAGAACATACAACAGCTCCATCTATCATGCTTAATGTTATGGATCTAAGGTATTTCTCACCTTCCCCAAATGATAATAACCAAGATGGGGGGAAAGAGATATGCTTGAGTATATCCCCTTGTACATTGGATTATTTTCTATGTATTCTTATTCTATTGTGCTTCCCTCATGGCATTTTTCTTGTTATATTTATTATTTAGATTTCTCTAAATGACCCTTGTTTCTTTATTTGTACAAGGTGAGAAAGGGATCATAATTTTGTGATGTTCCTCTATTTTTATCTTATTTATTATATATTTCCTATGCATGCTATGTCATGCATGTGTTATTATTCATAAATTTGTCTTTGTGTTGTTTTATTAGAGATGATGCAAAGCAGTAGAAACCATTCTTTGATCAGATGTCACATAGATAGGTGCTCCATGTGTTTCCCACCCTTCATCCATGCTTATTAGAAATAATGTGTCATTCTCATATTCCAGTGTTCCATTCATTTCTCATAATGATCTTAATCTTTCACAGATGTGTCATTCCAATCTTTCCATTGAATCTAATATTAATAGTTTTCTAAAACCATTTCATCCTTTACAAAAAAAATTGCTTCCATGAAATAATCCAAATTCTGTATGCCAACTTGTGACATTATTATTCCTTTGTCCATATATATATATTTTGTCATTATCCCTCAATACATGTCTATACCTTAGTTGGAGACTTACATTGGAAAATTTGATCCCTTCACTCCTGTAAAAATATTTCAAACATTTTATAGTGATTTTTCTAACAATCATAAAATCATGGCTAAATTGTTTACTTGAACATTTTGAGATAAGGCCTTGAAATGTTATTTCTCTTTACCTCCTTATTCAATTGACTATTTTTTAAAAAAAATGATAATTCTTTCATTCAATAATTTTAAAATAATATTGTTCCTAAGATTTATTTAACTAATTTAATGCAATGTAAGAAATATGTTAAAGAAAAAGTAACTAATTTTATCACTATATTTAAGAATTTTCATTCTCATATTTTTTTATCATGTGCCTAATATTTATATTCAACATATTTTCATTGCTAATTTACAAAAAAGACATTAGAGATAATATCTTTCTTTTTGAATTCTCTTCCTTTGCTCAATTATATGTACTCCTTCATAGTTATCAACTTCAAGTGAGTCAATTTTAGAACACCACTCCAATGGGTTTTGTCAATTAGAGTGATTCCACATCCTAGTCATTCAAAATTTTTAATAAATCTAAAGGCTTCATCAATATCAATAATTCATCAAACAAAAGTAATGCACAAATGGAAAAATCATCCAAAGGTGTGGCTCCTTTGTCATTTATTCTTAAATATTTTTTTTTTATTTTACACATCTTTTTGAATATTTATATTACGTTACGTTGAAGTTGATTAATGATAACTTTTAACACTTCCTCCCATTAAACCAATTTTATTGTTCTTAACAGTCCAAAAATAAAATTGATCCCAAAGCATTTTTTCAATACCATCATCAATGCAGTAATGATATTGAGAAATGTTTCCATTTGAAATATATTATCCATGACCTAATTTATTTTAATGCTATATTGTTAATGATCAAGAAAATAAATGTGTTTCCCCTCCCAACCAAAACTTGAAAATTTATACCAATCTCCTACCTTCCCATTCTAAAACTACTATTGAGTCTTCACATTCTTTTCCTAATTCTTCCAAATTTTTTGACCTTCCTAGTATTGTGAAATATGATGAAGAGTGTATTGAGGTCAATAATCATGTCAACCTTATTTATCAATTTGAACCCAAAGATAAGCCTACATATGATCTTTGTATTAAATTTGATCCTAACAAGACTATTAGGGCATCACATAGTCTTCCTTACATTGTTGTAAAGATTAATGATCTTCCCTCTCATGGTATCCTTATAGATCCTATTTACATTGTGAATTTTATAACTAAAGAACATATTTTCACAAGATGCCTCCAAAAAGACTCTAAGTACAAATAAAATTTGTTTATTATAAATTTCAATTGTTTCTCTTTTCCCACACATGATTCCATTACCTTCCCCATAAAAGTTGGTAATAAATCCTTAGATGTTTATTTTTTTGTCATCTCAACTTCCAAACAATTTTAACATAGACTTGGTCTTCCTTGTATCACATACATGAAATCTATAGCCTCTTCTATCCATAGGTGTTTGATATTTACCCATCATGCATAATTTATCATGATTAACCTTACTCTTTATGAGCCTTTATCTAGTCATAGGAACTTTGACCTTGACATCTTTTTGGGATTTCATGCATCAAAAAAGTCAACATCACAAAGACAACTTCTTCTTATCTTATATAAAATTCAAATCCAAAAAAGGTTTGTAAACTTATCTCTCCCAAGGTTTTCCAACCTCTTTTCTATTTTCTTGGAATCCTTCCTACACCTTCAATACCTCCTATTTATGCTTTAGTTTCACCTCCTATATCCTACAATAATAATATAGTTCCTATGTCTCAACCTTGTGTAGTTCCTTCCATTCTTCCTCCTAAAGATGAAAAGGACTAGATGTTCATTTATCCTAACCCACCTCAAATTTCAAACAATATAAAATGTAACCATTGTTCCAGTGACCAGCTCTATAAACATTTTGTTAGGACCTATGAGAGTGGTTCCCAAAATAATTCATCTTGTAATACACTTAGTGATTTCTTCATTCCCTTTGATCACCTATGCATATCCCAATGGAGTAATTTAATATTAAGATGTTAAAATTAGATAAACATGATGATTCTATTTGTACTATAGATTCCATTGTGATTAATTTGGATAAATAAGATACACTTGATGAGGAAAATATTCCTAATCCAAATTATGTTCATGCTAGTGATTCTAGTGATATGTATGACCTTATTGATTTTAATTATGATTTACCTGCTAGATTTGGAAAATAAATATCTCTTGATCCTAATGATAAACAAAGTAACTCAACATTAGAGAATGGTAATTGTTTGGAACTTACAATATCTCCATCTATTATGCTCAATGTTATGGATATTAGTTATTTCTCACATTCCTTAAATGATAATAGCCAAGATGGAGGGTAGGAAATATGCTTAACTAGCTCCTCTTCTACAATGGATTATTTGTTTTGTTTTCCTATATTTTTGTTTATATTTCTTTCAATGACCCTTATTTATGTATTTGCACAAGGTGATAAAGGAATCAACCTATTGCGATATTCCTCTATTTGTATATAATTTATTATATATGTTGTATACATGTTATATCATAGATTTGATATTATTCATAAAATTTCCTTTATGTGGGGATGATACAAAGTAGTAAAAACAATTCTTTTTGGTCTATGCAATGTCATACCAAAAAAGAATCTTCTTTGTATCTCCTATGTAATATTCTTCCATTGTGTTTGTAGTTCTTCTACCTTTTGGGGGATTATATCAATTTATTTTGATATAATTCTTAATATATGTGACTTATCATATGATCATATGGACCCTAGTGTTAGTAGATCCATTTTGTACTCTCTTTGTCATTTTTTTCATTTCTCTTTATTTATCCTTTCTTGGTTGCATCTCATAGTGGAAACATCTCTTGCAGATGCATGTATTATCCATTAAATCCATTTCTCTCATTAAGGAGTTTATAATCACTTTAATATGGGGGCATATAATCTTCTTTGTTAGGAATCAATGCTAAATATATCATATGGGTGAGTATTAGCAGCCATTCTGTAGCAATTGTTGTTGCATTCATGATTGTGATTGTCATTGATGTCAACACAATGATCTACTGAAGATGAGTAGAGAAGAAGACAGTGTTTGAGTTAGCACACTTGGGATATTGAAGATGAAGCTATACGCAGTTAAGGACTTATTTTATGATGTGTTATAAGATCATGGTGAAGAGCACAGATAGTAATTCATTTATCCATGGAAGTTATGAGCATTTCAGTGGAAGCAGTATTCATGTAGTGTTCTTGAGTAGCGGCTTGTGGAAATTAGATGATATCTCCTAATCAGGATGGAATCTAATTATGCATAGTTAGAGAGAATTTGGACACATGTTGATAGTGACATGGATGATAGTGCAAGATCTGAGGTCACACGAGTGAAGAATTATATTGATTAGAAGCTAACAATTTTGTGTAATTTTGATGTAACGTGTGGAAAATTTTAGTTTGTAATTTGTATGCCAACTCATTTGTAATTAGTTGAGTTTGGTATAAAGGAAGGAATGTATTCATTGTTTTAATGAGAAATATATAATGAGAAAGTGTTGGGGAGGCTAGGATAGACTAGCTTAGTCTATGCCCCTGATACTCTCTAGGATCTAGGTGTACTTCTAACACCCCTGATGGTCTATAGGCTTCCTTATCTCTCCAAGGACCCCCTAACCTACCTAACCTACCCACCAAGACAAACTAGCTCATTCATAAACATACCAAGCTTTGCACTCTAGCTCATATCCCTTACATTAGCTCAATAAGGGTCTATTTGGCTTCTAATTCTTTCCCAAGTTCCAATAGTGAAAATGATGAGTTCCAAGGTCTTTTTAGGGCTATTGACACCTTTCCATAACATTAGCAAGGTTTGGAGAACACCCAATTTAGTAGTTGCTTTGTATTTTAGGGCTACAAGGAAGTGCCAATTAGGCCTCCTTCTAGATTTGTAGGGCCTATAACTCTTCCTCCGTACAGAATGAGAATTCCTATCCTAAAGGAATTCCAATATAAATGCCTCATTCTCAAGGATTTATGAGGTCTTAGGTGCCCATTTGACCATACAAAGGTTTTGGCAATTTAGAGGGTTTCAAGGGTTTGAGGGACTCCTCACTATCATGGTCTTCAATAGCACCCTTCCATAAATTTCCAAACCTCCTCCTTCACACTAATTCACCTTCTAACACTATTCTTCACTTTCCCAAATGGATTTTCCTTGGAAATTCCTTCACTATCTTGGAGAGTTCTTACTCTGTTGCACACCTAGGGCTTCTACAAATAATTGTTTGTCCTCATTCTCCAGTGCCCTACATTATGGTACAAGCCTATTAGGGTCTTTACTTTGAGAATCCATAGCTCCATGGTGTTCCCATGGTGGAAGCCAAAGTTACAGCCCCATTACTCCATGTCTCTCCAAACTGGCAGAGAATAGTCTAAAATAAAAGAACTAAAGAAATGCTACAATAGCACACTTAGAAATGAAGCTAATACACACAAAATGAAGAACTAAGTAGAAAAAAATATATGCACACAAGGATTCACATAGATTTGATTGTATTCACAAGTAATCAGTCCTTCAACAATGACTGTTACCCTCAAAAACACCAGCAGACTGATCCTCCCGTACTATGTCATACAATAATGACTTCCAACCTCAAAATTAGGGTTAGAAAAGTCTTAAATACCCTTTCCTCAGAGTGAGTGTTTTTTTTTAGGTCTTTTAAGCCTCTTAGCATAGTTAGGCAATACAAAGGGAAAAGTTGTTTAACAACTTTTAAAAGTTGCTAGCAGCTTTGGAGCAACTTTTAGTTGCTTGAGTAGCCTTTTCTCACTCATGTCAAAGGATCATTGCTAGGCCTCCTAAAGCACACATGTTCTCATATCATAACCAACCACTAACTCCTAAACCTCTAACTCAAAGTAAAAAAAAGATCTCAAGATGACAACATTCCTTGTGTCAATGTTCCATTCCTCATAGGAAGACCACCTGCACTTCTAGGACTTATACAATGCCTAGACACACCAAAAGTGAGCCAAACTTCTTATTGACTCTTATTGTAATTACAAGCTTTATCTCAGAGGATAAACATACCAAAAATGTGATGGTGAGGGCCCTCATAGGGGTGCTCCTACACCATACTCCCCCTCAGCACAAGCTAAGCCACTTTGGGATCTAGAAGAGCTAGATCAACTCCAAAATTTTTGAATTGTCCTTCCTCTTTCTAGGTAGCTTTAGATTCAGGTTGACCTATCCACTTGACTAGATGCTCCATGTAGACTTGATGTCTAGTTGATTTCTTTACCCTAGATTCTAAGATCTTCTCTACTTTAGCTGGATCCTTCTTAGGCATTGCATTGGTGTCTATATCTTGTAGAACCTTTCGTGGAGCTATACCTTGCTGACTGATATCACCTTTAAATCTGATCAGGTCTGCAACATTGAACACCGATGAGATGGCTAAATCTGAAGGCAAGTTCACCTTTTAGGCATTCTCTCCATATTTGTCTAGAATCTTGCATGGGCCTACTCTCCTCATCTGTAGCTTGGTGGGCATGCCTTTTTGCATCCTTGCTTTGTTAAGATGGACCATGACATAGTCCCTAATATGAAATTGTACTTCTTTCCTCTTTTCATCCACTTTAGCCTTGAGTCTTTGAGTAGACTCAAAAATATACTTCTTCACTTGCTCTTGCCCCTCCTTGATAGTTTGAGTGAAATCTTCAGCTTGTCCACTCTTCAACTCCATGGAACCTAAGTCTCTCAATTCACACACTCCTCAAGGGTGTCTTCCATAAACTATCTCAAAAGGACCTCTTCCTATGGTCCTGTTGACATTGTCATTATATGCATATTCAGCCTGAGATATCACAAGATCCCAAGTCTACCCATATTCCTTTGTCAAGCACCTTAGCAAGTTGCCAAGCACCCTGTTGATGACCTTAGTTTGACCATTAGTTTGAGGATGGTATGTTGAACTGAAAGAGAGATTAGTTCCCAGCCTTTTCCATAAATTTTGCCAAAAATGGCCCATGAACTTTCTATCCCTATCAGACACAATGCTCAAAGGGAGTCCATGAATCCTAACTATCTCTTTGAAGAAGAGATGTGCTACATAGCTTGCATCATGAGTAGTTTTACATGGAATGAAATGACTCATTTTAGAAAACCTATCTACTACAACATAGATTTTATCCATACCTAATTTGGTTTTAGGGAGTCCAACCACAAATTCCATACTTACACACTCCCAAGGCCTATTTGGAATTGGTAGAGGTTGATAGAGTCCTACATTGCTTGAACCTCCTTTAGCTCTCTAGCATACTCCACATTTCTCTACATACCTCCTGACATCCCTTGCTAGCTTAGGCCAAAAGTAGTATTTTTGTACTAACTCCAATGTTTTGTTTATGCCAAAACGTCCACTTAGTTTTCCATTATGCTTCTCTTGGATCAGATTTTCCCTCATGGATCCTCTAGGTACACAAAGCTGATTACCTTTGAACAACAATCCATTTTTTAGGGTGTAATCTGCAAACTCACCATGAAAATGGTTCTCAAACTCAAGGCACACCTTGTAGGCTTGTGAGAAGTCTTCATCCTCCTCATATAAGTCTTTAAAACCTACTATTCCAATGCTATATAGCTGTACCTCTTGGATAGTCAATAACTTCCTACTCAATGAACCTGCTACCTTGTTGAGCTACCCTTTCTTGTGCTTGATTGTGAAGGTAAAGGATTGTAGATACTCCATCCACTTCAAGTTCCTATTACTAAGCTTCTCCTGAGTGTTGATATAGTTTAAAGCTTGATTATCAGTAAAGACAACAAATTCTTTTGGCAAAAGGTAATGCCTCCACTTCTTGAGAGATTGTACCAATGCATACAACTCCAAGTCATAAGCTGAATACTTCTTCTTTGCTTCATTGATTTTCTCACTGAAGAATGCCATAGGCCTTCCTTCTTGAATCAATACACCCCCTACTGCTATACCACTTGCATCACATTCAATGGTAAACAATTTGTCAAAAGTTGGTAAGAGTAGGATAGGTTTAGTAGCTACCTCTTGCTCTAATGTTTGGAATGCTTTCTCAACTACCTCAGTCCATTTGAAATTAGTTTTTAGTCCTCCTTTGATGGTGTCTAATATTGGTGCACAAATCCCACTGAAGTTCCTTACAAAATTTCTATAAAATTGGGCTAAACCATGAAAACTTCTAATTTCTGTCCCTGTTTTTGGGGTAGGCCAATTCAAGATTGCCTCCACCTTGCTTGGGTCCATTTTCAGATTACCCTTGGACACTAAAAAGCTGAAATAAATCAGCTCTTGATGCATGAACTCACATTTTTCTAGATTTATGGCTAATTTCTCTTCATGTAGCTTCTTCATAACCAACCTTAAGTGCTCAAGATGCTCTGCTTTTGTTTTTCTATAGATGAGTATATCATCTAGATACACCACTACAAATCTTCCTATGAAGTCCTTCAAGACCTCATTCATTAACCTCATGAAGGTGCTTGGGCATTGGTAAGCCCAAATTGCATTACAAGCCATTCATACAATCCATCTATGGTTTTAAAAGTGGTTTTCCACTCATCACCCTCCTTAACTCTGATTTGGTGATAACCACTCTTTAAATCCAGCTTGGTGAAATACATAGCACCTCCTAAGAAATCCATCAAATCTTCTATTCTTGGAATTGGGAACCTATACTTTATAGTGATCCTGTTAATAGCTCTTGAATCTATGCATAGTTTCCATTTTCCTCCTTTCTTGGATGCTAAGACCACTGGGACTGCACATGGACTAATACTCTTCTTGATCAGCCCTTGATCCAATAACTCTTGCACTTATCTTGCTACTTCCTTATTCTAGTCCGAGGTAAGCTTGTAGGCTTCTTTTTTAGATAGAGATGCACCAGGTACAAAGTCAATTTGATGACTTATAGCTCTTCTTGGAGGTAAGGTGGCAGGGGTTCCATCACTTACTATATCTCTAAATTCTTCTAGCATTTTCTGCACTTCTAATGGTAAATATGCCTACAACTTATTGTCCTCCTCCTTTGGTTTCACCATGATAGCACATCCTATGGTCTCCTCATCATGTAGAGCATATAAGAACTCATTACCACTCCTAAGCAACACACTAGGTGTCTTAGAACCATCTTCACTCTCTATTATGGACTGAATTTTGAAAGTCCTTGCATCTTTCTTAAAAGAAATGGAGTTCTCCTCTCCATCATAGATCATCTTTCTATCAAATTGCCAAGGTCTTCCTAGTAGAAGATGGCATGCATTCATGGGAAAAACATCACAAAGAACTTTGTCTTTATACCCTCCAATAGAAAATTCCACCCATGTCTACTCATTAACTAGTACAGTTTTCTCCTGGTTCAACCAAGTCACCTTATAGGGATTTACATGGGGAACCTTTGTGAGTTTCAGCTTCTTTGTTGCTTCCTCTACTATAATGTTATCAGTAGACCCTGAATCTACTATAACTTTGCACACTTTTCCTTGTATCTTGCACTTGACTCTAAAAAGAGCCCTCCTTTTCTTTGGTTAACCTTGATTAGGCTACCTTATAAGCACCCTCCTAAACATAAGGTTCTCCCCCATTTCTGATTTCAATTTTTTGACTTCATTTGTGCATGAGCTGCTTCTGTCCTCTTAGGTATAGGCTACCCTTTTCTCATTATTTGAGGCCAAAGGATTATTAGGACACCTATAGGTAGGGTGTCCAAGCTATCCACACTGATAGCACTTCATGGTGGCAAAGTAGGAGCTACTCCTTCCTATTCCTCTTCCTCTATTTCCTTGAGAACCTCTTCCTCTTGTACTAATTTCTAAACTTTGTTCCAAGAGTCTTCTCTCACCCTAGTTTCTTGATTCACCACCTCTACTAGAACCTCCTCTTTGACCCCCTCTAGAGTCTCTACCTCTTCCCCTATTCTTGGAGTTAGGTTCTTTCTTTCTTCTTTGTTTATCTTCAATTTTTTGTGCCATATGCTAACATCCAAGTATGGTGGTGGGAGTGAACAAACTCATCTCCTCAGCTATGCTTCATTTCAAACCACTTAGGTACCTTGCCAATTTAATGCCTTCTTCTTCTTTGATCTTGGATCTCAAGCTCAACTTGTGGAACTCTTCAGTGTAGGTGGCTACATCCATCTCCTTCTTTCTGAGATTCAATTTCCTCCTATGCTACTAAATTTCATAATCTACTGGTAGGTATGCTTCCTTCACTTTATTCACCATTGCTTTCCAATTAGAAATTGGATTCTTTCCCTCTTTCTCTCTTTCGCTTTGCAAGTAGTTCCACTAGGTTAAAGCTTGTCCCCTCAACCTAGATTTGGCCACTTTGACCTTCTGTGCCTCTGAGATCTCTTCACACTCAAAGTGATTTTTCATGCCTTCAATCCATTGCATCACAAGCTCTATATCCATCCTGCTAGTCAATAATGGGACACCTTCAAGTGCCTTGCCTATGATAGCCTTCAGGGCTTTAAGAAATTCCTCAACTTGAGTTGGAGGATTAGGTATAGGTACATCATCATCAATGGTTGTCTCTTTTCCTTTGGCATCTTGCTCCTCCATCCTATCTTTCACCTTATCTGCTTTTGCTTGGACATCATCCAAGAGTTGCTCCATTTGCATCAATCTTTCCTGCAGGAGTCTATTAGCTTCCTCCTAATCTTCCACCTTCTTAGAAAGCTCTACATTAGTCACCATTTTCTTCTTGTGTGATGATCCAACTAATTCTTCTAATGGTTGAAACATCCACTATTCACTTCCCAAGCATTAAGAGGCTCTGATACCAATCTGTTGGGGAGGCTAGGATAGACTAGCTTAGTCTATGCCCTTGATCCTCTCTAGGATCCAGGTGTACTTCTAACACCCCTAATGGTCTATAGGCTTCCTTATCTCTCCAAGGACCCCCTAACCTACCTAACCTACCCACCAAGACAAACTAGCTCATTCATCAACATACCAAGCTTTGCACTCTAGCTCCTATCCCTTACATTGGCTCAATAAGGGTCTATTTGGATTCTAATTCTTTCCCAAGTTCCAACAGTGAAAATGATGAGTTCCAAGGTCTTTTTAGGGCTATTGACACCTTTCCATAACATTAGCAAGGTTTGGAGAACACCCAATTTAGTAGTTTCTTTGTATTTTAAGGCTACAAGGAAGTGCCAATTAGGCCTCCTTCTGGATTTGTAGGGCCTATAACTCTTCCTCCATACAGAATGAAAATTCATTTCCTAAATGAATTCCACTATAAATTCCTCATTCTCAAGGATTTATGAGGTCTTAGGTGCCCATTTGACCATACAAAGGTTTTGGTAATTTAGAGGGTTTCAAGGGTTTGAGGGACTCCTCACAGTCCTAGTCTTCAAAAACACCCTTCCATAACTTTCCAAACCTCCTCCTTCACACTACTTCACCTTCTAACACTGTTCTTCACTTTTCCAAATGGATTTACCTTGGAACTTCCTTCACTATCTTGGAAAGTTCTTACTCTACTGCACATCCCTAGCCAGACTACACATAACTCGCCTAGGGCTTCTACAAACAATTGTTTGTCCTCATTCTCCAGGGCCTTGCATTATGGTACATGCGTATTAGGGTCTATACTTTGAGAATCCATAGCTCCATGGTGTTCCCATGGTGGAAGCCAAAGTTATAGCCCCATTACTCCATGTCTCTCTAAACTGGTAGAGAACAGTCTAAATCAAAAGAACTAAAGAAATGCTACAATAGCACACTAAGAAATGAAGCTAATACATAGAAAATGAAGAACTAAGCACACAAAAAGATATGCACACAAGGACTCACATAGATTTGATTGTATTCACAAGTAATTAGTCCTTCAACAATGACTATTACCTTCAAAAACACCAGCAGACTGATCCTCCCGTACTGTGTCATACAATAATGACTTCCAACCTTGAAATTAGGGTTATATAGGTCTTAAATACCCTTTTCTTAGAGTGAGTGTTTTGTTTTAGGGCTTTTTAGCCTCTTAGCACAGTTAGGCAATACAAAGGGAAAAGTTGTTTAGCAACTTTAAAAAAAAAGATCCTATACCTCTAACTCAAAGTAAAAAAAGATCTCATGATGACAACATTCCTTGAGTCAATGTTCCATTCCTCATAGGAAGACCACCTACACTTCTAGGACTTATACAATGCCTAGACACACCAAAAATGAGCCAAACTTCTTATTGACTCTTATTTTAATTACAAGCTTTATCTTAGAGGATAAAAATACCAAAAATGTGATGGTGAGGGCCCTCATAGGGGTGCTCCTACACCAAAAAGTGTATGAAGGAATTGTGAAAATGAAATTGTTGAAAGAGGACATGCGAAGTACTGAGATCTGGTAATCAGATCTGAAGAAGGAGTTGGTACAGTTTGGCACAATTAGAGAAGGAGTATTGGATTGTTGAGGTCAGTAATCTTTTGGTATTGTTCTATTGAGTAATACAAAGATCAGTTGGAAAGTGAGTTCAGTGATCTTACCCTGAAGTTGTTTGGGCAATGGGTCCTTCTGTCTTCCATAATTCCTAACAGAGTTAGAATCTTTTAACAGGGATTCAAAATCTCCTAATAGGGATTCATATAAACTAAATTTATTTAATAAGAATCCTAAAAGAGTCCATCCTTTCATAAGGAATATTCATATTAGTGCATCTTTTATGGGCATCATTCCCATAAGGGTTTACTCTTTGATCAAGAGGTTCCCTAGTCATTATATCTTGTGTCATTGTGTTATTATGAATGTATATCTTTCTATGGTTTTGATTACATTGCGTACATGGTTAAAATCTATTGAAGTTGATATAACTGATTCACTGCCCCCCCCCTCTTAGTTATCTTGGAAGACTTTACTTTCTAACAATTGGTATCAGAGTGATAGGTCCTTGAAAGATAAGTTTAATAGCTTAAGAAGATCCATGGTGAATTTCAGGAAAGAAAGCCCTAAGTTTGATGGAGTAAATTTCGACAGTTGGAAAGAAAAGATGAAGACACATATACTATGTTTAGGACAATGTTATTGGTTGATTACAAAGAATGAGAAGACTATCATTGATGAGGATAGCATTGAAACACGTACTAATGAGGAAAGAGATCTATTCATGTGTAACATACTTGCCAAAGAAGCACTCTTGTCAGCCCTTCCAAAAAATGAGTACAGGCAGGTAAAATATTTGAAAACATCTCATGAAATTTGGTTAGCTTTACACTCTAGTTTTTAAGGTGATGGACATGCAAAGAAAGTTAGATTACATAATTGGATAAGTGCATTTGAAGATATAAGAATGATGGAAGATGAATCTGTTAGAAGCTACATTGGTAGAATGTCAGAGATTGTTGCAAGTATAAAATCTTGTGGTGGAAAAAAGACAAAGAATGAAGTGATATGGAAAATATTCAGGACATTGACTCTTGCATTTAAGAAGACAACACGGATGATTGAACAAGTCATACCTTGTACTAAGAACTTTACAAGAGAGACTCTTCTTGGAAGATTGGAAGTAGCAGAAATGAACCTGAGGTTATCAGGAGACCTACCTAGAATGGAGACAACATTCAATTCTCTTAGTGTTCATCCTACATTTTCAAGAAGCATTAGTGTGAGTAGAGATTATGCTAGCAGCAGCAGATCTAGAAATTAAGAAGACAAGAATATTGAAGATGGTATTGCCTTGCTTGTGAAGAGAGAACCAGATGGTAAGAAATTTTTTTAATGTTGGACTTGTCAAGAATATTACTATGAAAATGATGAAGACCTTGAAGTTAGTTTGGAGAAATCTTTGAGTGAAAGTGATACTGAGAATAATGATGATATAGGATTTGTAGCAATTAAAGAAGAAAACCTTGAAATTGAAATTAAGGAAGAAAAGCCTTTAGTTTCTCAAGTAGAAAAGAAATCTGATTTGATTATAGATAGTGGTTGTTCACATCATATGACTGGAGACATGAAAAAGTTCATAAAGTTTAACAATTATGATGGAGTTGTTAGAGTTGGAAACAATGCACGTTGTTTGATTAAAGGTATAGGATCTATTACTCTTGTTGGAAAGACCAATACTGATGATGTTTACTTTGTGGATGGTTTGAAACATAATATTTTGAGTGTTGGATAGTTAGTTGATAAGGGATATCAAGTTTGGTTTATTGAGAAAACATGTGTGATTAAAGATAAAGATAGAAATTTGATTGGAACTAGATCTAGAACCAGAGGTAATGTATTTCAATTGAATCCTACTGAGATGACATGCTTGATCACAAAGATTGATGACAGTTGATTATGGCACAAAAGATTTTGTCATATAAACTTTGATAATATTGTGAAAGTGAGTACTACATTTGTAGTAAGAGATTTTCCTAAAATTATGAAGCCTAC
The DNA here is from genome assembly GCA_027943335.1 of Chamaecyparis obtusa. NCBI lineage: Eukaryota > Viridiplantae > Streptophyta > Pinopsida > Cupressales > Cupressaceae > Chamaecyparis > Chamaecyparis obtusa. The sequence goes on along the minus strand of BSBK01002204.1, from coordinate 531,297 downwards.
TAACATGATTTGCAAGGAATGTATAATGGATAAATAGAAGAGAAGCTCATTTCCCAGCAAGAAGTTTACAACAATAGAGAAGTTGGAGATTGTTCATACAGACTTGAGCGGTCCTACAAGGACTAGAGGATTCTATGGAGAAAGGTATTTTATGATTCTTATTGATGACTTTACAAGAATGATGTGGATTGCATTTCTTAAAGAAAAATATGAAGCATTTGGTAGGTTTAAGATCATTAAGAATAAAGTTGAGAATAAATCTGGAATGAAGATTAAATGTTTGGGATCAAATAGAGGTGGAGAATTTACTTCTAAAGAATTTAACATATTTTGTGAAGTGAATGGTATTAAGAGAAAGTTTTCATCCCCTAGGACACCTGAACAAAATGGTATTGTAGAAAGGAGAAATAGATCTGTGACTGAAGCAACAAGAGCTATGTTATTTGAGAATGACCTAGCAAAGATATTCTGGAGAGAAGTAGTGAAAAAAATGGTGTATACAATGAAAAAAGTACAAATTAGAGCATACACAAACATGCCACCATATAAACTATGGTTTGGACATGCACCATCAGTTAAGTATTTTAGAATTTTTGTGATGGGGAGGTTAGGATAGACTAGCTAGTCTATGCCTTTGATCCTTAACCAAGACCCTAGTGTTCTCCAGACACTTATGTGGTCTATAAGATTCTCTTCTCATCAAAAGATCCCCTAACCTATCCTAACTTGACCATCAAGTAGAGCTTTATCAACTTGCAACTTATCAAGCATTGCTTCCTAGCGCCATCCCTTACATAGGCTTATAAGGGTCTTTTAGGGTTCAGTTACCTTCCCAAGCTCTGAAAAAGAAATTGATGAGTTCCAAGGTGTTTTTGGCACATTTGAAACATCTTCAATGCATTAGTGAGGCTGGGTTATCACCCGATTTCATACTTCCTTCCCGATACAGGGCTACAAGGAAGAGGCCTAATTAGCCCTCCTTCTGGGTTTATAGGGTTTTTGACACCCTCCCTTCACAGTACCAAGGATAGATTTGTTAAGTGACCCTCACTCATTTAAAGATCCCTCTAGGATTTTTGGGGTTTTACGTCATGAACAAGCTGTACAATGCGTGAACCAAGATTGAGGGTTTTAAGGGCTTTTTAGACTTCCCTGAGTCATTGAACTATTTGGCTTTCTACTAAAACCTTCTTGGATTGCCCAAGATCTCTCCTCCATAGTATATTGTCTTCATAAATGTACATTGACTCCCTCCAAAGGGCCTACTTTGAAACTCTTTCCTCTATCTTCTAGAGCACTTGCACTACTGACTGCTCCTAACTGGGCATTGCCTTAGCTTGCCTAGAGCATGGTCAAAAAAATAGGTGCACTCATACTCCAGGGCCTTACTGACATATTTATACATGGTAGGATCTGTAATTTTAGACCAAAGTTCCATGGTGTGGTCACCGTGGAAACAAAAGTTACAGCCCTATATCTACATGCCTCTCCAAACTGGCAAAGGACTGGCAAATGTAAAGAAATGAATAGAACACACACCTAAAATTGAAAGAACTACTCCAAACTCACAAAAATGAAATAAAAAACACTATAAACAATACTCCATGCATAGAATTCACAAGCTTCCTTCTATTTGTTTCCAAACATGTCAAATAACAGTGACTATCACACACAATGCTACGTTCAGACTGGTGTTTCTGTACAGTAGCCGTACAATAATAATACCAACCCCTAAATTAGGGTTTTTCAAGTCCTTTATAGTCTTTATCTTAGGGTGTGGGTCTGGTTAGGGCTTTTCAGCCACTTAGCAAAGCTAGGTAATATAAAAAGAAAAGTTGCTAGCAACTTTTGAGCAACTTTTTGTTGCTCAAGCAACTTTTGCTCTCACACTTCAAATGACTATTTATAGGTCCTACCAAGGCACACATGTGCTCATACCTCAACCAAAAACCTAACCCTATACTTCTACAAACATGACAGATCAATGACCTTAGGATGACAGCATGCCCTGAGTCATTGTGCCAATTACATTAAGAACCAGCTGAACTTCTAGGTCCTAGCCTAGGCCTAGACACACACACACTGAGCCAGACTCTTATTTAATTACATGTTTCATTGAAGAAGTTCTTCTCACAAAAAAATTGGATGGTGGGAGCCCTTAGAAGGGTGCTCCTACACCATACTCTCCCTTAGCACAAACTAAGGCACTTTGGGGTCAAGAAGAGCTAGGTCCACCCCAAACTTCTTGAACTATCCTTCCTCAACCCATGTGGCTTTAGATTTAGGCTGATCCATCCATTTGACTAGATGTTCCATGTAAACTTGATGTCTAGTAGTCTTCTTCACCCTGGAGTCTAAGATCTTGTCTGCTTTAGCTGGCTTCTTCTTGGGCATTGCATTGGTGTCTATGTATTGCAACACCTTTGGTGGATCCATACCTTTCTATTTGATGTCTCCTTTGAACATAACCAGGTCTGCAACATTAAACATTAGTGAAATGGCTAAGTCTAAGGGCAAGTCCACCTTGTAGGCATTTTCTCCATATTTGGCTATAATTTGACATGGGCCTACTCTCCTCATTTGTAGCTTGGTGGGCATGCCCTTTTGCATCCTTTCTTTGTATAGATGGACCATGACATAGGCCCCAATATGAAACTATACTTCTTTCTTCTTTTCATCCACTTTAGCTTTGAGTTTATGAGTGGATTCCATGATGGTCTTCTTCACTTGCTCTTGAAACTCCTTGATGGTTTGAGTGAAATATTCAGCTTGTCCACTCTTCAACTCCATAGAACCTAAGTCCCTTAACTCAAACACTCCTCTAGGGTGTCTTCCATATACAATCTCAAAAGGACTTCTTCATGTGGTCTTGTTTACACTATCATTATAAGCATATTCAGCCAGAGATATAACAAGATCTCAAGTTTTCCCACACTCCTTTGTCAAACACCTTAGCAAGTTTCCAAACACCCTATTTATGACTTTCGTTTGACCATCAATTTGAGGATGGTATGCTGAACTGAAAGAGATATTACTTCCTAACCTTTTCCATAAGGTTTTCCAAAAATGACCCATGAACTTGCTATCTCTATCAGACACAATACTCAGAGGGAGTCCATGAATCCTAACTATCTCTTTGAAGAAGAGGTGTGCTACATAACTTGCATCATGAATAGTTCTACATGGAATGAAATGACTCATTTTAGAGAACCTGTCTACTACCACATAGATGCTATCAATACCTAATTTGGTTTTAGGGAGTCCAACCACAAAGTCCATGCTCACACACTCCCAAGGCCTATTCGATATTGACAAAGGTTGATAGAGTCATGCATTGCTTGAACCTCCTTTAGCTCTTTGACATACTCCACATTTCTCTACATATCTTCTCACATCCCTTGCTAGCTTAGGCCAAAAATAGTATCTTTGCACCAACTCCAATGTCTTATTTATGCCAAAATGTCCACTTAGACTACCATTATGCTTCTCTTGAATCAAATTTTCCCTCATGGATCCTCTAGGTACACAACTGATTACCTTTGAACAACAATCCATTTTGAAGGGTATACTCTGCAAACTCACCATGGAAATGGTTCTCAAACTCTTGGCACACCTTTTAGGCTTGTGAGAAGTCTTCATCATCCTCATATAAGTCTTTGAAACCTGCTATTCTAATGCTTTGTAGCTGTACTTCTTGGATAGTCAAAAGCTTTCTACTCAAGGCATCTGCTACCTTGTTGAGCTACCCCTTCTTGTGTTTGATTGTGAAGGTAAAGGATTGGAGATACTCCATCCACTTCAAATGCCTATTGCTAAGATTTTCTTAAGTATTTATATAGCTCAAGGCCTGATTATCAGTAAATACAACAAATTCTTTTGGCAAGAGGTAATGCCTCCACTTCTTGAGGGATTGTACTAATGCATACAATTCTAAGTCATAAGCTGAATACTTTTTCTTTGCCTCATTGAGTTTCTCACTAAAGAATGCCACAGGCCTTCCTTCTTGACTCAATACACCCCCTACTGCTATACCACTTGCATCACATTCTATTGTGAACAACTTATCAAAAGTAGGTAAGAGTAAGATAGGTTTGGTAGCTACCTCTTGCTTCAATGTTTGAAATGCTTTATTAGTTACCTCAATCCACTTGAACTTAGTTTTAAGTCCTCCCTTGATGGTTTCTAACACTGGTGCACAAATCCCATTGAAGTTTCTCACAAACTTTCTATAAAATTGGGCTAACCCATGAAAAATTCTAACTTCAGTCCTTGTTTTAGGGGCAGGCCAGTTCAAGATTGCCTCCACCTTGCTTGGGTCCATTTTCAAAGTACCCTTGGACACCACAAATCCCAAGTAAACTAGCTCCTTCTACATGAACTCACACTTTTCTAGGTTGATAGCCAATTGCTCCTCATGTAGCTTCTTCATAACCAACCTCAAGTGCTCACGATGTTCTGCTTTGGTTTTGCTATAGATTAGGATATCATCTAGATATACCACTATAAATCTACCTATGAAGTCCTTCAAGATGTCATTCATCAGCCTCATGAAGTTTCTTGGGGCATTGGTAAGCCCAAATGGCATTACAAGCCATTCATACAATCCATATGTGGTTTTAAAAGCAGTCTTCCACTCATCACCCTCCTTGATTCTAATTTGGTGATAACCACTTTTTAGATCCAACTTAGTGAAATACATAGCACCTCCTAAGAAATCCATCAAATCTTCTATTATTGGAATTGGGAACCTATACCTGATAGTGATCCTATTGGTGACCCTTGAATCTATGCAAAGTCTCCATTTTCCTCCTTTCTTGGATGCTAAGACCACTGGGACTACACATGGACTAATAGTCTTCTTGATCAGCCCTTGATCCATTAGTTCTTGCACTTGTCTTGCCACTTCCTTATTCTATTTAGGGTTAAGCTTGTAGGCTTCCTTGTTAGGTAGAGATGCACCAGGTACAAAGTCTATTTGATGACTTATGGCCCTTCTTAGAGGTAGTGTTGCAGGGGTTCCATCACTCACAATGTCTTTGAATTCTTCTAACATTTGCTGCACTTCTAATGGTGTTTCTACCTGCAACTTCTTGTCATCCTCCTTTGGCTTCACCATGATAGCACATCCTATTGTCTCCTCATCATGTAGTGCATGTAGGAACTCCTTACCAATGCTAAGCAACACACAAGGTGTTTCAGAAGTACCTTCTTCATTCTCTGTTATGGAGTGAATCTTGAATGTTGTTCCATCTTTCTTGAAAGAAATGGAGTTCTCTTCTCCATCATAGATCACCTTCCTATCAAATTCCCAGAGTCTTCCCAATAAGAGATGGCATGCATCCATGGGTAGGACATCAAAAAGAACATTGTCCTTATAGCCTCCAATTAAAAACTCCACCCATGTCTACTCATTCACTAGCACACTCTACTCTTGATTCAACCAAGTCACCTTGTAGGGGTTTGCATGGGGAACCTTTGTGAGTTTGAGCTTCTTTTCTACTTCCTCTACTATGATGTTATTAGTGGGCCCTGAATCCATTATAACTTTGCAAACTTTGCCTTGTATCTTGCATCTTACTCTAAAAAGAGCTCTCCTCTACTTGGGTTCAAATTGTCTATGTTGTCTTATGAGTACTCTTCTAAATATTAAGTTTTCACCCATTTTTTATTCTAGTTTTCTGACCTCATTGGTACATGAGCTTCTGCTATCTTCTTGGGTATAGGCTACCCTCTTTTCATTGTTTGAGTTTGATGACTTGTCAAGACACCTATAAGCAGGGTGCCCAAGCTATCCACATTGATAACATTTCACTATGGCAAAGTAGGAGCTACTTCTTCCTACACCTCTTCCTCTATTTCCTTGAGAACCTCTTCCTCTACCAAAAGATCCTCTTGTACTAATTTCTAAACTTTTTTCCAAAAGTCTGCTCTCCCCTTGGCTTCTTGAGTCACCACCTCTTCCACTAGAACCTCCTCTTTGACCCCCTCTAGAGTCTCTACCTTTTCCCCTGTTCTTTGAATTGGGTTCTTGCTTCCTTCTTTGTTTATCTTCAATCTTTTGTGCCATATGTTGACATCCAAGCACTGTGGTGGGAGTGAACAAACTCATCTCCTCTTCTATGCTCCATTTCAAACCACTTAGGTACCTTGCCACTTTGATACTTTCCTCTTCTTTGATCTTGGATCTTAACCTCAACTTATGAAACTCTTCAGTGTAGGTGGCTACATCCATCTCCTTCTATCTAAGATTCAATCTCCTCCTATGCTATTGGATCTCATAATTAGCAAGTAGGTATGCTTCTTTCACTTTGTTGACCATTGCTTTCCAATTGGAGATTGGGTTCTTTCCCTCTTTCTCCCTTTCTTCTTGCAGGTAGTTCCACTAGGTTAAAGCTTGACCACTCAACCTAGATTTGGCCACTTTGACCTTTTGTGCCTCTGAAATCTCTTCACATTCAAAGTGATTCTCCATGCCTTCAATCCATTGCATCACAAGCTCTGTATCCATCCTACTGGTAAGTAATGGGACACCTTCAAGTGCCTTGCCAGTGATAGCCTTCAAAGCTTTTAGGAATTGCTCATCTTGGATACAGGATCAAGTGTAGGCACATCATCATCAATGGTCTTCTCTTTCTCTTTGGCATACTAATCCTCCATCCTATCTTTCACCTTATCTACCTTTGCTTGGACATCATCCAAGAGTTGTTCCATTTGTATCAATCTTTCTTGTAGGAGTCTATTAGCTTCCTCCTAATCTTCCACCTTCTTAGCAAGCTATGCATTAGTCACCATTTTCTTCTTGTGTGATGATCCAACTAACTATTCTGAAGGTTCAAACATCCACTTTCCACTTCCCAAGCCTTAAGAGGCTTTGATACCAATCTGATGGGGAGGTTAGGATAGACTAGCTAATTTATGCCTCTGCTCCTTAACCAGGACCCTAGTGTTCTCCTGACACTTATGTGGTCTATAGGATTCTCTTCTCATCAAAATATCCCCTAACCTAGCCTAACCTGACCATCAAGTATAGTTTTATCAACTTGCAACTTATCAAGCATTGCTTCCTAGCACCATCCCTTACATAGGCATATGAGGGTCTCTTAGGGTTCAGTTACCTTTCCAAGCTTTGACAGAGAAATTGATGAGTTCCAAGGTGTTTTTGGGACATTTGAAACATCTTCAAGCCATTAGTGAGGTTGGGTTATCACCCGATTTCATACTTCCTTCCCAAAATAGGGCTACAAGGAAGAGGCCTAATTAGCCCTCCTTCCAGGTTTATAGGGTTTTTGACACCCTCCCTTCATAGTACTAAGGCTAGAGTTCTTAAGTGACCCTCACTCATTTGCATATCCCTCTAGGATTTTTGGGGTTTTATGTAACGCCCCGCCAGGCAACCCAAGAGGACAAGACATAAAACCTCTATAAAATGCAAGTAGTAATTTTTATTTTTTTAAAAAAAATTTAACTAGAATAATATTCATCATCACATTTCATATTTCTAAAAGAAGAAATAATTTTCTACTACTTGAATGTAAGATTTATACAACTTAAGTCCTCAGGGGTTCCCTAACGTCGCTACTAAAGCAACATCATATAAACCATTTACATGCATAAGATATCCATCGAATCATGAGCTTAAAAGATCTACGTTCATTTTAACGCATCAAGTTAAATGTCCCTAACTTATTTCTTTTATTAAACATAGGTTAATCATCCAACATCATTATTCCTTTTATCAACTCATTCCATAAATTCATATTGATTTCATCTACATCTACTATCCTTTATATCACTTTTCTCTAATATTTTAGGTAAGAGATTAATATTCATTAAGGTAGGCATCATCCTAGGTACTTCATTAACATGAACCAAGTATTAACATTATAATCAAGTTACTATTTTATTGCATTGTTTCATAACCATTCATTGTTAATAATTCCAATCACTAACCTATCATTTCTCAATAATTTCCTTGGATCCTTTCATCAAGAGAGAATACATTATTTTTGTGATACTTCATTATATATAACTATATTTAAGATTATTTCCTTTACATATGGACAACATAAGAGGATAGGAGAAATAACATAAACACTTTCTTTTAATGCTAGTAACATGTCCAATATTCCACATTATTTTCCCTTTCTTTTACCTAGAACTACCCATTCCCTTATGCATTGCTTTGAATTGAGATTACATCAATACTACAAGACTCCTTTTAGGAGATTAAAAATTACATGAATTCAAATACATAATTACATCTCAACATATTAAAATATCCAATAAGAAATCTTCAACTGCAGATCTGGAAAGGAATATGTGCTAGGATCATCCAGAGAATCACGAACAATACCTCGATATAAATATTAACCACCCAACCACGTGGAACCAATAGGCCCACTCCTCCGAGCTAGGAGATAGAACCAAAGGCCCATACAAGAGGTAACAACTAAAAAATTCCTAAGGTGGTGATAAAAGTTCCCCAAAGTCACAACAAAAAAAGAAAAGACAAGAAGACCACAAGGAATACCAGAGGCATGATCAAATTTGATAGAGACTCTAAATTACAAGCTATGTGAGTGTCATTGCATAGCCCTCACCCCTTGGGTTGTCCTGGTACTAGCCACTCTTGGCCCCGGCCCCCAAGTAGGCACATGCGGAACCGAATGCCTCTCGTACAGACAAGGTCATTCAGTTGTACCTACGTATAGTTACCTTCTCCCACTCCCATCCTTAGTCTTTACTAGCACTAAAGGCATGGGTGAGGCACAATTAATCTTGATTAATGTGTAATTTCCCATTCCAATAATCTCCCATTCCCAATTCATTTATTTAGGTTATCACTTGATTAAATAACTCATAGTAGGTTATCCTGGTACTAGCCACTTAGGGCCCCGGCCCCTCACTATGAGCCACTCACCTAGTGTACTTAGGTTCCCTAACATACATATAAAAATCATAAGAACATAATAGATTCATCATCAAGAATTCATATCAATTCCATAACAACATTTGATTGAGTTTAGGAAAACATATGTTGTCCCTAGTCCACTTGACAACCCTAAACCCAATATGGCATTCAGAATGTTCCAAACATATAAGAAGACATCAAAGTGATATTATAAACATATTCAGAGTATAAATAGATCCAATTAACCAAAAACAAATTCTAATAGCCTTTGGTAACCATACGAAACCTTAAAACTTAATGATGTTCTTAAATTGAATTATTTCAAGCAAGGATTAAATGCAAGAATAGTCATCATAGAACAGTCATCCATATCTTCCAAAAAACATAAAATAAAGAAAATATCTTTGGTGGAGATTTAGATAACATAATTATGGACTCTCAATTTTATTTTTAGGAAGATCCAATGGTGGGAAAGAAAGTTATGACTTCTGGTTTAAAACAGAAAATTCTGGTTAGGGTTCAGACCTGCCTTCACTAAAATGGTTGTAATTTTCATAAAACATAATAAAAATTCTCCAAACCAATTGGAAATGAAAGATAATACTTAGGAGAATCTCTGATATCAAATTTAGACTTTTATATAATCATATCAGCCTGTAGCATACGAATACATTTGACAGAAAATTTGGAATCAAGAATGGACAAGCATAGTCTGCCAAAATGTCAAAAATAAGGCATTAATTCAACCCTAAAAATAAAATCAGAGAGATACCCATTTGAGATCTGTAAATTTTACTTCTAGAAAATCAATTTATTAAAATAATAGATGCAATTTAAATTGTTATAATAATAGATCTCCAAAAATGGGTTGCTAAAAACCCTAGGAAAACACATGCCAATTCTTACAAACAAAAACTCAAAACTTTAAAATAACCATACAATGAAAAGTACAGATATAATAAATAATGATAATATATAAATAGATCTATAATCTATCAGATACATCAAGTAACTAAAATATTCAATCCATACCTTATGTCCTACGAAGGTTGAATCGAAGAAGGAAGGAAACAAAAGAGAAGACAAATCCAAACTTGAGATGCATCCTTCAAACCCTATCCACTTTCAGAAATCTCCATGAAAGAAAGAAATAATTCCACAGCAAAGAATCCCTCTCTCAACTACTGAAATTCTCACAAAAATGTCTCTCTCCCAAAAGCAAAGATAACCAAAATTCTTAAAGACATATGCTTACAAACTCTCCTTCACATCTCCAAGTTTTCTCTCCAAAATCTCCATGAAAAATAAGGCCATCCTCTCCTCAATGCTTCAGCCCCAAAATCCCCCCTCTTCAAATGAGAAATTAGTGCATATAAATAGATTTCCAAAGGTTGAGAGGAAAAGTAACCAACTCCCAACTAACTCTTAACTAAAGGGTATTATAAAATAACTTAATATCATACAACTATATTACTCAAATATACAATAAAAGATTATTTGTATTCATTCATACACATATGTAATATTATCCTAACATATATGCATATGCCATCATTAATTACATCAATATCTATATATATAACCTATCCTCATTATTAATAATTAACAATTGAGAATAATATACCTCGCATTATTTAATATTTAATTATTAATAATATTATACTTTACATTAATCCCGAAATATACACCATCAACAATATCTACAATAATTAACATATAATCACATATAAATTATATATATATAAATACATATATGTGTGCACCCATATATATATTTCCATATATATATATATATATATATATATATATATATATATATATATATATATATATATATATATATATATATATATAGATTTATATTTATATAGATACATGCCAAATACCAAACACTATAATCTATAAGATTATGAAGTAATAGATCACAATATTATTACCTATTTATAATTACTATAGGATATAATCACTGAGGTAGAATAAAATCACATGCCTCAAAATAAATCTAATCATCCAAAGAGGCCATACAAATCATCTATGAAACATATCGAGAAAACCATAAGATCAAACAAGGTCAACCAAAGTCAACAAGGAAAGTCAAGCCAAACTCTTGAAACACAACATAGAAAGATTAACTAAGGATCATACCAAGAAGGAGAAATAAATAAAATGAGTAAAAAAATCATACAACCAAATGAATTCAAGTGGCCACAAGGCACTAACTACAACCATGCCCAACCGGGTGCATTGGATCTGGGTTTTTGACCCAAAGGTTGACTGACAAAGAAGGAACCCTAATATTCCCAAATTGGAATAATGACAAAGGAAGACTCATGTAGGGGCCTTAGTACTATCTCCATAACAACAACCATCAAGGATTTGAGGGCATGCTCAGACCTGTGAAGCCAGGTGAAGTCGATGCCTGGTACCTGCAAGCCTGCATCACAAAGAAGAAATACATATGCACGGATATACGTATAAAAGAAAACATTGCAGACAGATGACCAGGATCGATACATCGTGTGGACCTCAGCTATGTGAGTAACTACGACTTCATCCTGAATCATGAAAACACATCAAGTATATATATACACTCAAAGCATGTAGCATCATCATAACGAAGGTTAGAATCTCAAGCATTGTGTTAGTCTCTTATCAATACTAATAATAAATCAACATAATAAAATCATCAAGTGAGATACAAGATTCATCCAAAGTAACCTTAATAGAAGAAAATATAAATAACCACTTATATATATCTATCAAGTACATATCATATAACATCCTAACTATGTTCATAAAGGTCTTGTAGGTACTCAATACATACATGGAGATAAATACATACAAAAGTGATACCTTTAGATAGTATGTCTGATATTAGAATCATTGAGTACTAGCTTATAAAATTATTATAAACAACTATAGGAATAGATCAAACAAGTATCATGTACAACTTAAGCTGTAAGAAAACATCGAAGGATCTTAATTCTTTCAAAAACACAAAACTTATATTAGGGTTAGAGGGGTATTACATTTTAAGTCATCAACAGACCATACAATGCCTGAACCAAGATTGAGGGTTTTAAGGGCTTTTTAGACTTCCCTGAGTCACTGAACTATTTGGATTTCTACTGAAACCTTCTTGGATTTCCAAAGCTCTCTCCTCTAGATTATATTGTCTTCATACATGTCCCTTGACTCCCTCCAAAGGGCTTTCTTTGAAACTCTTTCCTCTATCTTCTAGAGAACTTTCACTGTTGACCACTCCTAACCGGGCATTGCCTTAGCTTGCCGAGGGCATGGTCAAACAAATAGGTGCACTCATACTCCAAGGCCCTGCTGACATATTTATATAGGGTAGGTTTTTACTTTTATATTCCAAAGTTCCATGGTGTGGCCATGGTGGAAACAAAAGTTACAACCCTATATCTACATGCCTCTCCAAACTGGCAGAGGACTAGCAAATGTGAAGAAATGAATAGAACACACACCTAAACTTGAAAGAACTACTCCAAACTCACAAAAATGAAAGAAAAAAAACTATAAACAATAATCCATGCATAGAATTCACAAGCTTCCTTCTATTTGTTTCCAAACATGTCAAATAACAGTGACTATCACACACAATGCTACGTTTAGACTGGTGTTTCCGTACAGTAGCCGTACAATAATAATGCCAACCCCTAAATTAGGGTTTTTAAAGTCCTTTATAGTCTTTATCTTAGGGTGTGGTTCTAGTTAGGGATTTTTAGCCACTTAGCAAAGCTAGGTAATATAAAAATAAAAGTTGCTAGCAACTTTTGAGCAACTTTTGCTCTCACACTTAAAATGAGTATTTAAAGGTCCTACCAAGGCACACATGTGCTCATACCTCAACCAAACACCTAACCCTGGACTTCTACAAACATGATAGATCAGTGACCTTAGGATGACAGCATGCCCCGAGTCATTGTGCAAATTACATTAAGAACCAGTTGAACTTATAGGTCCTAGCCTAGGCCTAGACACACACACATTGAGCAAAGCTCTTATTTAATTACATGCTTCATTGAAGAAGTGCTTCTCACAACAAAATTGGATGGTGGGAGCCCTTAGAAGGGTGCTCCTACACCATTTTGGAAGCAAATGTTATGTTAAGAGAGATGATGACATTGGAAAGTTTGATCCTAGAAGTGATGAAGGTATATTTCTTGGATATTCATTGAAGAGCAAAGCTTATAGATGTTACAATAAGAGAACTAAGACTATTGTTGAGAGTGAAAATGTTAAAGTTGATGAAAAGTTTAGAATTCAAGAAAGAATGCTTGATTATGAATCAGATGAAGGAACTTATCCTAGACCTAACCACGAGACTACTGAATTATTTTATGAAACTGACAGTGATTTGTTGAATAAAAGCCATAGTGAGATGATTAAAGAATCGACACCTAAAGTAAGATCTGAGTTAGTGACACCTAACAAGAATCTATCAAGGAATCATCCTATTGAGAAGATTATTGTATGCATAGACAGAGGAGTTCAAACTCAAAATAAGGTACAAGAATAGTTATGTTTAATTTCTCAAATTGAACCTAAATCTACTAGTCAAGCTTGTGAAGATGAATATTGGATTAAAGCTATGAAAGAAGAACTAGATCAGATTGGAAAGAAAAAGACATGGGAATTGGTCCCTAGACCTAAAGATAATAATGTTATAGGAACAAAATGGGTATTCAAAAACAAGATTAATGAACAAGGAGAAGTAGTAAGGAAAAAAGAAAGATTGGTATGTAAAGGATACTCATAGAAAGAAGGAATTGACTATGAAGAAACTTTTGCACCAGTAGCAAGAATTGAAGTAGTAAGAATGTTTTTGGCCTATCCAGCTTTTAAGAAATTCAAAGTGTATCAGATGGATGTGAAGTCAGCATTTCTAAATGGAGAATTGGAAGAAGAAGTTTACATTGAGCAGCCTGAAGGTTTTCCTTTAACTCAAGAAGGAGACATGGTATGTAAACTAAAGAAAGATTTATATGGACTGAAGCAAGCACCTAGAACTTGGTATATGAGATTGGATAAGTATTTGTTGAAATTAGGATTTACAAAAGGCAGTGTTGATGATAAAAAGAGCACTAGTGGAGGAGCATTTTTCCTTGGAGGAAGATTGGTTTCTTGGCTAAGAAAGAAGGAGAATTGTATTTCAAAGAGCATAGAAAAATTAGAGTATGTAGCAAAAGAAAACAATTGTAACCAAATAATTTAGATGAAATAAATGTTGAAGGATATTGGAGTAAAAATTTTTGAACCTATTGTTATACATTATGATAACACCAGCACAGTTAGTATGTCTAAGAACCCTGTGTTACATTCTAAGACAAAGCATATAGAGATAAAGTATCATGTAGTGAGAGAGAAAGTAGTAGAGAAAGAAGTCATAATTGAGTACATAAGCACAAAGGAGTAGATTGAAGACATATTTACAAAACCTTTGCCTAAGGATACCTTTGAGTATCTGAGAGGTATGCTTGGGGTTATGCCCCAGCCTACTTTTGAGAAGTGATGAAAATTGTTACATCCATCCACTGGTATATGAGCCCTATTTTTTTTGGACTGGATGTTGGTATTTTCTCTATGGGGGTGTATGTGTATCTGAGCTGAGTCATGAGGACTCTAGTGAATGTATTTTCTGAATAGTGAATTTCGACATTGAAGTTGTTATTGACATAATGATGAAATTTCTATCATTGATGTCAATGGGGAGAAGTGTACATGAAAAAACCATTTTTACCCTCTGTTGGAGAGAAATGAATAGGAAAATGAAGCAAGATTTGATTGATGAAGAAGACTGAAGCATTTTTTAGAGCGGCAGTGTTGCAGTGATTGGATTTATGGAACTTGGATGTTTTTTCATCTATGTTGCCATCAAAGCCAATGGGGGAGATTTTTAGGAATGAATGTTGAATATATCCTATGGGGAGTATTAGTAGTAATTCTATAGTAGTTGTTGTTGCATTCATGACTGTAATTGTCATTGATGTCAACACAGTGATCTATTGAAGATGAGTAGAGAAGGAAACAATGTTTGAGTTAGCGCACTTGGGATATTGAAGATGAAGCTATGCATAGTTAAGGACTTATTCTATGATGTGTTATAAGATCATGGTTAAGAGTAAAGAGATTAATTAATTTATTCATGGAAGTTATGAGAATTTTAGTGGAAGTAGTATTCAAGCAGTGCTCCTAAGTAGTGGCATGTGGAAATCGGATGATATCTCCTAATCAGGATGGAATCTAATTATGCCTCGTTAGAGAGCAGTTGGAGACATGTTTATAGTGATGTGGATGATAGCAAAAGATTTGAGGTCACACGAGTGAAGAATTATATTGATTGGAAGCCGACAGTTTTGTGTAATTTTGATGTAATGTGTGGAAACTTTAATTTTGTAATTTGTATGCCGACTCATTTGTAATTACTTGAGTGTGGTATAATGGAAGGAATATATTCCTTGATGTAATGAGAAATATGTAATTAGAAAGTGTATGAAGGAATTATGAAAGCGAAATTGTTGAAAGAGGACATGCGAAGTACTGAGATCTTGTATTGAGATCTGAAGAAGGAGTTGGTGCGGTTTGGCACATTAAGAGGAGTATTGGATTGTTGAGGTAGTGGGTCCTTCTATCTTGCATAACTCCTAACAGAGTTAGAATCTTTTAACAGGGATTCAAAATCTCCTAACAGGGATTCATATGTACTGAATGTATTTCATAAGACTTCTAACAAAGTCCATACTTTCACAACAAATATTCATATTAGTGCATATTTTGTGGGCATCATTCCCACTGGGATTTACTCTTTGATCAAGAGGTTCCGTAGTCAACATATCTTGTGTCATTGTGTTATTATGCCTGTATATCTTTCTATGATTGTTGATTACATTGCTTACATGGTTAAAATCTATTGAAGTTGAGAAAATTTATATTTATCTGATAATTGATTCACCCCCCCCCCCCCCCTCTTAGTTATCTTGGTGGACTTTACTTTCTAACATTCTCCTCATTTCACATTTTTCATATCTACACAAAATAAATCATTGCAATGTCGTATGCGAATGGATAAGAAGAGAATTATTTCCTAATGTTTATCCTTTCATTTAATTATTATGCCCTATACAATATTTAGTGGATTCTTAAAGACTAATATCCTTCTTATATACCTTTGGAGACTATTGTTTCTATAGGACTAATATCTTTTCTAGATCCCTTAATCGAGACAATGCTTTCCTTTAGGACTAATCGTCTTTTGTTAGATTTCCTAGTAGACTATGCTTCACTTGGTTATGATTTGTTTACGGTTTGACTAGCATCTCATAGCTTTCTAAACTATTATTTCTATAATTTTCAATAGTGTATTTTCTTTGCATGACCCATAGTAAGGAAACACCTTAATAGGCTAGGTTGTCCTCTCTCTCTCTCTCTCTCTCTCTCTCTCTCTCTCTCTCTCTCTCTCTCTCTCTCTCTCTCTCTCTCTCTCTCTCTGTGTGTGTCTCTCTCTCTATGTGTGTGTGTGTGTGCATGTACGAGCACACACAATCTCTTTCATTCATCATCTATTGTACCTCAACCATTATTTTTTATTTTAAAGAATTAATGAGATAATTAATAATGATACAATTGAATTTACTTTCTAAAATAAGTAAATAATATGCAACGAGTCCTAGAATTAGTACATTAGATATTTCAATTTGAATGGCGATGAAAAATAGGAACCAACTATTTTCTAAGGTATGTCCTTGAATAGAGGTTCCTTTAAGAAAATGAAACTTCATTAAAGGATCTTTGAATGAGAGTAATTCTCATAAAAAAAATTGGGCATTTTTTGGAGGAAACATCTTGGAACAAAGGTGTTTCCTATTTTTCATGCCCATCTAGATTAAAAATTATAATTTTCCAAGTGTGTGACATAAATTATTGTGAGTCTAGGTACCACATCTATTCATGGAATTATCTAAATATTTTTTTCTAATGGAAAGGAACTATCTTCATTCAAAGTTACTTGGATATCTTAATTTCAAGGTCCTTCAAATGAAGATCCTATAAATCCCCTTTCAAATTTTGGCATTAGATTTTCCTCAAACTTCTATGTTTCTACTCTTAGATTAGACAAAGGTCTAAGATGAAAACCAATTTAAAAAATATTGTTCACTTTAATAAAATATTTATTAAAAATTATATAAAATAAATTATAAATTATTTATTTGAATTTTTTAAATTTTATATTTAAAATTTATGTGTCAAGTCTCAAAGATCACTTGTTGTAATCATCTTTAAATTCTTGTTGGTCAATTTTCTATAAGTGTCACAAAGTGAAACATTTGTTAAACATATTGTTTTCAATGTCATACTTTGCACAAAAATTAGAACAAACTAAATTTTAGGGTCACTCTAGTACATAATGTAGATCATTAAAAATAATCCCAAACAAGGTAGATGATCAATGTAAATGCAAGACATTGTGATTATGCTGGGAAAACATTTTTTTAGTATACATCAATTTAGTTCTAGAACATTTATTAGGAGATATTCTTTGACAATATAAAAGCACCACCCACTATGATATTTCTATTTCTAATTTATATATATTATGATTAAGAAAATATTTCTATAGTTATTATTAAGTTATCTAGATTTATTAGTGGCTATAGACAATGTTAGCAATACTGAAAGTATATTATCCACTACATTTTTAGTGCACCCATAAAATCTTACACAACATAGAATTTTTCTATTGTTTCCTATTCACATTAGTGTTTTTAGATCTCCTCCTTTCCAATACATTCACATCTTGTTAGTTTAAAAAGTATGTATTCAATTTTTTTAAATTCTTTAATATTTTTATATGTTTCATATTATAGTTTATGAGCATTATTATGATGTCATTTTTACATACCATATCCCAAAATAGCTATTGCATTATGTTCTACTTCTAGGTTTGATACAAAATTAATATTTCTAGTTTTTAAAATTAAAGGTATGTGTTTTTAAATTCATTTTATTTATTTTTTATACTATCAACTACACCATATTTTAGTCTTTCATGGGTAAGAAGTATTTTTATAAAACTAACATATTCCAAAAAAATAAAATGAAAAATGTTTTGATACTCATAATGATAATGATAAGAAGTGTGATCACAATTCACATTTGAATAAAAAAGGCATTCAAAAATAGTTAGTTATTTTCGCTAATTCAAATTGTCATAAATATATCAAAAAATATATTTCATGATGTGTTTCTAGAAAAAATAAATGAATTAG
This sequence comes from Chamaecyparis obtusa, assembly GCA_027943335.1. Classification (NCBI taxonomy): domain Eukaryota; kingdom Viridiplantae; phylum Streptophyta; class Pinopsida; order Cupressales; family Cupressaceae; genus Chamaecyparis; species Chamaecyparis obtusa. The sequence goes on along the minus strand of BSBK01002204.1, from coordinate 513,096 downwards.
AGACTTTTCATGTATTTCATACTTAACATACTTCATCTATAGTGAGTAGTTCTTATCACTCTACCTCTACTTCTACCATAGATCCTTCCTCTAATATTTTACTTTCCACCATCGAAACCCGTCCCAACAACACTATGAATACTAGTATCCATCCCTTTATTATCCATCTATTTTTTAACTTATATCTCCTTTGTCTTTTTTTAATTTATTTACACGCCTTTAAAATAAAACACTTTCATGCTTATTTTGTCCACCACAACTAAACTTATTGTTTTTTATTAGGATGGTAGGGAAGTGGTGCTGGAGCACCTAGGTAGGTAAGGTTTACTTCTTCTATGTTTTGGCTTGTACTTGACCTTAGCCAAGTCAAGAAATTAATAAGAAATCAAAGTGAACCTATTAGTTAGGAAGCTAGTTTAAGGTTTGTTCTTGGCACCTAATTGTCCCTAGTAAACCTTGGGTTGCCAAAGTGGCCAAATAGGGCCTAAATTGTGAAAATGCTTTGATTTATAGGTTAGTTAAGTTGTGTTTAGGATTTTTAGAGTTTTTTTTTGTTTATAGTTATGTTGGAGATCATTTTAGACCATTTTAACGGTCTCTAGCAAGGTGACATACCCAAAAATGCAAAAGTTATCAAAGTTGCTTGAGCAACTTTGACAACTTTTAAAAGTTGTAGGCAAGAAGGTGTCAAAAGCCCTAAATAATGATTAGCGATCGAACAAGAGTGTTAGATAGGGTATTTATGATTTTATTTTAATGAGTATGAGTTTGGTTGACTTGTAACACAAATCCCAAGAAAGATTTGGTCTTTTACTTTCTCTTTAATTTCTTACTATTTAATGGAAATCTAGAACTTCTCACTCAAAATGTGATTTAAAGTCTTGTATATTTGTTAAGTTATCTCCTTTATCTTGAATTTGGTTTGTGTAGATATTTTGTAGGGTGTGTTTCATTTGTTTTTTTTTCTTTGAAAAGCCAAACCCTCACTGGACTATGTCTTGCCAATTTGAAGGGTTTCAATAAAACATGGTTCCACCATGACTTCCCTCCATGAAATCTTAATGAATCATGGAAGAGGTGTTGTGGTACCTTTGTACATAAAGTTACAAATTGTACAAGTGCTTGAGAAAAATGAAGCTTGGTGTGAAGGCTTTCCCTAGGCAAGACATGGTGTCCCAATTAGAGCAAAGACAATGACAACAATTACTTGAAGGAAAGGTTGGACTAGAAGAGGGTATATGTGGATTGGAGATTGTCATTTGAGATCAAATGAAGAATTATAACTAGTTTCTGGTCTTGGAGGAGCAAAATTGATAGCTTAGCCAAGTAACCTAGGCTATTAGGCCTATTTTATAGGAAAGGGGGATCAAAAATTGATATGTACTGTACGGACACCTGAGGAACCCTAGACCTCCAGAATATTCAAGAATTTCAAAAAGGGTATCCATAAATTAGATTAGTTTTAGGGCTCATTTGGAAACTTTCAGAGTTAACCACTTAAAATTGTGTTCAAAAACCTAGTAAGGCCTAATAGGGCTATAAGCCTAAAATTTAGGATTCCTTGAGATCGCTAAGGAAGATCTTGATAGCTCATGAAATTTAATGTCAGAATGATGAAAATTATTTATTTCTAATGGATACAACCCTTCATAAATTCTTGATGAAGTGTGGTGAATGTGGATTGAGTTTACCTTGGTGAACTCAAGAGGAGGAAGTGACAACACTAATTGATATGAGGACTCCAAGTTGGAAAGAAGGGTTATTAGATCCTACTAGGTGAAGAAGGGAGTTTAGAAAACCTTAGCAGTCAAAGGCTGACCTTATGTGTTTGATCTTGTTTGGATCAAGGTGGAAATTGGAAGGTCTCCCTATCAAATTAGTATCAGAGCCATAGATTGGGCTTGTGCAAGTGAATGTTGCAAACACCAAAATTAGTAGGATCATCAAGGATGGTGATGAATTCTATACTTGCAAATAAGGTGGAGGATAAAGAAGAGGAGAATAGGCTCCTGAGGGAATAGCTAGCAGAGATGGAAACTAAGCTTGATACATCAAAGTGCAAGCTAATACTAAGGAAGTCAGTGAAAAGGTGAAAGAATCAAAAGGGAAGGAGAAGGTAATAAATGTAGAGGATGAGGTGCTAGAACTTGATCCAATTTTTCAAGAGGAACCATTCCTTAGGGCACTAAAAGACATGGGAGTAAAATCTTTAGAAGTAGTACCTATGTTTAGTGGCAATCTAGAACCATATTTCATCATGGAGTGGATAAAAGGGTTAGAGAACCATTTTGAATGTGAAAATGTATCTGAGTCACAAAATGTAAAGGTAGCTAAGTCAAGATTGAGGGGAGAAGATGTGATGTGGTGGAAGCTCATAGAAGATGAAAGGGAAAAGGAAGGAAAACATCCCATAGAAACTTGGAAAGTCATGGTAGACAAGATTAAGGACACATATCTATGAGATGATTATGAAGTCCAAATACACAAGAAAAGACATAATTTTAGGCAAAAAGAATTAGATGTGAGTACCTACACCGAGGAGTTTAAAAAATTGTGTCTAACATCAAAGGTACAAGAAGATGAGAGCCTCAAGGTGGAAAGATACTTAAACGGATTGAGATGGGGCATCCAAGATGAAATTATCTTGCTCAGCCCTACTACTGTGCATAAATGCTATAAACTTTCCCTTAAAATTGAAGAAAGTAGCAAAAAACAAAAAAGATTCCAATTCTAGGGGTAGAGGCTGAGGAAGAGATTCAAGAGGTCATAGGGATAATTTTAGTGGAAGAAGCAATGAATCAAGATCCTTTAATGATACAAGGAAAATGGAGAAAAGTCATGAACCAAGTGGTAGAGGTAACCACAATAGAGGAAGAGGATTTGACATCAATAGAGGTAGATTTGGTAGCTCTAACATAGCATCCCACTTTGCTACTATGAAGTGTTATAATTGTGGGAAAATTGGACATCCATAATATAGGTGTCTAGTTAAGGCATCTTCCTCTCAATTAGATAAGAGAATCAACTTTGTTCAAGAAGAGACAAGTAGTGTCAATCCCCTTGAGGTACCCCTTGATTCAAAGAGTGGAGACAATATAATTCTTAGAAGGATTTTGTTAAAGGAAGAAGTGAAAGGAGAACTCAAGGAAAGGAGAGCCTTGTTCAAGGTGAAATGATAAATTCTTGGGAATTTTTGCAAGGTAATCATAGACTCTAGGTTTACTGATAATATCATTTCTTAGGAGGTAGTACAAAAACTTGGTTTTATAATAATACCACATGCTCACCCATACAAGGTAACTTGGATAAACAAGGGATACAATATATTGGTTAATGAACAAGTGTGGGTACAATTCACCATTGGGAAGTACCAAGACAAAGTATTGTGTGACATATTTCTCATAGATGCATGTCATTTTCTGTTGGGTAGGCCATGGAAATATGACAATAAGGCCATGCATAATGGAGAAAATAACTCATATACTTTTCAAAGGAATGGAGTAACTTATAGAATTAAATCCCTTGTAGATGAAGTGGAGACTAAGGCAGAAAGTTTGAATGTTTTATTTGCAAGTGGAAAGGATTTCTTGAGAGAACTAAAGTGGGAAGAAGAAATCAAGTTTTCTATAGTGGTGAAGCCAAAATAAGAAGGCAAGCAATAACAAGAACCCTCACCTAAAGAGGTGAAGATTTTTCTAGAAATATACAAAGAAATAGTAAGTGATGGGAGTCTTGCTATCCTACCACCTAAGAGGTAAATGAGTCATTAGATAGACTTTTGGCCAGGAGCTTCTTTACCCAATAAGGCAGCCTACAAGGTAACCCTAGATCAAAACAAGGAGATATCTCACCAATTATAAGAGTTGCTTGACCAAGGGTTGATAAGGAAGAGCATAAGTCCTTGTGATATCCCTATGGTGTTGGCCCCTAAAAAGGGAGGTAAGTGGACATCATGCATTGATTCTAGAGAAATAAATAGAATCACTATTATGTATAGATTTCCTATTCCTATGATATAAGACCTTATGGATTGCCTTGGAGGTTCTAAGTACTTCACAAAGCTAGACCTCAAGAATGGGTACCATCAAATTAGGATCAAGGAGGGGGATGAATGGAAGAAGGAATTCAAGACTATATTAGGCCTATAGGAGTGGCTAATTATGCCATTTGGAGTCACTAATTCCCCTAGCACATTCATGATATTTATGAATGAAGTGCTAAAAGATTATATTAGGCCTATAGGAGTGGCTAATTATGCCATTTGAACTCACTAATGCTCCTATCACATTGATGAGATTGATGAATGAAGTGTTATAAGATTACATAGGGGTATTTGTCATAGTTTATATTGATGACATATTTGTTGGCAAGTTGTCTATACTAAAGTATATGAATTGATAAAGTGTTGTCATTATGGAAACAAAGTCATATAGCAATTTGGAGTCAGCGCACTTAGTGTAAAGATCAGAATTCAGTTAAGTGTTGAAGACTAGATAGTATACTGAGTTCTTCTAGCTCAAAGCATTAGCGCATGTGTGTACGGATGAGTTATGGTATGCACCCTAGAAGTTAAGTTTGTTAGACTATATTCTTGCTTAGTCTATGAGCACATAAGTAGATATGAAAACATATGAAAGTTACAGTCAGTTGAAGTTGCACAGCCAGTGTGTGCTAGCAGAGAACAAAGCATGGAGCCAACAGTTAGAATTTTGACTTGCGATTGTAATGTAATATTGTAAAGGCCATGCACCTATTGTATTTAGGTTGCCAACATTTTTATATGTATAATTGTAAGCATGCTTAAGCCGATTCATTTGGAAGCATTGTTTGTAATTAGTTATAGGGCCAACCTAACTATTTTGTTTATATGAGCACATAAATATAAGGTGCACCCATTGTATTTGACATGGATGATGTAATAGAGTTATGATAAGTAGAGCAGAGGTATGTGAAGATAGCATAAGATGTATTAGAGCTTTGCTAGAGGTCAAAGCATCAGTGCACCAAAGGAACTGATTAGACAAGCAGTGTTAAAGTGACAATTCACCAGCAGATATAGTGTGAATCTGAATTCAGAAGGTTGTAGCCTTCACCATTTGAGTAGTGAGCTCTAGGATAGTGAGTCCAGTCCCTTAGCAGGGATCATTGTAAGAGACTCCTAACAGGGTCCGACCCTTAACAAGGTCTACTGTACTTAAAGCATTGTAAAGCTACTCCTAACAAGGTAAAGGATCTTCTAACAAGGATCACAAAACACTAGTGCAGAATATTAGTGGGTATCAAGTCCTAGCGGGGTTTTTACCTATTTGGGTTTCCCCATAACCATATTGGTGTCATGTGTTGATTTCATGTTTCATGTTTATGTGAATGTTTAGTTCAGTACTTAAGCATTTAATTTTAGCATAAAGATTAAAGTAAAAAGTTAAATTATAGTGAACACTGATTCACCCCCCCCCCCCTTCTCATTGTTCCCATTCCTAACAATTGGTATCAGAGCTCTGGTCCTCAGCAAAGAAGTTTAACCACTTGAGGAGATCATGGAAAAAACATAAATGAAACATCTGAAGAAAAATCTTGAAGATCTAGACAAGTCAGAAAGAGAATCTAGAGAGCTAAAGGATAAACTCAGTGATACTCAGTTAGTCATCAAAAAGTTAAGGAAAGATTTGAAAGAATGCTCTACCAGTGATCTAGGGATAATGGTCAAGAAGCTCAATGAAGAAAACAAATCCTTAAAATAAAAACTTGAAGAGGTTGATGATAAGCTGACTAATAATCAGGTAGTCTATGATGAACAAATCAAAGAGAACCTTTAGCTAAATCAAGAAGTAAGGAAAGAGAACATGGAAATCTTGGAACTAAGGACTAGCAAAGAAAGCTTGGAATTTGAATTGAAAAAGACAAAGGATCATATTGACAAATTACACACCAATGCTGATTTGGTAGAATCTTAGTTGTATGCAAGAAGAATCAAAGGAGACACTAGTTGTATTGGATACAATGAAGCACAAAATCAAATTGACAATATGCGAGAAAGAAAATATTCACAAAAGAACTCTACCGATGCTAAAAAGACTAAAGATCAAACCAAAGACAATGGTGGTCCTCCTAAGAATGAGCACAAGCCTATAGAACGCACTTGTTTTGGATGTAACAAGCATGGGCACATTGCTAGGAACTATATAGAGGTAAGAACTTTTAATGGATACTATTATTCATGCAATAGATTTGGTAATAGAGATATGAGTTGCAAGACTAGTAAGAAGAACATGATTCAACAAGATCAAAGAAATCAGAATAAGACAAATGTAAGAAGTACTAAGAATGTTACATGCCAGATATGTAACTATAACAGACATAGAAAAATAGTGCAGAATGGTGACTCATGTCAATGCTCCAAGGAATAATAGACCTCCAGTCATTTTCTAGTCCTGTAACAAGGCTGGACATATCTCAAAGTTCTATAGATCAAGTACACAAGGTCAGGAAAGCCCTAAAAAGGTCGAAGAACCAATATTGGATCCTAAAGAAAAAGTCAAGTTTGTGAAAGCCTCAGATGATGCAAGCATGATTTTGTTAGAGAAAAAGGACACAACTGATGAGAATGTATTGGATGCATACCTAGTGGACGCACCCTCTACATCTGCATGAATGGCCCTCAGGGTCATAGGGGGAGCTAATTTAGCTCTAGATTCATGTGTGGCTGGTATACTCATCCTCAGAGTATGCGCCTTTGGACTTAAGCTTTTGGAGTGTATAGTAACCTTTGTGAAAGAGCACACATGCTGACTATTAGCAGAGCTCAAGTTTGAAATTTTGAAGTGATAGCCTAGTTTACGCAATGTTCATTAATGGTAGATTTTTCACTTTAAAGTACATAGAGGTCATTTGATTTCTCATTGCACTCAAATTTAGAGTGATAGGAGAGTAGAAAGAGTCTTGGAAATTGTTGTGAAGTCTTGGTGATTGATCTATTAGATATTTTCTATAGTTATCAGTGCATTTGTTCGGTTGTAGAAACCCTAGCTCATTGTGCCGATTTGGAAGCCATGAGATTATCTCTAAGTTTAGTTGGAAAGAGATTAACAAGTAATTCATGGCCACTCCCATTGTTTACGATGTTGCTGAGAAGAAAAGATATGTTTTCAAGAGGCACCCATTTAAATCCACCCTAGATAATTTAGAGGGAGCTTTCTCCCGCACGCCTATGGGCGTCATGCATGTAAAATGCATAAGGGCTTACATCTACTGTAAGAAAGAACCTATTGGTCTAGATAGGTTAAGGGCACAAATGGACACCATGCTAAAACCTGACAAAACATTCATGGATGAATATGCCAAATTGAATGATCACCCTATTGTTGAGTATGCTATGACATATGAATTCTATGAGATAGAATGGATAAAGATCTTATTGAGAAGAATCCATGATGATTTTTTTTGGATTGGAGATGTTCCAGTTAGAATAAAAAATGACTTTATTCATGAGATGACAAGCCTTTCTAGGATAGGTGTCATCCTTCCTATGGGAAAGGATGTCAGAAAGAAGGTTGAACAAACATGTAAGTCAAGGATTGATAGGTGTGGTATGACCATCGAGCCTATTGAGCAAGCAAACATCAAATTGATGTCAATGATATTGGGTTACATATTTCATCACACCAGTAGGGTGAATAGTGTATCTATGGGCACTATTCTAGCAGCCATCAAACTAGTAAAGGAAGATGGGGAATTCAACTTGTGTGAGATCTTGCACACATAGTTGATTGACAACATCAAGGCCATTAAGCATGACAAGAAAAAGATATTCAGGTTTAGATCCCTAATCATCTACATGTACCTTCATATTGTTGGGAAGATTTTAGATTTGTACTTGGACAAGTCCATTCCAACCATGCCTCATACATCCAACAAAGAATCCATTGAAAGTACACTAAGGGATTATATCACTTTGGAATTGAAGACCTTTAGAGCTAAGATGCAGATAAGTTATAGGATTCCAGAAAGCATTGTAGAGAAATATAAGGATACAATATGCTTTATGGTGGAGACTGATACTACATGTATGGAAGTTGTTGAGCCTAGAACTAAGTGGATTCATCCACTTGGGTATGAAGTAGAGGAACAAGTTCTTGAAGCTTATGCATAGGTACTTCTGTCAGCCCCAAAGATCCTAATGAACCTAGGTGGGGAACCTATGAGGAAAAGACTAGAGAAGTTGATGCTAAACTTAATAGTGCAGCAACCAAAAGAAAGGTTGCAAAGGTCACTTCTAAGATCTTGAGAACACATGGTGTGTCTCAAGAAGACCTTGATAAAGAAAGGGATGAAAAGATTACCCTAGAATTGAAAAGCACAACAACAAAGGAAGAACAAGAAGATCTTAAGTTCAAGAAGATGAAAACTAAATCAGATGATAGTCAAAAGGGTAAAGAAGATAATACTCCTTTTGTGCCCATAGATACTATTGATCTTACCACTCCTCCAGAGTATAAGCCTATAATCAAGAGGAAGAAAGAAGCTATCACTAGTCATCCATCCTCATGAGCATTAAGGAGAAAGAAAAACATTCAAGAACCTCCTAAGGTAGGATTCAGACCAAGACTTAAAGTTTTGAGCACTAGAATTATTGATGAAGGCAGAATTCATCAAGTAGGAAATTTTTATGAAACATACAGTGAGATTGACAAATCAGAGCTAAATGAGATGATTGTCAAACATATGATAAAGTTCAAGAAGATAGTTCTTGAATTGAAAACAAAAATTCTAGATAAGAAATGGGAAATAATGGACACCTTAAAAAGACAAGCCACTGAAGAAGATCTAAGAATAAGGGAAAAAATCCTTGATTCCACTCTTCCAGTATGTTCCATTGAAGAAAGGTCATTGTTACTAAATCTAGTGAAGCCGCACTTAAGGACAAAGATGAGAACTCTTCACATTATGAACAAAGACTATAAGCTAATAATGAAGGAAACAAAGAAGGCTTTTGAAAAGGTTTTATTAGAAAAGAAGATAAAACCACCTACTATGCCCATCAATCATGCACCTAGTAAGCAAGACAATGAAGTAGAGACCTTCAATGTACCAGTGACAGGTCCTCAGAACTCAATGCCCATAACAGAAACTCAAACAGAGGTAGACAAGTCTGCACCCATCTCAGAATCACATGGAGGTAGCACTATTTTCATAGATAATGTGGAGATAGCCATTGCAGCTATTGATAAGGATTTGGACAAGTTTGAGGAAGCATTCGTTAGTACTGAAGAAGCTAAGATCTTATGTAGCAATTCACCTCCCACTCAGAAAGAAGAAGTCCTCATAGAAGATGTATCTGATAAGAAAGAAGAAGATACTTCTATTGATCTTGTAAAGCTAAAACTAGAAGTGATAGATAGCACTCCCATCACTCCCTCTTCAACATTGTTGTCAAGTTTGACACTTGACATAAGAAGTTTGGACTCTTGGAAAGAAGAAGATCTGATTAAGTTCAACATCATGGCTATGGAGAATGCAAAAGAAAAACAAGTTATGATGAATCCTCTCTTGATAGAATCAGTGAATATTTTGAATAGTTTGCTGCCAGAAGATAAGAAAGTACTCAAAGTACATTCGGTTGATGATGTGAGTTCAGTCCTCTAACAATTCAAAAGCAATTTTTCTAGCCTAGAAGAATCTATGTCCATACTAGCAGAAGAGAAGTACTTAAAGAAGAGACTGAATGAGTTGATGAGCAACTTTGCACTAGAATTGAATTCTCTTAAGTCTGGTCAAGCATCCTTGAAAAAATTTGCTGAAGAAGGAAGAAGGATCATTGTTGCATACATGGATAAAGACAAGCTCACTGATGCTCACTTCAAGAAGATAAAGGAGGCAGAAGAAATGATTGAGCATGTAAAGAATTTAGTATCAGACACATTGACTAATGTGAACATGTGCAAAAATGTCTACCAAGGATAGATAGACAAGATTGAGAAGGAAGAAAAAGAGATAACAAGGATAAGGTCCAGACAGACTCAGTTGAGGAATGGTCTTGAGCCCTCCTTAGACATCCTCAATCAGAATTTAAAGGTGATTGATGCCACCATGGTAACTTATGATCATGGTGCCATCAGTGACTTGGAGAATATGGAAAAGCTTCAATATGCATTATGCACCCATCTCTAGATAGTTAACTCTCTGATAACCTTTTGGAAGAAGGAGATCCAAAACCTCAAGATTGCATATCTGGATGTTTTCCTTCAGTGAGTATGTATAGATACATTTTTTTGATGCACCTTTGTCATTAATGAAAAAGGGGGAGTTGTGTATAGAATATGGAGTATATATATGTATAGGGAGATATAAGATTATGTATAAAAATGTATAGAAGACAAAAAATTTTGCGTAAAGGAACACTTAGCAACTTGGCCATATTCCTTTGTTTCCATCAATGACAAAGGGGGAGATTATTGGAAAGTTATCTATACTAAATTATATGACTTGATATAGTGTTTTCATTATGGAAACGAAGTCATATAGCAGTTTGGAGTCAGCACACTTAGTGTAAAGATCAGAATTCAGTTAAGTGTTGAAGACTAGACAATTCACTGAGTTCCTACAGATCAACGCATCAACGCACATGTGTATGAATGAATTATGGTATGCACCTTGGAAGTTAAGTTTTTTAGACTATATTATTTCTTATTATATGAGTGCATAAGTAGATATGCAAAGATGTGAAAGTTACAGTCAGTTGAAGTTGGATAGCCAATGTGTGCCAGTAGAGACAGAGCATGGAGCCGACAGTTATCATTTTGACTTGCGATTATAATGTAATATTGTAAAGGCCATGTGCCTATTGTATTTAGGTTGTTGTCACATTTATATGTATAACTATAAGCATGCTTAAGCCAATTCATTTGGAAGCATTGTTTGTAATTAGTTATAGGGCTGACCTAACTATTTTGTTTATATGAGCGCATAAATATAAGGTGTGCCCATTGTATTCAACATAGATGATGTAATAGAGTTGTGATAAGAAAAATAGAGGTATGTGAATATAGCATAAGATGTATTAGAGCTTTGTTAGAGGTCAAAGCATTAGTGCACCAAAGGAACTGATCAGACAAGCAGTGTTAAAGTGATAGTTCACCAGCAGATATAGTGAGTATCTGAATTCAGAAGGTTGTAGCCTTCACCATTTGAGCAGTGAGCTCTAGGATAGTAAGTCCACTCCCCTAATAGGGATCATTGTAAAATACTCCTAACAGGGTCCAACCCTTAACAAGGTATACTATACTTAAAGCATTGTAAAGCTACTCCTAATAGGGTAAAGGATCTTCTAACAAGGATCACAAAACACTAGTGCTGAATATAAGTTTCCCACCAGGGTTTTTACCTATTTGGGTTTCCCCATAACAATATTGGTGTCATGTGTTGATTTCATGTTTCATGTTTATGTGAATTTTTAGTTCTGTACTTAAGCATTTAAGTTCAGCATAAAGATTAAAGTAAAAATTTAAATTACAGTGAACACTGATTCAACCCCCCCTCTCAGTGTTCCCATTCCTAACAATATTGATCTTCAACAAGAAAAAGATGGAACACCTTGAACACTTGGAAGTGGTGTTGAATAAATTTAAGGAACCAATTGGCTATCAATCTAGAAAAATGCAACTTCTTGAAACAAGAGCTAGGATATTTGGGTTTTGTATTCTAACAAGGAAATCTCAAAATGGATAAAGGTAAGGTAGAAGCTATCCTAAGCTGGCTCACTCCAAAAATAGGGACTAAGGTAAGGATTTTCCATGGTTTGGCCCAATTTTATAAAAAATTCATGAAAGGGTTTAGTGATATTTGTGTCCCTATCTTGGATGCCATCAAGGATGGAGTAAAGACTAAGTTCAAGTGGACCAAAGAGGCTAATAAAAACTTTCAATTGCTGAAGACCAAGGTGGCTACCCAACCTATTCTTGTATTTCCTAGTTTTAACAAATTGTTTACCTTGGAATGTGATGCTAGTGTTTTTGTTGTTGGAGCAATCCTTAGCCATGAAGTAAAACCGGTAGCCTTATTTAGTGAAAATATTAATGAGGCAAAGAAAAGGTATTCATATTATGACTTGGAGCTTTATGTTCTAGTTCAAGCCCTTAGGAAGTGGAGGTACTATCTCTTGCCCAAATAATTTTTGGTTTTCATTGATAATCAAGAATTGAGCTATATTAATACACAAGAGAAGTTAATCCATAGGTATGTTAAATAGGTGGAAATCCTACAAGATTACACCTTCCATATCAAGCATAAGAAGGGTAAAAAAAACAAAGTTTTTGATGCCCTTAGTAGGAGATTAATCATTGTTCAAGAGGTGAAGTTGCAAAGCATTGGAATAGAATAATTCAAGGAGCTATACCATTATGATGTAGATTTTATAGAGGTATACAAGGTATGTGCAGATTTTAGTAATAATTTTCATAGCCAATATGCAGATTATACCTTGCAAAATACACTTTTTCTTAAAGGTGGACAACTATGTGTGCCTAGAGGGTCCATGAGAGAGAATATCATACAAGAGAAGCACAATGGTAGTCTTAAAGGTCATTTTGATCTGAATAAGACACTTGAACTAGTTAGTAGATTCTACTATTGGCCAAAGCTACAAAAGGATGTTAGAAAGTATGTAGAGGGATGTATTATTTGCCAAAAGGGAAAATGAATTGCTACTAATGCTAGCCTTTATCAACCTCTCCCAATTCCTAATAGGCCATGGGAATGCCTTAGCATGGAATTCATTATGGGATTACCTAGGATGAACATTGGATTTGATAGTGTGTTTGTAGTGGTGGAAAAATTCATCAAGATGAGTCATTGTATCCCTTGAAAGACTACTCATGATGCAAGCTACATTGCCTAGCTAATTCTTCAAAGAGGTAGTAAGGATCCATGGACTACCATTAAGCATTGTTTTGGATAGAGATGTGAATTTTATGGGCCACTTTTGGAAGACCTTGTGGAAGAGGCTTGGAACCAACTTGTCTTTTGGGTCATCCTATCACCCACATACAAATGGCCAAACAAATGTCATAAATAGAGTCTTGGGTAACCTCCTTAGGTTCTTGACAAAGGAGTATGGTCATATGTGGGATCAAGTCCTACCCCAAGATGAATATGCTTACAATAATATTGTAAATAGAACCACCGACAAGGGACCCTTTGAAATTTTTTAGGGGATTCACCAAAGGGGAATATGTGAGATTGGAGACATGAAAGAAACAACATAAAAGAGTGTACATGCAAAGGACTTCACACAATCTATGGAGGTTCATGACCAAGTCAAGAGCACACTAATAGATGCCACACATAAACTAAAGGCTAGTAAAGTCGATGAGAAGAGAAGAGAAGTTCAATTTGAGGTTGGAGACCTTGTTATGGTTCACCTCAATAAGGATAGACTACAAAAGGGACTCCCCACTAAGCTGAAAATGAGGAGGATTGGCCTATGCTCTATTATGGCCAAATATGGATAGAATGCTTATAAGGTGGTATTTCCAAATGATTTGTCCATTACCCCTATATTTAATGTTCATGATTTGACAAGGTATAAAGGCCCTAATATACCCAAAGATACACAAGATTTAGTAGTTTCTATAGACCTCCACAAGGTGTCCTCATCATCTAAGAGTCATCCTAAGGTAGAAAGGATTCTAGACTCCGGAGTATAGAAGAAAACTAGATATGGAATCTATATGGAACATCTAGTGAAGTGGAATGATCAACTAGAATCAGAAGCCACATGGATTTCTAAAGAATCATTTAAAAATTTGGTTATAGACACAACATTGATAAGCCCAAGTGGTAATTGACTTCTTTTGTTCAGGGGGAGTATGGTGCAGGAGCACCTAGGTAGATAAGGCTTACTTCTTCTATGTTTTGGCTTGTACTTGACCCTATCCAAGTCATGGAATGAATAAGAACTCAAATTGATTCTATTAGTTAGGAAGTTAGTTTAAGGTTTGTTCTTGGCACCTAATTGTCCCTAATGGACCTTGGGTTGCCAAAGTGGCCAAATAGGGCCTAAAGTATGAAAATGCTTTGATATAGGTTAGTTAAGTTTTTTAAAGGATTTTTAGAGTTTTTTTTTTGTATAGAGTTAGGTTGGAGATCATTTTGGACCATTTTAAGGGTCTCTAGCAAGGTCACATACCCAAAAATGCAAAACTTGTCAAAGTTGCTTGAGCAACCTTGACAACATTTTGACAACTTTTAAAACTTGCGGGCAAGAAGGTGTCAAAATCCCTAAATGATGATTAGGGGTCAAACAAGAGTGTTAGATAGGGTATTTAATATTTTATTACATTGAGTATGAGGTTGGTTGACTTGTAACACAAATCCCAAGAAATATTTAGTCTTTTACTTTCTCTATAATTTCTTGCTATTTAATGGACTTCTGGAACTTCTCACTCAAAATGTGATTGAATTATTGTATATTTGTTAAGTTATTTCCTTTATCTTGCATTTGGTTTTTATAGATATTTTGCAAGATTTGTTTCATTTGTTTTTTTTCTTTGAATAGCCAACCCCTCACTGGACTGTGGCTTGCCAGTTTGAAGAGTTTTGGTGAAACATGGCTCTACCATGACTTCCCTCCATGAAATCTTAATGGCTCATGGAGGAGTTATTGTGGAACCTTTATAGATAAATTTTGAAACTATATAGGTACTTGAGAAAGATGAAGCTCAGTGTGAATGCTTTCCCTAGGTGAGACAGGGTGTCCCGATAAGAGCAAAGCCAATGACAACAATTACTTGAAGGTAGGGTTGGATTGGTAGAGGGGAGATGTGGATTGGAGATTGTCATTTGAGACCAAATGAAGCCTTAGAACCATTTTCTAGTCTTGGAGGAGATAAATTGATAGCTTAGCCAAGTAATCTAGGCTATTCGGCCTATTTTCTAGGAAAGGAGGATCAGAAATTGATATGTACTGTATAGACACCTAAGGAACCCTAGACCTCCATAATATTCAAGAAATTCAAAAAGAATATCTATATATGGGATTATTTTTAGGTCTCATTTGAAAAATTTTAGAGTTAACCACTTAAAACTATGTTCAAAGACCTAGTAAGGGCTAATAGGGCTATAAGCCTAAAATTTAGGATTCCTTGAGATCGGTAGGGAAGATCTTGATAAATCATGAAAGTTCATGTCAGAAGGATGAATATTATTTGTATCTAATTGATACAATTCTACATAAAGCCTTGATGAAGTGTGGTGAATGTGGAGTGAGTGTACCCTGGTGAACTCAAGAGAAGGAAGTGACAACAAGAGTGCCATTATGTGATTGAGCTTGTTTAGCTCAAGGTGGAAATTGGAAGGTCTCCCTATAAGGAGGGGGGCCTGGACCCGGGTACAATAATCACATAACAACATGAACCAAAGAGCATGTCTAAACTTATTGTTACATCACTTATCTAGGTCACTATACAATAATATATCCTATACTTTAAATTATATCAATAACATTTTGATGCAGAGCCCCTAACTGATCAAATTTTGTATCCAAAACTTGGAATCTCCTCCGTTGTGGTAGATAAAACTTTGCAAATCAAGCCACTCCAAGGATTTCTCTAACAAAGGATCTAAAGGAACTAGTCAAGGGCTCACACCTTTGAGTTCCTTCCAAGAACTAATATAAACTTCCAACCTTCCCATATCCTCTTTCCTTAAGCCCTTAGCAAGATCCTTTAACCAATCTCTATGCAACATGTTAGCACTATTTATTTTCATAGCTCAACACTTTGTGTTTTAACTTTTTACAATTCAATAGAAGGGTTTTTTGATGTCTGGATATGGCTACCTAATTAAAATTTTAAATCCATGTCCTCGGCTTTCAAAGGATCTAGTTCATTCATTCCTTAAACCCTCGATGAGGTCTTGTTTTTAAGCCCTAAGTTTATGTTATGAGAGAAACCCTAAATCTTTGTTGGAACATCTAATTGTTCATTACTTTTCCAGCCACTTAAGTTCTTGTTTAAGCTCATGTCCTAATTTAAATGTAAGTGGGACAAAATATTTTAAGTTATTCTACCTAGGGGACCCTTTTAATACATCCTAAGTTTAAATCCCTGACAACCTTTTAATTTTTCCTAAGTCTCGGGAATATATCAAACTTTGTTAAAGTCCTTTTTGGTTTGACGGTGTGCATGATCCAGTAATGAAATTTGTTTCAAATATTATCGATCACCGGATCATGCCAGCCCTTAGATGCTTCAATCAATATAGATCAAATTGAGTGGGACTAGTGTTTTCAATATTTCTATGTCATCCGATTTACTAATCTAACGTTCATATTTCCTGGGCCCGACTGTGAAGGAATTAAGATGTCAGATCTATTTTAATCTAATGGTCAGCGTAATGCCTTGATAAAAGTTAATCAAGGATTAGTGATTATAGGATCACAACAGCCATTGGATATTCCAATCAACAAAGTATGATGTCAGTGGGGTTGAAGGATAAAGGTTTGTAAAGGTTCCAACAAGTCTCTTTTCATCGAATGGCTATCATGAGGCCTTAATCAAAAGATGAAAGGAAAATAGTGATCGCGAGATCATGCCTATCATCCGATCATCTAGGTTAACATAAAGTAATTCAGTAGGGTTAGAATCAAATAAAATAAAGACATTCATCGGATTATCTCAATCTAATGATGATCATGGAATCTAAATGTAAGTGGGGCCAAAAGGATACTTAGTTTTGATTATCGTCAAATCAAACATGATCGGACGAAGGGAATGAAGCCTTAATGAAGAGATGATTGAGAGTTACTAATCAAGGGATCGTAATGACCATCTAATGTGATTCAAAAGTAGATTGATGGTTCTATTTTAAACTTTCTCTCTTTGGTGTGAACATTTTCCTACCCGTTGAACTACAAAATTTCAAGTTTTCAAAGAAGTAATGGAAAGAACATGTGGCTTGGTTGTAAAGAGTTAATATTTTTTGCATATGCAGTATATCATTCGATTCTCCATTTTTAGAGTCAAAAGCTACAAATTTCTCAGAGCAACTAAGTGTAGAAAAATTGCAAAGCGTCTTGTAGTTTTTTGGTGAAATATTTACCGGGTGAGTGATTCTATGAACTATTATATTTCTACCATCGTTATGTGAAAATTCTATTGTTAGGGTTTGGGAGAAGGGTTTTTGTGCATTCTTGGTTAAGATTTGATATTAAAACCCAAGTTTTAAAATGTTACCGATAAGAGAATTCAAAGGGAAGGTAGATTACCACGAGAGAGTTGTGTGTAATAATTTTCTAGAACAACTTGATCACTCTATAAATGACTCATCTAAGTTGAAAGAACTAGTGCCTAAAAGCCCTAGGCTTTGAGTTGTAGATGGCTTATATGACAAGGGAAATTATATAAGGGATGCAAAAATTGTTGTCTCTAGTTTGGAATTCTTTAGGATAGAGTTTGGATAGAGGCATGCTTTTTCTCCTAGCAGTAATGTGTGGTAGTTTAATGTCGAAAAACTAGTTGTCCCAAATGTTTTCATGGATATTGATATTTTTCTCCAAGTTGCTAAAAATTATGATCTTATAGCAAGGGTGGTTAGGGATGTGAATGGAATTCCTCTAATAAATATTACTGCTAATGAAATTAGAGAGGTGTTTTGGCTAAGTGAATCTTACGATGCCCTAGAAAGAATAAATTTTGATGAACTTAAGGAGGTTTATAATGCATAGAGGGACTATCTTAGAAATGACCCTTTGTGAGAGTTTTTTGATAAGGTTGGTGGGTTGATTATAATAGGACTAAATACAACAGAGCCCATCAAGCTAGATTACTTCAATTTAAAGGAAAAGGGTATGTATTTTTCATTGTGCCAAAGTTTTGGTGAGGATTCAAAATTAGAAATGCCAATCCATTACATGTTTATGATGGCACAAATTTTACACCCCTACGTGGCAGTAATAATTGATTTTTCTCCTTTCCTTGCTAAGGTAATACATAATGGACTGATGGGAATTTAGAGGGATAAGTTTGATAGACCTTTTGGTTGGTATTTCTATGATGATGTACATGTTCCTTGACAAGGGTTCAGACTACTTTGAGAAGGAGATGGATCTAATTAAAGAAAAGGATGGTGAAGAAATACCAGTCCAGTTGTAGAACCTGAATATGAAATGGAACAAGAATGAGGCCAGTTTTATAATATTTGATAGGTGCTTTGCATCTAGACTTAGGGACCTATTATTTTTGGAAAACCCAAGAATGCCAAAGGCAATATTGGATTTTCTTAGGCCTAAGCAATTTGCCACTAATATCAATATAGTGCATAATTGGGGAGATATCATTTTGTACCTAGTTTATATTATTTTTAGAGTATATGGTTTCAAAGGCACTCCATTTATCTTGCCATACGAGGTCCCTTTGAAGGTTGGCATAGCATAAATGTTAAGGCATATTGGAGGATTGCAAGACTTGGATCTTACTAGGAAGGGCAGGAGATCCATATTTCCAACTGTCACCATAGCACATCAATTTGTGATCGCAAAAGGTGGATGGACACACATGGGTAAGGTTTTTGAACCATACCATATGGCCACATAAATTTCAAGTCTATAGATATTTAGGGATTTTATACTGACATGTTTAAAAAGAGGACCAGGTGTGCAACCATGGATCATATGTTTAACTTCCCTGAAGATATAATCATAAATATGTGTAATCTATAAGAGCAAGATATTAGAAATGAGAATTAGCTAGTATACAGAAAGACCCTAGACTTTGTACAACATTTTGTCAGGGATTATGATCCTTTGAAATATTTTAAGCCTTTTCAAAAATAAAATTAAAGCTCTTATGAGCCATTTTGAGGGTATAATGCAAACCCTAAATCATAAGAAGGATATGGTAGTATAATCAGAGCTAGAGAGGGACAAATTTGCATTAAGTAAACCATTATTTGGAAGAATGGTTCCTTCTAGTAGATATATTATGTAGAGAAAGATTGGGTATAGTGTGGTGGTGCCTAGGCCTAACATACAACAAGATGGCCAAAGAGTAGAATATATCACTTCCTCTTCTAGGGGAATAGGAATACAAGAAAAAATAAAGGAGTCTCCGATTTCACTTGAGAATAGGACCATTGATGTTGATTTTGACTCCCCACTTCCCCTAAAGAGACAAAGATTAGAGGAGAGACCACAACAAAGTGAGGATGTCTACTCCCCCACTCAATCTCCACTTAACGTTATTGATCAACAGGATGTAACTGAGAAATTACAAAGAATGGGAAGCCTAGGTCAAATCTTTATGACCTATGAAGAAATTGATGGAGTCCATGAGCTAGCAGGCAAGAGAATGGATCCTCCTAAATTTAGGAGGCATGAGCCTCCTAAATTTGTAGAGATTGACTTGATTGTGAGTGAGCTAGCAGGCAAGAAGTTGGATCCTATAACCAAATAGGTATGTGATGAGTTCCTTGTAGATGGTGTCTTTGTTAAGGCTAGGGATTTTGTGCAATTCTTGTGGAGGACTCACCTCAGCCAATTCAAGGAGACCTATGAGAAAAAGAAAGAAGAGCACCTTGAAAATGACCTTGCCATCATTGAAAATGAGGTCAAGAAGGAAATGATTGAGATCTTTGAAAAAGGTGATCCTAGAATAGGACAGGGAATTGGTAAAGAATACAGGGGTACTCATCTTACCTTAATGGAACATTGTTGATGCAGTTTTCCTAGATACAGTCAGGAAAAAAACTAAGCTAGTAAACAAAACTAGAGAGGAAGTTGAGCTGACCATTAAGGGTGTCACATTCAGTGATGATCATCAAGCTTTGGTTATGTGGTCTCTAAGGAAAGTGGAAGGAAAAAAGGGTAAACAAATTGTCAGAGGTGATTTTTCTAGTAGTTTATTGGTAAAAAGAGTTAGTGATACTTCAAGAGTTGAAGCCTCAGGATTGGCATTAGAAACTTCCAAGCTCAACATGAAGGTGGCAGAGAAAGAGGCCAAGGAGAAGGAAGAGCTAAAAATAAAGCTGGAGACTATTTTCAGGACCTATGGTGAGATGAAGAGGGAGATAAGTGAAAAAGATAGAATAATTGCTGAATTAAGAAGATAGTTGGGGGGACAAGTACAAGTTTGAATGCATGTTCAGTTGTAGATTTCTTCTACCCCTACCAAGCCCACTTCTTCCAGTCCTATTATAGAATACCCTCCTTCCCATTTCACTCCATTTAATCATGAGGAGTTGCTAATTGAAAGAGAAATTTTAGAGGATCATAGAAGAGCCTTGATTGAGAAAGGAAATGAATTGAAGGGTGAGAGATAGATTTTCAATGGGGAAAAATAGGAGATTAATATAAAGTATGAGAAGAAATTGAGGGACACAGTTTTGCAGCTTGTAGAGGGCATAAAGCCAAAAAGTATTCATAAGAATGGAGAGATTATAATAGAAACTTTTAATTCTTTTAAAGGGGAAAAGGACACTGTCAATCCAATTTTGGATAGGTGGATAGTGAGGCAGGATAAAATGAAATTCTTTTATTCTTTGACAAAGGCTCAATAGGATGCAGATGTAATAATAAAGAGTAATCACAAGTTTGTTAAAAGCTTGTTTGAGTTTACGGTTAAGAGACAAAATATTCAAAGAAAGGCATCAGTATTAAGAGGTGAATATTATTAGGACTATTTTGAGATGTTTCCTAGTAGTTTCAAGAAGAATGGAGAGCTAAAGGATAAAAAAGTATGGCTTGAAAAATTAGATAATGAGTTGTCAATAAGAATGAGTAGTATTTTAAATATGGATGGTAATATTCTTTTTTCCAAACAATAGAAACTATTGAAAATGCTAGGGTACATTTTGGGTTCTTGAATAAAGAGGTTCAACAGGTAAAAGTTGATTGGGACATCTTGATAAATAAGAGGGATGAGGTGGTTACTTTTCCTTGGCCAAGTGAAGAAGTGTTTAAATATTGGGAGGATAAATATACCTCAGAAGCATCAAGAAAAGAAGAAACCCCCACTGAGGCTACAACAGGTGGTACTTCCCTAGTTTCTTAAAAGAAACAAACTGCAAGGGAAAATTTTGTGAAGAAGAGTGAGTACAATGACAACACGTGGCAGGACCAAAATATTTTTGGAAATTGTTGCAAGAGCTTGGAGAACAAATTAGAATACATTTTTGTAAAATTTGCAACAAAGAAGTTATTTTGTACTTCTTGTTTTTGTCTTGTCTGATGTGACTTTTTGTCATTTTCCTAAATGATCTGTAGCTTGTTGCAATCCTTATTCTATAAAATAATTTCCAAGATCATTTAGAAGGGATAGAACTTGGATAAATTTTTCTTAGAAGTTTTAAGTCAAGGGTATAGAAAACTATATTAGGTTGTATTATTACAAAAAATAGCAATTTTCTTGGTTTGGGCTATTAATGAAGTGGAATGTATTTTTTATGAATGGTGTATACAAGAAACATGATTCAGTATATATGAATACCAAAAATACATGATTTACATCTCTCCTTTTTGTTTACTTCTTTGAGTTGTGAATTTTATCTATGTATGTGTTTCTATTCCTCTACTTTGATTTAGGATCAAATTAAATAGCTTTGGATAGAACATAGATTTATTTGGGTTTACATAAGGATTTCTATAAGTAGTGCATGAATCAAGAGATAAATTGATCAATATTTTCATAAGGTGGTAATACTCGAAGGATCATGAATCATTGACATTAGTTGGTTTCGGTATTCTTACTCTGCAGTAGAATATTGCCCAATGGATAAGGAACTAGCCAGGAATTAGTTTTATTTTTCAATAATATGTGCTAAGTAGGGTTTGGCTCTATTCCAAATATTTATATAAATCTATCAAGATCTTTAAGGTACTATGACCTGCAAGTCATATATCATCAATGGCAATGGAGAATCAATAAATGAATGGTTATCATTTAGTATTTTCTTATCATCTATCTATTACTTGAATCCAAAAATTATTGTAAAGTGTTGTATGTGGATCTGGATTAGGAGCACACTCCTTGGTTTTACTGAGCTATAAGTGAAGAGGGAAGTGTTGTCCCTATAATTGGTCCAATCATCCCTGATATTCATACTTGGAACTAACCATTCTTGACAATCTATTGGTGGATGTAATAGTTTCTTTCATAAGCATAAAGTCCATTTTGAAGAACCAACAAAATGGCGACTTTGCTAGGGAATAGAGATGAAATAACTATATTCAACTTATATTAAGATCTCTAGTGTAATAAATTTTCTCAAATAATGTAGGTAAAAGTTGAGCTAGACTCCTAGCCTTCTTATTTGTCTGAGCCAGTTAATTACCATTAAAATATAGAGTTGTATTATGATATCCTGTGGTTTTTTTTATCATTAATTTTTTTTTCGGGATTTTCATTATTGTTTTCTCTTAAGATATTCTTTCAATATAGATAGTCACATTATTGAGTTAGTGTTACATCTCCCAATTTATATTGGGTGGCATCTTTGAGAATCTCTACAGCAGTATTGAGTGAAAATATTGTGTCTAGCACTCTCTAGATATGAGTTATAGGAATACCAGAGCCTGGAGGAAAGTTCATCCTGAAGATAAATTAGAAGGTGAGCTTCCAAGTACTTCTAGGGATGGTCAACCAAGAAGAAAAAAGTTTGATAAAAATATGTCTCAAGCTTGGAGATAGAAAAGGAATACTAAATAAAATTTACTAATCCACCCTATCCAAGAAGGAAATGATTTTGAATATGAAGAGGTTGTGGATTTAGGATTGGGTGCATATAATGACTACTATTCTTCTCATTCCAAATGAGAGGAGGGAATACAACAAGCTAAAAAAGTGACAAATAGCGAGTCTTAGGGGTAGGTTAGGAGATCAAGAAGTAAAAGTAGGGGTGTGGAAGGTAGAAATGCCCCTCCTACCTAGGGATCTTCACCTTCTGAAATCCCCCATGACCCAAGAGACAAGAAAGATAGATTTCTTGTTGAGACTTCAGGGTCTGAAACTATTCTCCCAGATTTTGAAGATATTTTTGAAGAAGTATATAATTTGGAGAGAAGAATCTAGGAGAAAATTGCCATTAGAAAACAAAGAGAAATAGAAAAAGAGGATGAGCTAATACAAGCTCAAATTAGATTATATCAGTTAACAAGGAAATTTATAACCCTATAAGTAATAAACGTTGTTGCAGTACCTAAGAAAAATGATGAAGAACGTATTATTTATCCAGTTGTTAAAATTAGAAAACCCAAGGATAAAGATAAGCAGGTTGCAATAGGGATTTTGATTAATGAGCATGACAGCAATAAGGTTCCAATAGCTCTATTGTCCGGATTAGATACTAATCTTAAAAAGGCTAAAAGAGAAAAGGAAATCTTAGCCAAAGAATTAGAGAAGGCAGAATAGGAGGCTACTGCTTTGGAAATAAAAAAGAAAATTTATTTTCTTAGGTAGTCTTCAAGTCCCTCTAATGTGGTTACTTCTACTTCAGTACCTGGTGGAAATTCTGGCAACTCTTCTAAGAAGATGAGCATTATCCCACCACTGGTCAGTGCTAATGTTGCAAATACATCAAACAATAAAGCATATACCTCTCAAAATGATGGATCATTCAAAATAAGACCAGGTCATGTGGAAATGTACAAACAAATTGTTTTTAATGGTATTGGTGGTTATCCTAATTTGATTCCTAAAGAAATTAGAGAAAATCTTCAAAAAATTACTGGTAATAATGTTATTACATACATAAAGAGAACTTAAAGAAATTTATTTACATGATAGATGATTATGAAATTATTTATTCAATCATTAACTGAGGATGCTAGAGACTGTTTTAGAGGACTCCCACATAGCTGTGTTGGTTCATGGGATGATTTTATCAACTATTTCAAGGATCAATATGGTGAAACAATAAATGAAGGTTTCATGTTAAATGAATTTAATAATATCAAGAAAAATCAAAATGAGGAGGTCCTTGAATTCAATGTGATATTTCAGAAGGCTATGCATAAGCTTTTCAAAGTAATGAGGTTGGATGAGAAGATATGTCTAGCAACATATTTCAATGATTTTAATTCTTAGATAGGCTACCTTCTCAAGGACAATAATCCTAGAATTATTAGGGAAGCTCAAAGATTTGTTAAGAATATTGAGAGTAACAAAAGGGTTTTAGGCAAAATAGGTAGAAGAGAATACCATAAGATTCTTATTTTTGGAAAGAAGGAATTTGACACAATGTAGATAGGGAAGAGGGGTCAAAGGAACACCCTAATCCAAATCCACCTTGTCGAGATCACATAGAGAATAAATTACACAACAAGTGAGAGAGAGAATACAAAACAAGATCCTTTTATTACATCAAATTAATTCATACATGATGGGATGTAAGGCCTTCCTAGTTAGGGCTAGGTACATCAATTCAATTACAATAGTTCTCCAACATGTGCGGATTGAGAAACTACCTTCGATCTCCTAACTGCTAACTAATACCATTAATCTTCTAACTCTAAGTTGGTGTCAAAACTACAACCAATGACTACATTATATACAAGAGGCTACTGAAACAAGTCAGCCTTCAGATCCACCATTAACAGAAGGAATGACCAAATCTAGGTCCACATGCTTCCCAATGATCAATACCAACATTAAATCTATAACCACAATTAAATGCACAAGTCAGCCTCAACAAAAAACTAAAACAAACAACTTGGTAAGCAAGGATAACCGAGCACCATGAAATAACTGACCAACTCAGTTAAAGAATGAAACCGAGAAACTACCAAGCCAAATTGGTCAAAGAAGGTAGCAACACAAAAAACTCAAACTTGTTTTTGGTGACATAGGATTTCCAAGGACCTGAGATGGTCCTACATTAGACACCTGGGGTTGTTTCAAATGATTCTATGAATCATGCAACATGTACAGCCTTAGCTGAATCCAACTTAGACTATGAAATCCATGAACTATCTTCAATCAGTCTGTTCTTCTACTTTACTAGATATTCCATATATTGTCTTCCTATTATGCTTCTACAAACTCTTTTTTCCAATATTTGCTTAATTTCTTCATCTGATTCATGGTAGTCATATAAATATACAATGTTGAATATAGGTAATATATCTGTGTCATTAGGTAACTCAATCTCATAAGAGTTTCCACTATCAAATCTGATCAATATCCTACAAGGGCCAAATTTCTTCATTTTCAGCTTCCCATATGTTCCAATAGGAAATATGCCTTTCTTCAAGTTGTGTGTGTGAAAATTATACCTGATCTATAGACACAACACTCAGTAAAACATTAGAGGTTAGTGATAATCAAAATCGTGCAAAATTGAAAGCTATCTAACCAAGCGATTTACTGCCTTCTAATAGGTGCGAGATTAATGTTCTCAGATTGTAATCGAGATCAGTGACCTAGACGACACCTAAATGAAGGATTTGAATGCAATTCTAGATATGGAATAAATGCAATTAATCTATATTTTTGATATTTTCTATGCAATAAGAATGATAAAAACTGATATGATATGAATGCTATTGAAAACTGATATGCTATGAATGCTATTGAAAATTGATATGCTATGAATCTAACAATGATATGAAATATGAATGCAAAAATAAGATTGATCTCACAAAGATGTCGATTCGCAAGAGCTTTGATTCTTCAATTCCAATTCTCCAGCGTGATTGTGCAAAATATGAGATGATTTGTGAAGAGCTGAAGCCTTTAATTTATAGAAATCTAGGGCTTTGGAGGTGCATGGAAAAAAAAGCCATAAATCACTCAAATAACTCAAGTTGATTTTTGAGTTATTTTTAAATAAAAGATAATTAACTCACAAAAATATGCAAAAGCTAAGTTTTAACTCAAAATAGAGTTTAGCTTTAATTGATAATTGATAGTTGTTTGCTTTTATGATTGTGCATGTTTTATTTATGAATTAATTTAATAATAAAGTGATTTATTTCCAACTTAACTGCTTTTAAAAATAAAACAATTGATTTATGGGTTAATCAATTATTTAATCAAAATTTTATTAAAAACTATATTATTAAATAATGACAACTTTCTTTAATTAATTAAATAAGAATTTAATCAATTATTCATATGATATTAGATTTATTGTCAAAATTAAATAATACAATTAATAATAGATATAATTAAATTTAATTACACAATTAAGTGGCAAATATTAAATCTAATTAATTAAATATGAAAATATTCAATTAATCAAACTTTAGGATAAATGTGATTTATTGCCAAATAATTATAAAATTAAAGATAATTAAGATAATTAGGAATATTACTAGGAATATTCTCCGATGCAAAATTTAAGATAATCAATTAGATTTGATGATGTTTAGATGTGCCTTAGATTAGGACTTTGATGTCGATTTCATATGATTTGATGATATAGGAGGTTAATGAACTTATAGCCCATTTTTTGGGTATTACATTTTGCCCCTCTTTGAATTACTGTGCAAAGCGCAGTGGTTCAAAGATAGTCTGTGTTTGATAAAGATATGAAACTGATTCAAAAGATAAACCGATTGAAACATATTGAGATAGGAGTTGATTGATATTGAATTGATATGGAGATAATAGGTCTTGAATGACCAAAGATAATGTTCACTGTAGCAGCAAATGAACCTATTATTGCGAAAAAAGTGTCAAAATGCCTGATTCTGAACCTTAGGATTGATAAGAAGTGAGTGACCCGTTCTAGACTCGATTGTCTTAGCAGAACTAGCAGGTATCACATCCGAATCCTTTAGTTGCCGAAGAACCAAGGAAATAACACTATGATCTGATGGTTGCAAAAACTGATACAGATTACAAGATTAAGAGAATACCAGATTGATATGGATCGATGAATTTGATATGCCCTAAGTGATGATAGATTTGCCCCGAGCGATGAGGACTTTTGATGAATCAGTAACTAGACGTGATTGTTTGTCTTGATCACTGATGAAAGATATTGATAGACTTGATCGATAGAATTTGATTTACAGACTTTGAATGATATGCAATACCATGCCCCCTTCAGGATTAAAATTGAAATCTGACAAGAAAAGTCAGCGTTGATAGTTTAGAAGCATGTTAATTGATTTGAGAAGTGGTTATTTACATCCGAGAATGCATTATGCATCGTTTGAAGGTCCAAAAGACCAAATTTGACTAGGTTAAACCATGAGGTGACCATAGTTGAAATGTCGATAGTTTGATGTAAGATAATCAGTTAAGTTGAATACTAGATTTTTGTGATGATTAAAGGTTGATTATGCAAGTAGTTAATAATATGAATGATCTCAGATTTGAATTTTGATCCCGAAAAAGGATTCTACTTGCTATTTCATTGGAGGAACCTTCGTGTGAGATTCAGCTCTTGTTAGAATGGAAGAGGTGATTTGAAGAATCGTTTAAGCATTGAAGTTCGTTTAATCATTGTGAGATCATGCAACATGCAAAATGAAATGAGACATGCAAAATGAAATGCAACCTAAGACCGAGGACCTAGTCACTGATCATATGTCGATTTGTTATCATCATTGAACTTTTAGGTAACCGGATAAATCAATACAATGCCCACTAGCCATGAAACCATAGACATATGAATATCGATTTG
The DNA here is from genome assembly GCA_027943335.1 of Chamaecyparis obtusa. Taxonomy (NCBI): domain Eukaryota; kingdom Viridiplantae; phylum Streptophyta; class Pinopsida; order Cupressales; family Cupressaceae; genus Chamaecyparis; species Chamaecyparis obtusa. The sequence goes on along the minus strand of BSBK01002204.1, from coordinate 485,478 downwards.
TATGTGCAAGAATCAATACAACACCCACTGGTCAAACAACCATGGACATATGAATATTGATTTTAGTTGGTGAATGTCGGATTAGATATAAGCATCAAGGCACAAACGCCAGGATGACCTGAATATCATGTCCATTTTGATATAGCAATTTGTACAAGCATCAAAACATAAACATTGTGATGACCTGAGTACGCCTTGCATTACAAACACATCAAACAGTCAAGAGATCATTCTAAATCCAATGTGAATTACCCATAGTGACCCTTTATCATTCACATCCTTAGGCAAGATTGCGTTCCACAGTAGGAGAAAGAACTTACTCAAAAAGATAATAGTTAGATCAAACTTCCTTGAATTGTCTGGGTATCAATGGTCGAGGTACGCATGGCCATCCAATTCGAGATAGAGGCTCTTACAGTCGGACACCATTTCAATCCAAAATTTCCAAAGTTGTTATATTTTCACATAGAAGCAGAAGACAAAGAAAAGATTATGCCCCCAGTCATCACTCTCTAAATCCTGTAAAGGACATCATTGAAGAGCTCGAAGGGACACAATATGCAAAAATCTCAATGCGAATCAGTAAGCATACAAGGAGATAAAAGCATGAAAAGCACAGATTGTTTTCAGTTGAGTTTTGATGTTTGATTGTTGTTGATGCAAAATCCTTTCTGGAGACGAGACTGATTGACTGACTCAACAGGAAGCTTCAAAGGACTCTGACTGGATAGGAAATGTCTAAGATACATGGGAGACCATAGGATATGACATTGATTGCCCCCAAATTTGAACATTGATAGGATACAGATGCTTGAGCTGATTGGTGTACAGACCGACTTATTGAAACCAGGATATGCAGAAACAAACCGGGAGATATGTACAAACTAAAGCAAGACTGAAAGCTGGGAAAGACCAAGATTGTGCTGATAGATGGAGCATTTTGGAACAAGTGGTGCCTGTTTGCCAGGTTTTCACCATCTTGGTAGAGATTCTATTTTTGCTACCGAGGTGCCTGTTTCCAAGTTTTCACCAAGGCACTTTTTCTTCTTTTTCATTTTTTTGTATTTTTCATTTTTTCAATTTTTTTGTACTTTTCATTTTTTCAATTTTTTTGTACTTTTGATATTTTTTGATTTTTTTTGTGAATCATCAAGGCGCCTATTGCTAGGTTTTCACCAAGATGTTCATTTTTTTAGGACTTTTTCCAATTTTTAAGATTTTTTCAGGATATTTACCAAGCACTGAATGCCTTAGGCGTAGAATTTCTTCAGATGGAGAACGTTGATTGGTTCTCGGAGCTGTTCTCCTTCAGTCATTGAGAGTTGATAGGCACCAGAGCCAAAAGTAGCAATGATTACAAAGGGACCTAGCCAATTGGGTTTGAACTTCCCCGTGCGTTCTCGATGTGATTGATTTTTAGAATTTTCTCTCAACACTAGATCACCAACCTAAAATTCTCTATGTCTGACTTTCTTGTTGTAGCCTCTAGACATTCTTTTCTGATACACTCTGAGATGATCATACGCTGCTTGTCTACGCTCATCTAGTAGTTCAAGTTCTTGTAACCGAGACACTCTGTAGTCTTCATCAGTGACAAGTCCATGCATTCTGATCCTGAGTGATGGGATTTCAACCTCAATAGGTAGTACTGCTTCAGACCCATAAACTAAAGTGAAAGGTGTAGCCCCAGTAGGTGTTCTAATACTTGTTCTGATACTGATTCTGATACTTGTTCTGATATTGATTCTGATACTTGTTCTGATACTGGTTCTGATACTGGTTCTGATACTTGTTCTGATATTAGTTCTGATACTAATTCTGATAATTGTTCTGATACGGGTTTTGATGCTTGTTCTGATACTGGGTATACTTGATAGCATCTTTTTCCATTGCAAACTCCCAAGAAAGATTATATCGTGCAGTCCCAATGTCTAGCAAGGTGGAGAACAAGAGGGATTCACAAGCTAGTGGAAGAGATGGAAGACAAGAGAATGAAAGCTAATGAAGGGAAGAAATCCTCAAGGGAAAACTCCTCAAAAATACTCAAGCTAGGGAAAAATTTTCATGTAAAGCATATTTGGATAAGTAGGGAAAGGCTAGCATAGGATAAGCACAAAATCATAATGCAAGAGCAGGAAAGAATGCAATCCAAAGGAGTAGACATGTCAAGAGGCTTTATAGCACTGTGTTTTACTCTTTCTTTCTTAGATCAAGACCAAAGGGGAAAAGGATAGCGACAGGTGAAAATGAATGGAGGAAGATGGATATGAAGGCTAAACATGGAAGGAATGAAAGCAAGATCACCATAAGATAGCTCACAAAATAGCCAAATATTCGTGTATACATCAACATTGTCAAGATCAAAGAGAGAAATGGAATGGATGAAATATGTAGAAGAACTACGCATGATGCCTGATTGCCAGGTTTTCATCATGGTACTTATCCAAGGTGCCACAAGGAAGTGGTTTTCACCATAGGATGAATTTATTTCTCTTTACTTTTGCTACCAAGGCGCCTGTTTCCAGGTTTTCACCAAGGCACATTTTCAATTTTTTTCTTTTCTTTTATTTTGTCTCTTTTTGGAAGAAGGCAAGCTTTTTAGATAATGCTCCTTGAAAGGATAAACCATGATATGTCAAGGATTCAAAATGATATGCTCAAAGATGCTGATAGGGAAAGGAACATGGAAGAGAAAAATGGAGGATAGGGTTTTATGTAAAGCGAGTGAGGTTGGAAGATAGGAGGAATAGGCAAATGAGTAAAAAGGATAGAAGGTAGAAGGTTAATGAATGGAAGGATTGTGAAAGGGTAGATGGAAAGGAAGGCAAGATCAATGTAAACACACACCTTGAAGGGTGGCGAGAGGGTGGAGGAAACGTGAATGAAAGAATACGTGAAGGAATATGGTGAATAGATAGCAGAGGTTGAGGTTTGGGCGCATGAAATGGAGGAATATTTTTGGAAGGAGATGAAGTGGAAGCCTTTGGAAGCTTGAATGTCAATTTCACTTTTTGCTCAACACCAGACTCTTTCAAGAGAGACTTTGGAATCCATATAGTCATAGGCTTTTTATTTCCTTTTGATGATTTAGAGATAATATCTTCAATGATGGATTTTGGAACCCATACTTGTCTTGTAATTTTTTTCTTAGATATCTCTTTTGACTTTATGTTTCCATGTCTATGAGAGGAGACATGGTGATATTCTTTTTTTGATGGATTCTTGTATTGCTTCTTTTTCTTGTATTGAACATTCAAGTTACTTCCAAAAGACTTGGGATTTATGGAAGAGGGAGGATACGACTGGTTTAGATGGGTGGGTGGATGAAAAGGATTCAAGGGTATGCATCTATGTTGATCTTGAGGAAAGATGGGAGATGGAGGTATGTAAGGACCCAAGATGGATGGAAAATTAGGAGAGTTAGGAGGGGAAAGTGAAGGGACATAAGGACCCAAGATGGAAGGAAGGTGTGAAGCTCTTAGTAGTGGTGGAAGAGGTCCAAGGATGGAAGTGGAAGACGCAAAAGGATAATCAATAAGTTCGTTAGCATCTATATGACAACCAAGGATATCAGCATCTTTAGAGTGAGCATTAGAATTTTCAACAGGATCCTGGGCATCTTGAATAAGAGCATTTTCTTTGATAGGATCGTTCAAAGCTTGCAAAGACTTAGGAAGAGTAGAAAGTGAAAGTGAACATGGAGTGGTAGAACAAGAAGATAGAAGACTTTGATCTTGACAAGGATCTTTGGATAGCACAAGTGCATAATTTTTCTCTGGTTTTTCAATAGGCTTAACATTGGAAGTATCAACACCATTTTTACCAACCTTAATGGAAGTATCATCTTTGGAAAGCGCAAGTGTAGCAAGGTTATTTTGATTGTCAATAAGCTCAACAGTGTAAGTAGTAGCTTGATCTTGCTTAGGCGAAGACTTAAGACATGGCGAAATGCATGAAAAAGGGGGTACGGGATCAAAAGAACCCTGAGGCGGATAAGAGACATCGTGAAAAGGAGTGGATGACATGGAGGGTTCTTGATCTTGATCTTTCTTTATGTTCTTTTCTTCATCATTTTTGGAATCCTCTTGACATGGAACCACTTCTAAGGACAAGGAAGCATGTTGGGATTGTATGGATGACTAGCTGAAGTAGGGATTATAGCATATGAAGGCTTAGGCTCTTTAGGTTTATCATTATTGAAAGTATTTGCAGCCAAGTGAAGGTTAGCTTGAGTTTCTTTAAGAGGTAGCCCTGGAGGATAACTATAGGGAACCACATGAAAAGTATCAGGGCTTGTGTCAGATGAAGGTTCTGTGAAAGATTTGAAAGACTCAGAAGCTTTAGGAAATGTATGGGTATTGGAGGAAGTAGGGGATGGAAGGGAACCATCACTAGACAAAGGTCCAACATTAACATGATCTTGCTTGAGAGTGTAATCTTTATTTTCAGCCTGAGAGTTCTTAGAGGAGAGATCCTTATAGTATTGACGTTTCAAGCTAGCACGATGTATTTTATAGTCCTCAGCAGTAGTAGATGGATCATCATCAAGGTATTGTCCACAAAAGCCATCAAAATCTCTTTCAAAATCAGAATCATATGGATCACCATCACGATCTATCCAATGTGACGGCCCATTTGTAGTAAGCAGGAATGAACGATGAGGAGGACTCTTAGGAATAGAGGTGTCATAGGTATCATTACATTTTCTGTCATCATAGTCATCATAGTCTTCAAAGCTAGATGTGTCACTCTCCGTGGAAGAGGTATCATATTGCTCAATTTTTTTCCGGGGGCATGGTGACATGTACAAGTCTTTATCAAATGGAAAAGAGTATAAAGATTCCATGGAGAACTTTTTAGATTCCTTCTCTTTCTCAAGTTTGTCAAGCTAGACTTGCATAGCATGTATCTGTTTCATTATAGCGGCGATCAAAATTTCTTCCTCATGTGTACTGATTCTTTGAGACATGTGTACTAATTCTCAATAGCTACTAATCTGTTCTTGACACAATGATATTTTTGATAGATTCTGGAACTAGGCTGGAAACATTAGATATCTTGCAATTTGACAATTTCTGACAACTCTCTCAAATTTTTCCAAACGACACTCTGCAGACTCGTACGACACTGGGTAGTCTATGAAATGATAGTTGCTAAACTCATACGACAGTTGGGTAATACTAAAATGACACTTGACAAAACTCATACGACTTTTGACTTCCTGAAATGACTTTTGACTCCAGAAAGATTTTACGTCAATTTTTGCAAAATTTAAGGTCTTCAGTTTTGGATTGTTTGCAAATTGTATTGTCCAGATTTTGAAGGTTATACCAGATTTGATCGTTTTTAATAGCCATGTAGATAAATAAGCATGCAGAACAGCAAGCAAGTGATTCCAAGCACGTCTGAAAATAATGAACAAGGGCAAAAGCAACCTTGCGCATGAACAATCAAGTGACCAAATTGTTCTAATCTCTGAGAGTACTAATTGTGTATGTTCTGAAAAAGTTTTGCAATAACGCACATATACCTGAAAGTGAAAAATTGGCCTCTCTAGGGTTTTTAGTAATGGTTTGACTCTGTAACTTTTATGATTCAAAGGGGTGAACTCCAATCCCGGCACACCAGGGTTTTGACACAGTCCGAGAACTTAATCTTCAAGAGCTGCTAGGGAGATCTGACAACCCAACAATGAACCATACCCGTGGAGATTTCTTCCACAAGGACATTTATATAGCGGTTGTCACTACCATGGTGAAAATGGCTATTACCGCTTGAGGTTCTGTCAATGCAGTTTGCCCTGTGAAGGGATTGTCCGCTACGGTTAACCCTCTCTAAAGATGACTCACAATAGTATACCACAAGGGGACTTGGCTCCAGATTCAAGGTTTTGACACCTCTTCACTTTTAACCCAAACAAAGCAAGCAGATTAATCCAACACGCTAAGACAAAGTTTTGTTCCACCAAGGTCTGTGATATCAACTCCACGTGATCTATCAACCTCTCCGGGGAGAGAATGTATCAATCAATAAGAGAAGACGCACTAACCAATTTTGATTCACCAAAGCTCGTGATATCAACCCCACGTGATCTATCAACCTCTCCGGAGAGAGAATATGTCGATCAATAAGAGAAGACTCACTAACTAAGTTGAATGTGAAATGCACTAAGTATCCTCCCTACCTACAAGGATTCTATCATCAAGAAGGATTTCGCTAGGAATCCAATCTCTCAAGAATCACAAATAGTGTTCATAGGGCCTAATTACTATGTGAGCACAGATGTATGTTCCGAAAGCAAATCTACCAAAAGCATCCAAAAAGTAGAAAGAGGAACACTTAACGTTTAAAGAGAATATGAGATGAGTCCACAAGGTGGAACACTTAACACCTCACACAAGCTAAAAATGAGTCCACAACTTAGAAAACAAGGGAGTTCCTAAAAGCACAAAAGGGTTGCCAAGTGGAACATTTAACGCTTCTGTCCTGTTGACCCCTCCCCTTTATGGCACTGAGATTGCAACCACGGGGCGGAAATGAGGGGCCGGCGGATTAGCGAGTCCAATAACCGAAGATAGCAATCAAGATCAATCACAAGTATTCTAAGACTACTTAATGAATCCTTAAGGGTTCACAACCTAGTATCAATTATGCAAGTGTGTAGAAATAGATCAAAAGCATGAAAAGATGCACACAAGCTTGACACATAAGAGATCTATTTTAAGTCCCAAATCAAAATATTATTAGATGAAGGAGAATACCTGGGATCCTTGCAATGCGCTTAGTAGATTTTACTTGATTTTTAACAATTTTTGTTGAGCTTTTCCATGCAAGCAAGTGACGAACTCTCCAACAAGCAAACAAGCAAACAAGATATGCAAAATATATTCAACTTATGAAAACTATAGGGTTAGCTCTAAAAATCAATTATTATCAGTAATAATAACCAGCAATCAACCCAAATGACAACTCATTGCATTCATTGAACCATGTAAAAAAATAAGTGCATACCCATCACAAAACTTTATTATTATTTTTTGCATTTGACCTAGTCAACAAGATCTAATTTTTTTGATATGATTTTGGCCACAAAAATAGAAATTTAGAATAGAGACCCCTACTAAAAAATAGAGAGCTTTCCAAAAATGCAAAAATTTTAGAAAAACCTCTTCATTTGTGCCCTAGAGACCCATTTTATCAAAACAGACTAGTTTTTGTAAATTGACTATTTGAGCTATGATATCATGTCCAAATTTAAAACAAAAAGAATAGAACCCCTGTATAATTTAAAGAGATTTCCGAAAATATAAAATGTTTTGAAAAATATGTTGATTTGAGTCAGATATTAATTTTTTCTGGAATTTCAAGAAAAAATTATTAAAAATTCAAAACATCTCAGAAAATTCTAAATTTTTTAATGTAGCTTCCATGATATGTCACCAATCTGTAAAAATAATTTCAGACCAAAATTCTAAGCAGTTTGGGAGATAAAATTAAATCTTTGAAACTTTGGGGTTTTAGCTCCCAAAAAAATAAAAACCAGCATGCAAAGGTGGGTTGCCCCACGGTGGGTGCCAGAAATGTGTGTGTGAAAATTATACCTGATCTGTAGACACAACACTCAGTAAAACATTAGAGGTTAGTGATAATCAAAATCGTGCAAAATTGAAAGCTATCTAATCAAGCGATTTACTGCCTTCTAATAGGTGCGAGATTAATGTTCTCAGATTGTAATCGAGATCAGTGACCTAGACGACACCTAAATGAAGGATTTGAATGCAATTCTAGATATGGAATAAATGCAATTAATCTATATTTTTGATATTTTCTATGCAATAAGAATGATAAAAACTGATATGATATGAATGCTATTGAAAACTGATATGCTATGAATGCTATTGAAAATTGATATGCTATGAATCTAACAATGATATGAAATATGAATGCAAAAATAAGATTGATCTCACAAAGATGTCGATTCGCAAGAGCTTTGATTCTTCAATTCCAATTCTCCAGCGTGATTGTGCAAAATATGAGATGATTTGTGAAGAGCTGAAGCCTTTAATTTATAGAAATCTAGGGCTTTGGAGGTGCATGGAAAAAAAAGCCATAAATCACTCAAATAACTCAAGTTGATTTTTGAGTTATTTTTAAATAAAAGATAATTAACTCACAAAAACATGCAAAAGCTAAGTTTTAACTCAAAATAGAGTTTAGCTTTAATTGATAATTGATAGTTGTTTGCTTTTATGATTGTGCATGTTTTATTTATGAATTAATTTAATAATAAAGTGATTTATTTCCAACTTAACTGCTTTTAAAAATAAAACAATTGATTTATGGGTTAATCAATTATTTAATCAAAATTTTATTAAAAACTATATTATTAAATAATGACAACTTGCTTTAATTAATTAAATAAGAATTTAATCAATTATTCATATGATATTAGATTTATTGTCAAAATTAAATAATACAATTAATAATAGATATAATTAAATTTAATTACACAATTAAGTGGCAAATATTAAATCTAATTAATTAAATATGAAAATATTCAATTAATCAAACTTTAGGATAAATGTGATTTATTGCCAAATAATTATAAAATTAAAGATAATTAAGATAATTAGGAATATTACTAGGAATATTCTCCGATGCAAAATTTAAGATAATCAATTAGATTTGATGATGTTTAGATGTGCCTTAGATTAGGACTTTGATGTCGATTTCATATGATTTGATGATATAGGAGGTTAATGAACTTATAGCCCATTTTTGGGGTATTACACAAGTGTACCATTACTTCATCAATAACTGCAAAAGTCTTATGTCTTCTTGATTTATCTGCTCTATCTTTATATTTCTGATTACTTCTCTCCAACTTATGGTTCACTTCTTCATCCAATGTCTTCATGAACTCAAAAAAAATTATTCCTTCAGCTCTTCTCTTTTCTTCACTAGCAATATCCTTCAAATCTGGTATACCTCTCAGTTGTATGCCATTAACAATCTCAAAAGGTGTTTTTCTAGTACTCCTATTCACTGTATTATTGTATGCAAAATCTACTTGTGCCAACAAAGAATCCCAATTACTCGATGTATCTCCAACTAAACATCTCAAAAGATTACCCAAACTTCTATTTACAACCTCTGTCTATCCGTCATTATGTGGATGAAATGTAGAACTATACATCAACTTGGTGCCCAACTTTCTCCAAAGAGTCTCCCAAAAGTATCCAACAAATTTACTGTCTCGGTTAGAGATGATACTCCTCGGTAATCCATGCAATCTGAAAATTTCCTTAAAGAAAATATCTGCTATATGCATTGTATCTAATGTCTTTCTATAGGGTATAAAATCTACCATCTTTGAAAATCTATCCACAACAACAAATATAGAATCATTACCTCTTATTGTGTTTAGTAAGCCAAGAACAAAATCCATACTGATATCAATCCAAGGTTTCTTAGGAACTAAAATTGGTATATACAATCCAGTATTCTAACTTACTCCCTTTGCAACTTGACAAATTCCACAATGTTTCACAAATTTTTGAACATCCTTATACAACTGTGGCCAAAAGTATTTCTCCTTAAGAAAATTCCATGTCTTGTCAATGCCAAAATATCTAGCCAAACCACTACTATGTTTCTCCTTTATCAAATTAGTTCTCATTGATCCTCTCGGTATACACAACTGAATACCTTTAAATAACATACCTTTTTGAATAAAATAGTCTTCCCATTTAGTACTTGGTTGATCTTGAATAGGTTCTCCACACTTTCTCCACGGCTCATAAAAATTAGGATCAGTTTAATACAATACTTTCATATCATCAAAACCAAGAACTTCAATTCTCATCTCGGTCATCAAAGATCCTCTTCTACTCAATGCATGAGAAACTCGGTTAGTGACTCCAATCTTATGTTTTTTCACAAATGTATAACTCTACAAATATTCAACCCATTTCATATGTCTCTAATTCAACTTATTCTAACTACCCAAATACTGTAAAGCCTTATGATCAGTATACAACACAAATTCACTCGGTATCAAATAATGTCTCCATTTCTTCAAGGATATTAGAATAAATGAGGGGGGCTGAATCAGCTAGATCAGTTATCCTACAGTCCCAAATACAAAGATGTAATGCTCAAAACAATTCCAATAAATTCTGCAGCTCGGTAACATAAACTATTAAACTGTCTGTGCCTTTTACCGATTACCAGTTAATTAACTCACTGTGATTACCAAACAAATCAAATATGCAGTATGTAAAGTATGTAAAGTATGACAATAAAACAATCATCACATAAATACATAACACAATGATTTAACATGGAAACCCTACTAAGGGAAAAACTACCTGGGACTAGTAACCCAAAATAATTTTCACTGTTTTGAAGTGAGCTCGGTGAAGAGCCAACCCTGTTAAAGGTTACAAACACACTATTAACTATGAGCTTGTTAGAGGATTTAAGATTAATAGTTAACTTTAGACCAGCAATCACTGTGGTGTCAATAAGATAACAATGTACATTCCTTGAATGATATAGAGGCATAACATAAGACTGCTAAGTCCACTCGGTTAGGATATTTTCTATATCAATGATTAAACTGAAATAATAGTTGCTCTGATTACAATACAAATCAATTTACCTATGTTCGGATCTATTCTAAGATCATACAAATCCTTTGATCAATATTTCAATTCACTTCCTCAACTTACTTTCAATCGGTAATAGCTCTCATACGCTCGGTCTTGTTCTATAGTTTGGTACTCCTTCAACTAGTTTGATTAGGGATGCATGAAAATGTATTCACATGAAATCTCTATAGGCTTCTTTCTTTCAGCATGTTTCAATAAAGAAACTAATATCTCTTATATAGACAGATAAACCATTTTGATGTTAACAATCAAATTTTCCCCCTTATCCTTCTTCATTGATTTTTCCTCTTAAACCTTCCTCAGTCGTTGTGTCAATAACACATTTCAATTTCATCCTTTAGATCTTCTCTAACTTTTGTTAGCCATGGATCTCATCACAAACTTTATCCTCAATCTCAAAATCATAACAATTTCCAACGCATCATTTTATGTTGACTAAACTACGGATTTAATATTTTCATCCATACCTCGTTAAAAAAGAAATGCATCAGCAAACATGAGCTCAGTTAATACTGTCACTTAGTATACACAACATTGGCTCAGTGTATACTGAAGTGCTTCATTTACCAACCACATTTCCTTGTACAATTTTACTTCCATCTTCATAATAGATGAATGCAACATAATAAAGTCAACAATATGATATCATAGACTCATCAATAAGTGAATAGAGGTAAAATGGATTCAACCCTATTTGAATGTATAGGGGGAAATATGAGATCTATTCTCAAACCCAAATTCCCAAAGAAGAGATCCAATTTGATCAATCAAAAGGTTAATACACAATTGAATCAATTTTGTGAAGAATATAGAAGAGAGAGAGAGAGAGAGAGTAAATCCAATATTTCCCTATGGAGGAAGATATATATTATGTTTGGAAATCTGAAATAATTGAAATACAAATACTAACCTCAAATTAGGGAAAATCTAGAAAATGTTGAATTCTGATGTCTGTGTACACTTTCGGGAAAATTTGAAACCTATCCTGGACTGGAAATACTGAGATAGAGAAAACCCAGAAATCTTTCTCCAAGATGGCTCAGCTCGGGTTTGACCCTCATAAAAGGTCAAATACTACATTTTTAATTTGAAGTTTGATTCGAATTCTTTTCGTAGATCTCAAAAGTTTGCTGAAAAGGGTATCCAAATTCACTCTCAGATTCAAAATTCCACACCTGTACTTGTAAGAAAATGGGAGTTTTTATTGTATGGGGGGTTTGCCTTGGTCAAACCCCAATTTAGGAATTAACCTTGAAATTGAATTGAAATGTGCATAAACAAAGTAATTGAAACAAATCACCTTGCTTATGTTGAAGTCCTTGTAGAGGATTCGAAATACTCAAATCCACAAGTAGGAATGAATGTACGATGTCTCCAATCAATGGTATTTGATCTTCAACACCAATCTTGATTTAATCTTTGCATATAAGAAAGCTGGAATGAATGTAGAAGGATGGATCATCAAAGGGGGCTCCAAAGAGATTGAATCCTTCAATAGCTAACAATGGATCTCCTTGATGGATAAATGCTTGAACACTTGAATGCTTGAAGACTTGCTTGCACTTGAGAGCTTGAGCACTTGAGATGTGAAAGATGGATATCAATTGCTTGATTGTGTATGAGAAAATGAGAGAGGAAGGCCTCCTTTTATAGTGAACTAGGGCACACTCCTCTAGAGGGGCCACCTTGGAGAATTAAATCCCAATTAGGTCCTAACCTTTAGAAAATATACCTAGATTAAAATCAATTAAAGGATTTACCATCCTGAAACCCAAAATGGCTGACCCGGAGGTGGGAAAATAAATCTCCCGAAAGCCCGAATACGATAAATTCTAGATTCTAGAAATTTGAAGGAAGGGGGAAAAATCAAGGTTGGACTTGACCTAGTCAGGTTTGAGCTTGATCCTAACCTAGTTAGGTCTGATCTCAACCCTGACCTAGTTACGTTCGACCTCAACCCTGACCCTAGTCCCAAATTGACTCAGAACCAAGTCAGGAGGTCCTAGGGATGCCCAGAAACCTAGAACTGATGTTAGAACAGGACATAATGTCAAGGATAGACATAAAATCCTATGATTACTGTGATGAAGGCTAGGAGGATCTATTTCTACATCCTACCTAGAAAAGAGAGCCATGGAAGAGGGAAAATCAGTAGAATCCTTAAGATCCTAACCCTAATTTCACCTAGGATAAAGAAATCAAGTGTAGGAGAGAAGTGGAAAGTGGGGAGAAAAGCCAAATACATGCAAAGACCTAATCAAGGCACTTGACATCACCCCAAACCACTTACTCAGAGGGCTAAATGCCCTTATCATGGAAGTGCTTCCATTTTAAGATGATACATTAAGCCCCCACTTTAGCAAGAGTATGGACTCGATGCAAACTCTTGGTAAAGGAGATCAAATTGAAAAGATAATCTTATCGTAATCCAAGGGACAAAGAGAAACCTTAAGCCACCAGGGACTCAAGTCTTTATCAACTCCTAGATCACAATAAGAGAAACATCTCTAGAGAGATAAAGAAGGTGTGATTACCTCGCCCAATGAGAACTTATGTCCCATTGTGAACCACATAGGAAAATGGTGCAACTGGAAAGATGGAATTGAACCGCCTAGTAAATGCAGCTACTCACTAGTCAACCCATCAAGGATTTATCCTTAGGAATATTATATTCCATAAGAATAAAACCAAAAATAAAAACAAAAGAGATCCAATCTTAAGGAAACTTCCGACCTTAAGGGATCACAATATATGTGTATTTGAAACTGGAGGGATCAAGAGATCCTAAAATATAAATCCATGCTTTAAGGATTAGTTACTAATCCAAAAAGGGAAAAGAAGTATCTTGAAAAATATATGCGTATTGAAAAGTGTGTGTGTGCAATAGGTGAGCAGAGTGTATGCCCCCACGTTAAAGTCATTGCTGACACTTTAACAGGAGCAATGGCTGTAACGGAAACATAAACAACTCCACTGATTACATTTCCACATCGAGATGCCCCTAAATGAAGACAAATCAAGGGAAATATCACAAAAACATATAGAGAACAAAGAAGGGATCCATCTACTATGGGGTTAGTATGATCATAAGATAATATATATATGATATTATTGCAAATGAATTGACATCATTCCCCAAAGGAAGTAGAACTACAATCACAAAGGAGGAAAGATCACATAAGATATACGAAGGAGAATCTTTTCAGACCATGACATGGAGACCAAAAAGAATTAGTGCTACCATATCTTGAGTCCAAGCAGATTACACAAGGAAAGATTTATGAACAATAGCACATTTACAACATAACATTGAACAACACATAGAAGAATAGAGATACATATAGGAGACTTGAACAACAGTTTCAATTCCTTTATCACCTTGCACCAATTGAGTAACAAGGATCATATAAAAGAATCTAACAACATTTAGCAAACACATTATGGGAGAAATAGTATATCAGGAAAACACACAACAAAGCTACCATGAAGGACAAGCCAATCAAGTGTGCCACCTAATTTCCCCATCTCCTTGTATATCATTTAGGGAAGGTGGGTAACTCACAAGAGGGACTATATCCAACATAGTAGGAATGATAGCCAGTTCCAAACAAGGATCCTCTTGAGAATCACTATGTTTGACACTAGGTGTAAGAGTTAATTTTGATGAAAGCATATTAGGTAAATCAATGTCAATGTCAATAGTTTCATATTCATCATTAACATCATCAGTATCATCAAGAGTATCTTCCTCATCCAAATTAATCAAAATAGGATCTAGGATATGAATAGAATCATCATAATCATGCATGTGAACATCATTATTAGTAACAACATCTTCTAACACATTATGCATAGGTTTATCCGAAGAAGGTAGAGATCTTTTAGCTTTAGCATGAGCACGATGCTTTTTACGATGTTCATTAGCAGATTGGTTTCATTTTGATTTATTTGAAATAGGTTTAAAACTAGGAGGAACAATCATAGGATCCTTCACAGGTTGTTTAGGAAGATCAATAGGATTATTAACCATCGGAGAAACAATCATAGGATCTTTGATAGGTTCAGTAGAAGGAACTTTATTAATAGAAGTAGAAGTCATAGTTAAAGGAGGTATAGAAGTTATAGATAAAATACCATGATTAAGAACCCTAGGAGGTGAAATTAATTCAAGAATTTTATGATGTTTATAAGCTTGATATGATCAAAAAATATTATCAGGTCAAGGAGGACATGAATTAGGTAATGAAGGTCAAAAGAAATCTAGAGCAGTGCAATCTCTAGGCCTGGAAGGTTGATATAAACTATGATTAATCATCTTTACTTCTTCATCATGAATAAAATTAAGACACTTATGGATAGGTGAAGCAACAACATGCATGGCAGTCAACCAAGGCAAACCCAGCTTAACTTGAAATTGATCAGAAATAGGAACAACAACAAAGGTAGTGTTCACAATCTTTCCACAAAGTTCAACTGGTATATTAATAGAACCAAATGATGGATAAAGAAAACCATTGCAATTTTGAATCCACACATCCAATGTATCATACAAGTCACGTTGTAAACTTTTCATAAAAATATTTTCTTCAGTGATAACATTGACTAAGGAGGTAGGATCAACAAGACAACCACGAGTAGGTATCTGAGAAATCCTAGCTACAATGTAAAGGGGACCATCAAGAGCTTTAATAGTCTTAGAGTCATCAAATGTAATAAAAATTTCCCAAGGTCTTTTATTCTTAGATTGTTGTCAAGGTTTTGGTTGAGTTTTCATTTTAGGTTTAGATTTTGGTTGAGCTTGAGATTGAACTTGAGGTTGAATTTGAGTTTGAAGTTGAGATTGAGGGTGAGGTGGAGATATAGACTGATCAACATGCTCCACTTGATTAATAACATGATTGAGATCATCCTTCTTTGAGTCATACATGATTTCCATAGCAGATGGTTGAGAAATAGTATTAGTAGCATGCGTAGGCAAAGGGTTCGTATAGATTTGAAGGTTCTGATTAGGAGGAGAGATAGATTGATTCCCACTACTATCCAGATTATCAATAGATAAAACCTTAGAATCAATTAGATCTTGAACCTTATGTTTTATAGAATAGCATCTCCCAGTATCATGACCATTCTGATGATGATATTAACAAAAAGCATTTTGATCAAAAAATTTAGATGCAATCGTAGTAGGTAAAAGAGGTTGAATAGGAGGTAAAGTAATCATATTAGTAGCTAACAACCTATTCATAATAGCATGTAAAGTTTTAGAAAGAGGAGTAAACGTACGATTTAATCGAAAAGTAGTGGATGCAGAAGTGGCATTATGAGATGCAACAACAACTTGATCAGCAATTGCATTCACTTGTTTGTTTATGTTGACATAGTTGTTGAATTTTTTAAATTTGTTTCGATTAGGAGCAACATCACTCTTATCAACTAGAATAGGAGCCATTGGAGTGTTGCTCTCAAATTGACTCACTTGTAATTGATAATGATGAAGCGCTGCACAAAGCTGTTGAAAAGAGGTAAATTCAGTAAGCAGAATCTTATCTCTAATATCCTTTTGCAAATTTGAAATAAACATACGTTGAATATCAATATCAGGAACATGATAGGAAATCTAAGCATGCAAATGCTTAAATCTACCAATAAATTCAATCAATTTTTCTTTATCACTTTGTTTATAATGCATTAAATCAATCAAAGATACTTGCAGACCAATATTATTTTGAAATTTTTGAATAAAGGCATTAGCAAGTTGTGGAAAGGAATCAATCGAATAAGGAGGCAATGAACAATACCATTGTAAAGCTTTGTCATAGAAAGTTCTAGCAAACAGTTTGGCTAAAATCCTATGGTCATGAGCATAATCACTACAAAGGATTTGGAATGTTTTAACATGATGAATAGGATCTCCTTTTCAATTATAATTCTCAAGATGAGGCATTTCACCTTGCTGAGGAACAAGAGTATGAATAATATCCTAGGACAAGGGAGTTCCCATGTCACATGTAGGAATAATAAACTTGTTTTGGGTTAAGGAAGTGAGTTGTTGTTGTAAGGATGATACAGTTTGAGCCAAACTGATGATTTTTGAATCATTAGAGGAAATAGGAGGACTAGCAACATTATACACACTAGGTAAAGTGTAAGAAGCTGCAGGAATAGAAGATACAACTGGAGGAACACTAGGAACTATGGTTGGAAGTGGATTGGAATAAGTGAAAGGAAAATTATGATATGAAGGTTGTGATGTAGGAAGGGATATAGGAGGAACACTCATAGGAATAGAGGGAACCATCATAGTCACCAAAGGAGGAGTATAGATAGGAATACTAGGTAGAGGATTAGAAGGAGGTTCAACACTAGTGATAGGAGGAATCAACCCTAAATCTTGAGCTTCTTGAGCTAAAGGTTTAACATTTGAATGCACAAGATGAGTAATACCACGCAAGAGGTTAACACCCTGATCACTATCATGAAGAACTTTCTTAAGAGCCTCTATAGCTTGAATGAAATCTTGATTATGGTTTTCTTGCAGAAGCCACTTACACATTTTATCAAGTTTAGTGGAAAGTTTTTGGACTTGTTCAGGAGGAACTCTTAAAGCTTCATCCTCATCATGAGATGAGTGAGAAGAGTTTTTCTCCATAGGAGGATTGGAATCATGAAGAATCAAGTTATCTTCCAGGATCCTAAGGAAAGGAGAGGAAGATTTAGGATCAAAGGCACCCATGAGTCTATGACTTCTTCTAATCAGAATGTTATAAGTAGGACTAGTGGTGGTAAAGCTCATAAACCAATGTAATGCAAATGAACTAAACTAAAGACACATAAAACATGAATATAAAATCTAATTAGCATGCAAGATCTAACACAAAGGAAAAATCTAATACTAACAAGATAAAAAGGATAGCACAATAAGGCATCCAGTTCCAAAATAAGAATAAAGAGGAATCTAACACCAAAACAAAAAGAGAGTAAGCTAGTCAGGTTCACCAAAATGAATAGAGGTAAAATGGATTCAACCCTATTCAAATGTATAGTGGGGAATATGAGATCTATTCTCAAACCCAAATTCCCCAAAGAAGAGATCCAATTTGATCAACCAAAAGGTTAATACACAATTGAATCAATTTTGTGAAGAATATGGAAGAGAGAGAGAGAGAGACAGTGTAAATCCAATATTTCCCTATGGAGGAAGATATATATTATGTTTGGAAATTTGAAATAATTGAAATATAAATACTAACCTCAAATTAGGGCAGATCTGGAAAATGTTGAATTCTGATGTCTATGTACACTTTCAGGAAAATCTAAAACCTGTCTTGGATTGGAAATGCCGAGATAGAGAAAACCCAAAAATATTTCTCCAAGATGGCTCAGCTCAAGTTTGACCCTCATAAAAGGTCAAATACTACATTCTTTATTTGAAGTCCGATTCGAATTTTGTTCACATATCTCAAAATTTTTCCAAAAAGGGTATCCAAATTCACTCTCAGATTTGAAATTCTGCACCTGTACCTACAAGAAAATGGGGGTTTTTGTTGTATGGGGGGTTTGCCTTGGTCAAACCCTAATTTAGGAATTAACCTTAAAATTGAATTGAAATGTGCATAAACAAAGTAATTGAAACAAATCACCTCACTTATGTTGAAGTCCTTGTAGAGGATTTGAATCCTCAAATCCACAAGTAGGAATGAATGTACGATGTCTCCAATCAATGGTATTTGATCTTCAACACCAATCTTGATTTGATCTTTGCATATGAGAAAGCTTGAATGAATGTGGAAGGATGGATCATCAAAGGGGGCTCCAAAGAGATTGAATCCTTCAATAGCTAACAATGGATCTCCTTGATGGATGGATGCTTGAACACTTGAATGCTTGAAGACTTTCTTGCACTTGAGAGCTTGAGCACTTGAGATGTGAAAGATGGATATCAATTGCTTGATTGTGGATGAGAAAATGAGAGAGGAAGGCCTCCTTTTATAGTGAACTAGGGCACTCTCCTCTAGAGGGGCCACCTTGGAGAATTAAATCCCAATTAGGTCCTAAACTTTAAAAAATATACCTAGATTAAATGCAATGAAAGAATTTACCATCCCGAAACTTGAAATGGCCGACCCGGAGGTCAGAAAATAAATCTCCTGAAAGCCCGAATCTTGGAAATTCTAGATTCTGGATATTTGAAGGAAGCGGGCAAAATTGAGGTTGGACCTGACCTAGTCAAGTTCAAGCTTGATCCTAACCTAGTCAAGTTCAAGCTTGACCCTAACCTAGTCAGGTTCGACCTCAACCCTAACCTTGGTCCCTGATTGACTCAGAACCAAGTCAAGAGGTCCCGAGGATGCCTAGAAATCTAGAACTGATGTTAGAACAGGACATAATGTCAAGGATAGACATAAAATCATATGATTACTATGATGAAGGCCAGGAGGATCTATTTCTACATCCTACCTATAAAATAGAGACATGGAAGAGGGAAAATAAGTAGAATCCTTAAGATCCTAACCCTAATTTCACCTAGAATGAAGAAATCAAGTTCAAGAAAGAAGTGGAAAGCGGGGAGAAAAGCCAAATACATGCAAAGACCTTATCAAGACACTTGACATGACCCCAAACCACTTACTCAGAGGGCTAAATGCTCTTATCATGGAAGTGCTTCCATTTTAAGATGATACAATAAGTTACCCAAAGTATTCCTTATCCTCATCTTTCATATCCATCTTTCTCTATGTAGATATCTCAGTTCATCTTTTCTCTCTTTTATAGATGTTTAGATGTTTGTAACTAACATGATAAGTACTTCAAAACTAGTTGACATTAATGACAACATAATGATTGATTTAATTATCTTACGTATCATTTTAGTAACTTGGTGGTCTCTAATAAGTGATCTTCAAGTCATTCAGGTATTTAATCAGTTGTAGTTCATCAATATCTCTCTTTGGCATTGATGGCAACACAAGCAATGTGAAAAATATGCCATACACATACTAAAAATGTATTCTACAACTATGTAAGTAAATTTTGTAGCTTGGTAAGCTCTCCCTAGCTTGATTTTTAATATGTTTAATCACTACATTACATAACAACATTACAAGTGCAGACTCTCCTCTATGGAGTTGATCTTTTCAGTTCTCAGATTCCTTCTTTTCTTAGCAACAAATGTCTCCCTGACTTTCTTAGATTATCTCTCCCTTAGATAGATATTCCATTGATCTCTCTATTTATCTCTCATATTGTTTATCTCTCCCTTTGACAACAATGTGAAAGAAAAACATAAAAAATACAGCTCTACAATAGCCAAGTAACTCTCTATTGTTCGGTGAATAAAATGTATCTTTGTATACTGATATGCAAATTCTCTATTCTAGGTTCTCAAATATTTCACAACCTTGGACATAATCCAAAGTGTGAGATATGTTGCATCAACATGAATGATCTTCTGATAAGAATAGGATTATGCAACCTCCAAATTACATTAGTGATTAGTAGATAGGGGATGGACACCAAGTCTAGTCCTCAAGTATTCAAAACTGTCCTTCGATAGAGGCTTGGTAAAAATATCACAAAGTTTCTCCTTTGATGTAACATATTCCAGTTTGACTTGCTTCTCATGTACTTGTTCTCTTAAGTAGTGATACTTAATTGAAATATGCTTTTTCTTTGAATGCATTACAAGATTAATAGAAATATTTATTGTACTAGTGTTGTCACAGTATATAATCATCAGCTCAGTGATTACCTCATTCATCCCTTCCAACACTTGTTTGATATAAGAAATATTTGAACAATTTGTAGCAATAGCAACATACTCTACTTCAGTAGTAGACTGAGAAATAAAAGGTTTTTTCTTACGTGTCCAAGTTACAAGTTTTTCACCAAACAAAAATGCTCCTTCGGTTGTGCTTTTTCTGTCATCTATATTTCCAGCCCAATCTATGTCGGTGTAAACTCTTAGTTCAAAATTTCCTTCCTTGGGATACCATAAACCATAATCCTCTATTTTCTTCAGGTAGCTCAAGATTCTTTTCACTGCAACCATATGTGAATCCTTTGGATTGGTAGAAAATCTAGCCATAATCCCCACTACATGTGCAATATCAGGCCTACCATGTACTACATACATCAGTTTACCAATCATAGATCGGCACAATGTCTGATTTACCTCTATGGATTGATCATCTTTTGTTAATTTGTAGCCTATGACCATTGGTGTTCCTACTGGCTTAACATATTTCATGCCAAATGTTTTGAATACTTCCTTAATGTACTTTGATTGTGTGATGAAAATTCCATCATTCTGTTGAATAACCCACAAGCCTAGAAAGAATTTAATCTCTCCAAACATTGACATTTCAACTTCCTTTTTCATCTCATCAGAAAATGATTTACAAATATGATCCTATCCTCCAAAGATTATATCATCCACAAATATTTCAACAATCAAAATAGTATCATCAGATCATCCTTTCATATACAAATTGATGTTTTCACTAGTTCTTACAAAACCAATACTTAAAAGATAAGTATGTAACCTTTCATACCATGCTCTTGGTGTCTGCTTTAACCCATATAAAGCTTTGTGTAGTCTACATATCATGTCTTTCTTATTTGGATTAACAAATCCTTCTGGTTGTTCTATGTAGACCTCCTCTTCTAGTATTCCATTCAAAAAAGCTGACTTAACATCCATTTGATAGACTTTGAATTTCTTATGTGCAACATATGCAAGTAACATGAATAATCCTTCTAGTCTAGCAATAGGTGAAAAAGTTTCACCATAATCAACACCTTCTTCTTGTGCATATCCCTTTCAAACAAGTCTAGCTTTAATCCTTGTAACCTCTCCATTTTCATTCAGCTTATTTCTGAAAATCCATTTAGTACCGATAACATTTTTATCTTTTGGCCTAGGTACTAAAGTCCATGTCTTATTTTTATCAATTTGTTCAATCTCTTCATTCATAGCATTGATCCATTCATGATTCTCAAGTGCAACCTTAACATTCTTCGGTTCAAACTCACAAACTAATTATACATTCTGTCTTGACTTACTTCTTGTCAACATGCCAGCTTGCTTATCTCCAATGATTTGGTTCTTATGATGATGTCTTCTAAAAAATATTTCTAGCACATGATCTCTTCTTTGTTCTTCATTATGTTCAGGTTCATTTCCTTGCTTGACAACTTCTTCATGATCTTCGGTTTCCCTTTGTTGTTCCTTGGTGTTATTTTTCTGATGCTCAGTCAACTCATCCTATGGCTTCGGTAGGTACTCTGGATGTTCAATATAAACAAATCTACCATAGTCTTGTAGCTCCTTATTACTTTCTTCATCATTTTTATCAGCAAATTCATCAACTCTAACATTAGCACTTTCAATCATCTTATTAGTAACTTTGTTTAGACACTTGTAAGCTTTAATTTTAGTAGAATATCCAAGAAATATTCCCTCATCCCCTTTTGAGTCAAATTTCCCCTTCCTATCATCTTTCAAAATAAAAAATTTTCTACCAAAAATTTTTAAGTAACTTACACTCGGTGTGTATCCAAACCATAACTCAGAGGGTGTTTTTTTTGTGTCCTTATTTAATTGAACTTGGTTCAGGACATATATACAGCTATGCTAACTGCTTCTCTCTAATACATTTGTGTAAAATTCTTATCTATCATCAGTGTTCTTGCACAATCAACAATGGATCTATTTCTCCTTTTAGCAATCCCATTATACTACAGTGTTCTAGGTGCAGAAACATGTCTTTTGGTGCCATGCTCATTACAATAGTTAGTGAATTCATCAGAAATAAACTCACCACCTCTATCAGACCTCAAGCATTTTAGTTCTTTTTTGGTTTCTTTTTCTACTTTAGCCTTGTACCATTTAAACATCTTAAATGCCTCATATTTCTCTTTTAAAAACATGAGATTCATCAATCTAGTATAATCATCAACAAAAATAATAAAGTATCTATCTCCATAGTATCTCTAAGTTCTCATGGGACCACATAGGTCGGTGTGAACTACCTCTAAGATTTTTTTTGTTGAATAGTCTTTAATTTTAAAACTAGATTTTGTCATCTTCCCTTTCTGACATTCATGACACATAACATGATCAGCTTTAGTTAGGCTAGGAAGTCCTCTAACTTTTCTCTTTCTACTGATCTTAATCATGCTATCAAAATTTACATGACATAACCTTTTATGCCATAACCATGCATCCTCATTTTTCACCAGTAAACAAGAAGTCTTAGCATCATCAAGAAAAAATAAGTTACCTTTTGATTGTCCTCCTATTTTGAAAAGCTTTCCACTTTCATCAAAGATTCTCACCTTCTTTCATTCAAATGCCACTTGGTGACCTGAGTTGCTAAGTTGTGCTACACTTTGCAAATTGTAATTCAGTCCTTTTACCCAATAAGCATTATCATATCTAATTTTATCATTTATCAATAAAGATCCTTTTTCTTTAACCATGCAAGGTGTATCATCACCCATTTTTACTGATCCTCCATTGTAATGCTCTAAATGATCAAACTTATCTTTATCACCAGTCATGTGATGTGTACATCCACTATCAATGATCAAAGTATCATTTTTACTAAATTTAGAAATGAGTGTTGTTTCTACATACCTTTCTTCTTCCTCTGAGTCATCTTTCATCACAAAAAATACCACCTCAATGTCATCATCTGTGTCGATGTCTGTGTCATTCTCTTCAGCAAAGTAACACACCCTTTTACCTTTATCTTTGTGATCTTAGTTGTCTTTGTTGTACTATCAGTTATCTCTATTATTCCTTCTGACATAGCTTCCACCTCTAGATATGTCTCTTTCATTCTCATATTCTTTCCTGTTTGGGCATCTAGTAGCAATATGACCAGGTTCTTTGCAATTAAAATAGGCTAAAGGTAATTTACCTTTATATCTACCTTTACCTTTAGGTAGTCTCCAGGCCATTAGTGCTTCTATTTAATCAAGCTCATCATCAGTATTACTATCACTTTCATTCCTTATATTGTGCTTATTACTAGATTTACCAATCTTAAGAGAAGACATAAAAGAAGACTCAATAGTTGGTACAACATTGTTGTCATAATTTTTTAGCTCAAAAGTGGTTAACTTTCCAATCAGACTATCAAGAGTAAGTGTGTTATTAGGTGTAGACCTCATTTCATGAATTGTAAATATTTTGATTGCATAGATAGGCAAAAGTGTTCTCAAAATTTTACTTACCACTATTTATTCATTAATGAAACCACCAGCTCCATGAATAGCATTGACAACCTCTTTAATTCAGTTTGAGTATTGTACTATGTTTTCTCCTTCCTTCATTTTCATATCATCAAATATGCCTCTCAAGATTTCAGCTCTGGCTCTCATCACATTTGCATCACCACCATGTACTAGGGCAAGTTTCTCCAACATTTCCTTTGAAATAGTGTAGTCCTTGATGTCTTGAAATTCAGCATCAATAAGAGTAGTAGCTATCTCTATCATAGTGATGTTGTGTTCATGTCAGTCTCTTAACTGATCAAGAGTCAAAGGACCAGGTGGTTGTAAATAGCCATTATCCAGTAAGGGTATAGAAGATTCTCCAATTCCAGATAGATGAAGTTTCATCGAACTTTTCCATGTAAAGTTATCCATGTTCAGCTTCGACACTTCCCTCTTATACATATTATAATCTTCTATTGAAGTCCTTAAAACTTTGTTCTAAGAAACCAATGCTCTGATACCAATTGTTAGAATAACTAAGAGGGGGGGTGAATCAGTTAGATCAATTATCCTACAGTCCCAAATACAAAGATGTAACACTCAAAACAATTTCAATAAATTCTACAGCTCAGTAACATTAATTATTAAACTATTTGTGTCTTTTACCAATTACCAGTTAATTAACTCACCGTGATTACCGAAAAAATCAAATATGTAGTATGTAAAGTATGACAATAAAACAATCATCATAGAAACACATAAAACAATTATTTAAAGTGGAAACCCTACTAAGGGAAAAACCACCTAGGACCAGTAACCCAAAATAATGTTTAGTCTTCTGAAATGAGCTCGGTGAAGAGCCAACCTTGTTAAAGGTTACAAACACATTGTTAGGTGTGACCTTGTTAGAGGATTTAAGACTAATAATTAAATTTTGACCAGCATTCACTATGGGGTCAATAAGATAACAATGTACATTCCTTGAATGACATAGGGGCATAACATAAGATGGTTAAGTCCACTCAGTTAGGAGATTTCTTGTATCAATGGTTAAACTAAAATAGTAGTTGATCTGATTACAATACAACTCAATTTGTAGATGTTCAGAACTATTCTAAGCCCATAGAAATAATTTGATCAATATTTCAAATCACTTCCTCAACTTACATTCACTCTATAATAATCTTTGACGCTCGATACTATTCTGCAGTCTGGTTCTCCTTCAACTAGTCTGATCAGGCATACATGAAAATATATTCACACAAAATCTCTAAAGTCTTCTTTCTTCTGGCATGTTTCAATAAAGAAATTCATATCTCTTATATAGACAAATAAACCATTTTCATATCAACCATCAGATTTTTCCACTTATCCTTCTTCATTTATTTTTCATCTTAAACCTTCCTCTTCAGTTGTGTCAATAACACATTTCAATTCCATCCTTTATATCTTCTCCAAATTTTTTCATTTATGGATCTCATAAAAAACTTTATCCTCAATCTCGAAATCATAACAATTTCCAACTCATCATTTTATGTTGGCTAAACTAAGCATTTAATACTTTCATCCATACTTGGTTAACAAAGAGATGCATTGGTGAATACAAGCTCGGTTAATACTACCACTCGATATACACAACATTGGCTCGGTGTATACTAAAGTTCTTCATTTACCAACCACATTGCTTTGTAGAATTTTTCTTCCATCTTCATAATAGATTAATGAAACATAATCAAGTCAAAAATATGATATCATAGACTCATCAATAAGTTACCCAAAGTATTCCTTATCCTTATTTGTCATATCCATCTTTCTCTATGTAGATATCTCAATTCTTCATCTTTTCTCTCTTTTATAGACGTTTAGATGTTTGTAACTAACATGATAAGTACTGTCAAAACTAGTTGACATCAATGACAACATAATGATTGATTTAATTATCTTACATATCATTTCAGTAACTTTGTGATCTCTAATAATTTATCTTCAAGGCATTCATGTATTCAATCAGTTGTAGTTCATCAAGGGCTTGAATAATAGCATAGAATTCTTGATCATACACATAATATTTTCTTTTTGCATCATTCAACTTTTCACTAAAGAAAATAATAGGTTTACCTTCTTGAATCAACATGGCTCCTATTGCACTACCACTTGCATCACATTCAACTTGAAATACCTTATTGAAATGATACAATTCTAACATAGGCAATTTAGCAACCTTCAGCTTCAGAGTCTCGAAACTTTTATCAGCTCCATGTGTCCACTTAAATTCTCTTTTATCTCCTCTCATAGTCTTAGTCATAGCATTACAAATTGAACTAAAATTCCTAATGATCTTTTGGTAAAAACTTGCTAAACCATGAAATGATCTTACCTCACTAGCATTCTTAGGTGTAGGCTAATTCAAAATAGCTTCAACCTTTTCAGGGTCCATTTTCAAACCATCAACTGAAATCACAAATCCTAAATACACAATCTCCTCTTTCATGAAGGAACACTTTTTCAGATTAATAAACAACTTTTCTTCCTTCAATCTCTACAATACTTGTTTAACATGAAAAAAATGTTCTTCTTTGGTCTTACTAAATATCAAAATATCATCTAGGTATACAATCACAAATTTACCCAAGAATTTCTTCAAAAATTCATTCATCAATCTCATAAAAGTACTCGGTGCATTAGTTAAACCAAAAGGCATAACCAACCACTCATAAAAACCTTCTCTTATCTTAAAATTAGTCTTCCACTCATCACCTTCTCTGATTCTAATTTGATGATATCCACTTTTCAAATCAATTTCGGTAAAATAGTTTGCTCCAGTCAAACTATCCATTATGTCATCCATTCTCGATATAGGAAACCTATATTTCACTGTTATCTTGTTTATTTCTATGGAATATGTACACATTCACCATTATCCATTCTTCTTAGGTCCCAATATAATGGGTACTGCACAAGGACTCAAACTTTCTCAAATTAAACCTTTCTACAATAATTCTTGAATCTTTCAGTTCAATTCTTGATTCTTGGTAGCTGTCAACCGATGTGGTGCCTTATTCAGTAAACTAGCTCCAGGGATTAGATCCATGCAATGATCAGTTATTCTCTTTGGTGGAAAACCATCAGGTAGACTATCATAAATGATCTCCCTATACTTGGTGAGTATCTTATTGTACAGCATAAAATATGGATGGGGTCCTAGAACATTGGTTTGCACATAAAAGAGACTAGAAAACTGATATTTTACACATACATGGAATTGTATTGATATGGGATGTAAATATAGATAACTAATATTGAAATGAAGAAATAAAGGTACTTACCTCTAAAAAAGAATCCGCTGAAAACCATGTCAAACAGTCTCAGAAACTATTGATTTGCGCGATGCTAGATCGAAACTACGAGATCTACAAAACCCATAAATATTTTTCAATTCTTAGGGAGGTCATCTTTGACCCAAATAGCAGGGAAAATTAGTACCCTAGGGTAAAATTATAGCCCCCACTGAAGGTCATCCTTGACCCAAAATATCTCTGACATAAATTCTATTCACGGATCCTGAAAGTTTGCCGAAAAGGGTATCGAGATTTGCACTTCAATTCACTATCTTGTACCTATACCTACAAGAAAAAAAGGTTTTTTCATTTGGATGAGGGGTTTTCCTTAGTCAAACCTTGGTTTGGAATCAACCTTAATAATGGAATTGAAATAGAGAATGCTAGCAAGTAGATCTAACAATGAAGCTATGATATTCAATAGATATGCAATTGTATTTGAAATGTAAACAAGTATAGTGATATGAAAGCTTGGACTCAAAAATGCAAATTAAAACCATAAATGTAAATCAAAACCTCCATGATTATATGCTTGGAATCTACCTTGAGGGAAGAATGAATGGATCTTGAAGATGAACAAAGGATCTTGAAGGAAGATCACACCACCATGATGGATAGATCTAAGGTTTGAATGATGAATCTTGAATGCTTGAACCAAATCCCTTCAAGGATTGAATTCTTGAATCCTTGATCTTCAATGGAGAACTTGAATGCTTGAATGGATGATTTCTTGAATGCTTGCTTGATCTTTCTTGAGAGAGAACTTGATGGGTTGTGAATATCTCCTTGAGAGCTCTTGATCATGAAGTTGCTTAGTGAATAATGGATTGAGAGATGGAGAAAATGAGAGAGGAAGGCTTCCTCTTATAGTGATCTAGGGCACAAACTTCTTGAGAGGTCGACATTAAAGAATTAAATCCCAATTAATCTTAACCCCTAGAAATGGACCTATATCAAATGAAATTTAAGGGTTTACCATTCCAAAATCCAAAAAAGCTAACCCGGAAGTAGGAAATTAAAACTTTCTGAAGCCCGACATCCCAAAATTTCTAGAAACTAAAATTTGGACCTAGGGTCAGGGATGAGGTAGTCTTTTCCCTAAGTTAAGTTCGAGGTCATCTTTGACCTAGTTAAGGGAATAGGTCTTCCTTGACCCTTTAGGTAATCTTTGACCCAAAAATTCAAAGTCTTCAGATTCTTAGAGAAAGTCTATCAGAAAGAGGTTGGAAATAGGGAGAGAGAAGTAGAACAGGGGTGAAACAACCAAATTCATGCAAAGACCAAATCAAGATGCTTGACATGACCCTAGACCACTTACTCAGAGTGCTAAACACTCTTAACATGGAAGTACTTCCATTTTAAGATTATACATTAAGCCCCCACTTTAGCAAGAGTATGGACTCGATGCAAACTCTTGGTAAAGGAGAAGAAAGAAAAGATCCAAGTGGATTCAAAATGAGATAAAATAACACTTAGCTAAGGACACAAGCCCCCAAGCTAAGGATTCTAACTCAAAACACATGCACGAGGGTGCAAAAAGAAAACCAAAAACAACACAAAAGAGGGGTTAGTACAAACCCAAATCAACTAGTAGAGGAAACCTTGCTAAGAAATATTTCCTATACTAATATCATATTTGGAAAGCTATCATAAAAGAATAAATGATTACATAAGAAAGACAAGAGAAACATTATAAATAACATAGCTTCGTGATCCAATCCTACTATCATGAAAGTGAAAAGAGAGAAAGGGAAAAGAGTGATTACCTCACCCAGTAAGATGCCCACCTTACCACAAATCACCAAGGAGGGTGAGCCAAACAAGTGGCCAAACCTGATAGTTCACCCATAAACCATGCTTTGAAATTGTAATGCATCTTTTGATAGCTTATGGAATACCCATAGATCCACCTTCTTATATCATTATGATTATGAAATGCGTGTCTCCTCAAGATTTAGCAACTTATGTGCATTACCTTCATAAGATTTAGCATACTGGAAATTGAAAAATGTGTGTCTCTTCAGGATTTAGCAACTTATGTGCATTACCTTCAGAGGATTTAGCATATTGAAATTTGAAAAATGCATGTCTCTTCAGGATTTAGCAGCTTATGTACATTACCTTCCAAGATTTAGCATGTTGCAAAACAAAAGCTAAGAAAAAAAATGCATAATATAGAGTGAGGGAGGCCGTATATATGCCTCTCTCCTTAAGATGGAAAAAACCATACTATTTTGACATGTTAAGGAAAGAAAAGAACAAGGATAAAGTCTTCTTCAACATCAAGACAATATCCATAGACAACACCCAATCCAAGCTAAGAAGGTCACAGCTCCTATGAGGCCATGGAAGGGATGAATGTAAAGAGATATCATGCAAGAATGGAAAAACGTAACCCTTGTGAGGGACATCACACTATTCATTTTCCAAGGTGAGAGATTTATCAACCATGGTAAAAATATGTCAAACAATGAAATAGGTTATGATCAAGGACAAAGATCCTCAATGCAAACCAAAATTTTCATGTATGATTGGATATCACATAATAGATAGATACTGCTGAACCAAGGAAAGAGGTGAATCCTAGAAAGATAGAAAAGAAAGACATGGCATCCTTGCCCCCCAAGTGTAGGGACAAGGATGGAAGGGGACCTATTATATCGCTCACAACACTATACAAGAAAATGAGCCCCCAATGATTAGGCTAACATTGTTTACATAATGTGGAGCTCTATAATAGGAACATAAATGTTATTTAAAGAAAATAGGATTGAAATGCAACTCATTGCCACATGATATATAAATAACCTTACTATCAATGAGTTGCTTAATCCTATATGTAAAGCTTGACATTCATTAGTAGAGTGATCAAGAAATCTATGATATAAGCAAAAAGGAAGAGTCTTCAAGTGTGGACTACGTTTCTTTTTGCTTTTAGCTCTAGTAATCATCTTAACATGAAGGAGTTTAGGAAAAAGAACTTCTTGGTCAAATTCCTTCATAGTTTTATCATGGTTTGAAGTGTTATTTGAGATGTTGTTAAAATTGATATTTTGTTGAGGATTAAATCCCAATCCATAAGAATGCTCATAGCCCCCAATGTGTAAGGGAATTTGAATTCCATGTTTATACTTACCACATCCTTGAGCATTGAATCCTTGTTTAACAAGGAAATGATAACCAGGACCACAATGAGAAGCCATATCAGAAGGAGTCAATGGAACTTCAACAATCACAATATCATCCTTAGTAGATTTGACAGATTCATTGTGGGTAGAAGAGGCAAAAAAGTTATTACAAAGGGTTTTAGAAGTAAAAAATCATTGTTCAAATTCTCTTTGTTGCTTCATAAAATCAAGATCAGAAACTTTATACTCTCCAATAAAGGTAGGAGTAAAATCCAAGGTTTCCCAATCATCTCCAGGAAGAGCATTAGAGGAAAAAGGATTACTATTAGGAATAGGAGTAGTGTGGACGTGAATATTCAAACAATGATTTGGTGCATCATCCACATGAAGTGTATACATCTTGTTGTTATGTATAAACTTGACTTTACGGTGAAGGGTGGAAGCAATAGCATGCATCTCATGCAACCAAGGTCTACCCAAAAGAAGATTATAATTGAGAGGTCCAGGCATAACATGAATAGGAGTATTCAAGATGACCGATCCTACTTTGATAGGTAAGGTAATGATGCCTAAAGTTTTCTTAGCAATGTTATCAAAGCCACGTATAGGAACATTGTCAGGTTGAATAGTTGAAAGATCAGCTTTAATTGCTTTGAGCATGTCCATGCTACAAACATTAATCCCAAATCTGTTATCAATAAAGGTCCTACGAATGATACTTTATTGATAGTAACATCAACCATAAGAGCATCATGTTGATTCTGAACTTCTTTAGAAGGTAAATATTTTTGAGTAAATACAATGTCAGGAGGGCTTGAGGTAGCATGCATGCACTGTAAGGAGTTATTGATGTTCTCTTGATTAGGAGGTGGAGTGGGAAGAGTTGCTAGAGTTTTTGCAAGGCTTCATAGTAGGTAGCTGAAGTTTGTGTTAGAATAACTAAGAGGGGGCGTGAATCAGTTATCCAGTGTCCCAAATCAAAATGTATAATTCAAAATAATTTCTTCAATTTTTGCTCGTCGATAAGCAATAATAACTCTCACTGTCTATGCTTTTACCGATTACCAGTCTAATATTTATAACAGTTTATCGATCAAATCTAACATGTAACATGAAAAGTATGATAACAAACAAATATCACAATCAACACATAACACAAGAGATTTAACGTGGAAACCCTGTAAAGGGAAAAACCACCTGGGACCGGCAACCCAAAATTGTTCACTCTTCTGAAGTGAGGTTGGTTAAGACCCAACCTTGTTAAAGGTTACAAACACACTGTCAGGTGTGAACTTGTTAGAGGATTTTAGACTAGAAGTTATCATCCAACCAGCATTCACTATGGGGTTGACAGGCTAACAATGTTCATTCTATGAATGATACATCATAAGACTTTCAGAGTCCACTCAGTTAAGAGATTTAGACTGTATACAATGGTTAAATATGTAACAATAAAATGACCTACCTTAATACAACTTCAATTGCAGATTACAGATCAATATTTAGTCCATACAACTCCTTCTGATCAATAATTCACTTCAGATTCAATACTATATCAACTTACTATCCATCGGTAACTGCTCTTTGTAGCTTGGTAATTTCTCTATAGCTCAGTTCTTACTAACTAGTATGATCATAATGCCTGAAAGCTTGTTCACATGAAATTCCTGTAGCTTCTCCTTCTTCCAACTATTTCTTAAAAAAATTCTATTCTCTTATATAGATGAGTAAATCATTTTCTTCTCCACCATCAGATTTTGCCACTTAATCACATTCATAGATTTTGCTGCTTAAACTTTCTCAGTACTTGTGTCAATAACACATTTCAATTTTCTCCGTTAGATCTTCTTTTGAATTTTGTTAGTCGTTGATCTGTGTAACAAAAATTATCTGTTACCTCAATGTTATACTCTTGCCAGCTCATCAATCTTATCAGCTAAACTAATCATTAATTCATTCTGTTCCGCTTGGTTAACAAAGAAATGCATTGGTGAACACTGCTTGGTTAATATTGTGGTCGATATACACTACACTCCGTCGGTGTATACTAGAAATGCTTCATTTACCGACAACACTTCTTTGTGTCTTTCAACTCTATACTTCATTATAGATGAATGCAACATAATAAATTCAAGATCATCAAGTCATAGACTCATCAAAAAATTACTCAATGTGTTCCTTATCCTCATCTATCATGTACATCTTTCCTCATGTAGATTTCTCTATTCTTTATCTCTTTTCCACTTTTGGTTAGATGTCTCGGTGTAGTAACTTACAAGATAAGTGTTGTCAAACTAGTTGACATCAATGACAACATAATAGTGATTTAATCATATTACATATCTAATCATCAACTCCTCAGTGATCTTTAATCATAGATTCTTCAATCAAATTCCAAATCAGTTGTAGTCCAACAATCTCTCCCTTTGGCATTGATGGCAACACAAGTAATATGAAATGTACCATACACATACCAAACATACATTCTACAACTTTGTGAAAAAATGTTGTAAGTTGAATAAACTTAATATGTTTAATCACTACATTACTAAACTACCATTAAGTAATACAACTTTACCTTTCTGTAGTTGTGATCTTTTTAGTTCTCCTATTCCATTGAGATTGTCTCTCCCTTAGATAATTGTCGTCGGTGCTTGTTTGTTTTTAAACCTTTCAACCTCTTTCATATTGTTCATCTCTCCCTTTTATTGTTGTACATTCCTTTCATATTTTTCATCTCTCCCTTTGACAACAATGCCAAAGAAACAAATAAATAATTATCTATGTAGTAGCCAAGTAACTCTTTGTGGTGTTCAATACTTCCTTTGTATCTCTGTATACTGATGTCTCATCGGTTCAAGTGCTCAAACTTAATCACAACCTTGAACATGATTCAAAGTGTGAACTATGATACATGAACATGAATGATCTTTTTATAAAAGTAGGCTGATGCAACATCCAGATCACCTTAGTGACCGATAGACAGGGGACAGACCCCAAGTCTAGTCCTCAAGTATTCAAATGTGTCCTTTGGTAGGGGCTTTGTAAAAATATCTGCAAGTTGTTCTTTAGATGTAACAAATTCTAACTTAACTTGCTTCTCTTGCACTTGTTCTCTTAAGTAATGATACTTAATAGATATATGCTTTGTCTTAGAGTGCATCACAGGATTCTTTGAAATATTAATAGCACTAGTGTTGTCACAATATATAATCATTGGGTCAGTGATTACCTCATTCATTCCTTCCAACACTTGTTTGATATATGTAATGTTTGAATAGTTAGTAGCAGTAGCAACATAATCTTCTTCAGTTGTAGACTGAGAAATAAAAGCCTACTTTTTACTTGTCTAGGTTACAAGTCTTTCACCAAAGAAAAATGCTCCTCTGATGGTGCTTTTTCTATCATCCACATTTCCAACCCAATCAACATCAGTGTAAACTTTCAGTTCAAACTTCCCTTCCTTAGAATACCATAATCCATAATTCTCCATTTTCTTCAAGTATCTTAAGATCCTTTTTGTAGCTATCATGTGTGATTCTCTAGGGTTAGCAGAAAATCTTGCAACAATTCCCATAGCATGTGCTATATCTGGCCTCATGTGAACTATGTACATTAACTTACCAATCATAGATCGGTAAAGTGTATGATTTACCTCGGTAGTTTCATCCTCCTTTGTCAATTTGCATCCAGTAGCCATCGGTGTTCCCATAGGTTTAGCATCTTCCATGCCAAATGTCTTCAATACTTCCTTTATGTATTTAGATTGTGTGATGAATATGCCATCACTCTGCTGAATCACTTGTAGTCCAAGAAAGAACTTAATCTCTCCAAACATAGACATTTCAAATTCCTTTTGCATTTCATTATAAAATGCCTTGCAGATACGATCTGAGCCACCAAAGATAATATCATCAACAAATATTTCAGCAATGATAATAGTATCATCAGTATCACCTTTCACATACAAATTGTTGTTTTCACTTGTTCTAACAAATCCAATACTTAAAAAGTAAGTATGCAGTCTTTCATACCATGATCTCAATGCTTGCTTTAGTCCATATAAAGCTTTATGTAATGTATATACCATGTCTTTATTGTCAGGATCAAAAAATCCTTCAGGTTGTTCAATGTAGACTTCTTCTTCAAGTATACCATTCAAAAATGCTGACTTCACATCCATTTGATAGACTTTGAATTTCTTATGTGTAGCATATGCAAGTAGCATTCTGGCTCCTTCTAATCTAGCAACAGGTGCAAATGGCTCACCATAGTCAATGCCTTCTTCCTATGCATATCCCTTGCATACTAATCTAGCTTTATTTCTTGTGACTTCACCATTTTCATTTAATTTATTCCTGTATATCCACTTAGTACCGATAACATTCTTATCTTTCAGTCGGGGTACTAAGGAGCATGTTTTGTTCTTTTCTATTTGTTATATTTCCTCTTTCATTGCATTAACCCATTCTTCATTCTCTAATGCAATTTTCACAGTTTTAGGTTCAAACTCACAAATTAGACATGTACCTTGTCTTGTTTTTCTTCTCGTTTGCATTCCAGCATGTCTATCTCCAATGATTTGTGTTTTCGGATGATGTCTCCTAACAAAAATAGCCAAAACTTGATTTCTCCTTTCTTGTTCATCCTACTCATGGTCATTTCCTTGTTCGGCAGCTTCTTCATGTTCATTGGTTTGTGGTGCCTATTGTACTGCATTGTTTCCTTGTTGACTGGTTGTTATAGCTTGCGATGTCGGTAGATACTCTGGATGTTCAATGTAAGTGAATCTACCATAGTCTTTTGGTTCCTTTGTGTACTTATCATCAAACTCATCAACATGAACATTAGTACTTTCAACAATCTTATTCGTGGCTTTATTCAAACATTTGTATGCTTTACTTGTAGTGGAATATCCAAGAAATATTCCTTCATCTCCTTTAGAAACAAATTTTCCATTTCTCTCATCTTTCAAGATAAAGTATTTACTTCCAAAAATTATGAAATAACTTATAGTAGGTTTGTGTCCAAACCATAGTTCATAAGGTGCTCGGTTGGACTCCTTTTTCAATTGTACTTGGTTAAGAACATATATAGCTGTGCTGACAGCTTCCCTCCAATATGTTTAAGCAACATTCTTCTGTATTATTAATGTTCTAGCACAGTCAATTATAGACCTATTCCTTCTTTCAGCAATGCCATTTTGCTGAGGTGTCCTCGGTGCTGATACTTGCCTCTTGATTCCATGCTCATTGCAAAATTTAGTAAATTCATCAGAGATAAATTCACCTCCTCTATTAGATCTTAAGCACTTTATTTCCTTACCAGTTTCTTTCTCTACATTAGCTTTATACCAATTAAACATTTTGAAAGCTTCAGATTTCTCTTTCAAGAACATAACAATCATCAATCTAGTGTAATCATCAACAAAAAGAATAAAATATCTATCACCAGAACAGCTCTGAGTTCTCATAGGACCACACAGATTGGTATGAACCAAATTAAGTATCTTCTTTGTTGAATAGTATTTGCTTTTAAAACTAGACTTAGTCATCTTACCTCTTTGACATTCATGGCACATGGCATGATCAGGTTTTGTCAAGTTAGGCAATCTTCTAACTCTTTTCTTTCTACTAATCTTGATCATATTGTCAAAGTTCACATGGCATAACCTTTGGTGCCACAACCAAGCATCTTCATCCTTTATTAACAAACAAGAAGACTGATCCATATCAATATAGAATAGATTACCTTTGGATTGTGTACCAATTCTAACAAGTCTTCCTCCATCATCATAAATCTTCACCTTTTTTCTCTCAAAAGCCAGTCGGTGGCCTAAATTGTTCAGCTGAGCCACACTTATCAGATTATAGTTTAGTCCATCTACCCAATATGCATTTTCACATTGTAATCTATCATTGATCATCAGTGAGCCTTTACCTCTTACCATACAAGGTGCATCATTTCTCATTCTCACAGATCCTCCATTATATTCAACAAGATAATCAAACTTCTCTACATCACTGGTCATATGATGTGTGTAACCACTGTCTATGATCTATGTATCACTTTTTCTTACTTTAGAGATCAGTGTTGTCTCTTCATGTTTCTCTTCCTCTTTTGAGTCATCTTTCATAGCAAAAAATACAACTTCTATATCATCATCAAAATTAGATTTAGTTTCAATATCTTCAGCTATGTAACATACCTTTTTTCCTTTTCCATCTTGGTTGTCTCTATTGTTGTGTCGGTAACCTTTGTTGACTCTTCTTCCATAGCTTCCTTTAGATTGGTCTTTGGATCTATCATCATCTTTCTTCTGTGGACATCTAGCAGTGATGTGACCGACTTCTTTACAATTAAAGCATGCTAAAGGTAGCTTACCTCTATACCTTCCTTTTCCTTTGGGCAATCTTCTAGCCATAAGTGATTCAAGCTCATCAAGTTCATCATCGGTATTGTCATCACTATCACAATTCTTACTATTCCTTCTAGACTTTCCAATCTTTAGAGAAGATATGAAAGTGGATTCAACAGAAGGAACTACACTGTTATCAAAATTGTTTAATTCAAAGGTTGTAAGTTTACCAATCAGAATGTCAAGAGTGAGGTTGGATGTAGCTCTTGTTTCATGAATTGTAGAAATCCTAATTGCATAAACTGGTAACAAAGTTCTGAGAATCTTTCTTATTATTGTTTCATCATCAATTACTCCTTCAAATGCTCTAATAGCATGTACCACCTCTTTGACTCTATTTGAATATTGGACAATATTCTCACCTGCTTTCATTCTCATATCATCAAATCTACCTCTCAGACTTTCAGCTTGGGCTCTTTTGACATTCAGATCTCCACTGTAGATTTGTGCTAATTTATCCCACATTCCTTTGGCAGTTGTGCATGTCTTGATATCTTCAAATTCAGTGTCAGTACAGGCAGCAGCAAGTTCCATCATAGTAACATTGTGTTCATGCTTATCCTTTAGTTGATCAATAGTTAGGGGACCAGTGGGTGGTTGCATGTAGCCATTTTGCATCAGATCTAGTGCTGAGTTCCCAATTCTAGATATGTGTAGCTTCATTCTGCTTTTCCATACTGTGAAGTTTTCTTTATTTAGTTTCGGTACTTCCCTCTTATACATCTTGAGACCTTTATGCTTAAGTCCTTAAAACTCTATTCCAAGCAACGTCGCTCTAATACCAATTGTTAGAATAATTGAGAGGGGGGTTGAATCAGTTATCTAGTGTCCCAAATCAAAATATATAATTCAAAACAATTTCTGCTCATCAGTAAGCAATAATAACTCTCACTGTCTATGCTTTTACTGATTACCAGTCTAATATTTATAATAGTTTACAGATCAAATCTAACATGTAACATGAAAAGTATGATAACAAACAAATATCACAATCAACGCATAACACAAGAGATTTAACATGGAAACCCTGTAAAGGGAAAAACCACCTGGGACCGGCAACCCAAAATTGTTCACTCTTCTGAAGTGAGGTCGATTAAGACCCAACCCTATTAAAGGTTACAAACACACTGTCAGGTGTGACCTTGTTAGAGGATTTTAGACTAGAAGTTATCGTCCAACTAGCATTCACTATGGGGTTGACAGGATAACAATGTTCATTCTATGAATGATACATCATAAGACTTTCAGAGTCCACTCGGTTAAGAGATTTAGACTGTATACAATGGTTAAATATGTAACAGTAAAATGACCTACCTTAATACAACTTCAATTGCAAATTACATATCAATATTTAGTCCATACAACTCCTTCTAATCAATAATTCACTTTAGATTCAATACTATATCAACTTACTGTCCATCAGTAACTGCTCTCTATAGCTCGATAATTGCTCTGCAGCTCGGTTCTTACTAACCAGTATGATCAGAATGCATGAAATCTTGTTCATGTGAAATTCCTATAGCTTCTCCTTCTTCCAGCTATTTCTTAAATAATTATGTTCTCTTATATAGATGAGTAAATCATTTTCTTCTCCACCATCAGATTTTGCCACTTAATCACATTCATAGATTTTGCCGCTTAAATTTTCTCGGTACTTGAGTCAATAACACATTTCAATCTACTCCGTTAGATCTTCTTTTGAATTTTGTTAGCCGTTGATCTACATAGCAAACATTATCTGTTACCTCGATGTTATACTCTTCTCAGCTCATCAATTTTATTAGCTAAACTAATCATTTGATTCATTATGTTCTACTTGGTTAACAAAGAAATGCATCGGTGAAGACTGCTTGGTTAATACTACAGTCAGTATACACTACACTCCGTCGGTGTATACTAGAAATGCTTCATTTATCGACAACACTACTTTGTGTCTTTCAGCTCTATACTTCATTATAGATGAATGCAACATAATAAAGTCAAGATCATCAAGTCATAGACTCATCAACAAGTTACTCAATGTGTTCCTTATCCTCATCTATAATGTACATCTTTCCTCATGTAGATTTCTCTGTTCTTTATCTCTTTTCCACTTTCAGTTAGATGTCTCGTTGTAGTAACTTACAAGTGCTGTCAAACTAGTTGACATCAATGAAAACATAATACTAATTTAATCATATTACATATCTAATTAACAACTCCTCAGTGATCTTTAATCATAGATTCTTCAATCAAATTCCAAATCAGTTGTAGTCCAATAGTTTGAAGAAGCTCCCATAAAGAAATCTTGGCAGGGGTATTTTGTAATTGGTTTATCAAATCATACTCATTGCCAGGGAGATAGGGTGGAGGAGGAAGAATGGGTTGAGAAGGTGGTAAAGAAGTATAAACCACTAGATTAGGTTGAAGGTTATTCCTTGTATGATATGTGTGAGCTATTGAATCATGGGCATTGAAAGAATCTAAAGACTCTATAAGTTTAACTTTGATAGTAATGTGAGGACAACCTTTGACAGTCAACAAGGGTCTCAGAAAAACCATATTACTTTTCTCAACACTACAGATGGATTCACAAGAAGGAAGAAAAGAAGACATCCTAGGAGAAGATGAAGTAGGATCTTGATTCTCCATAAGATCATCACTAAGAGGGAGAGCATTAAGGGAATTCATATCATTCTCCGCTAATGCCTCATCAATAGAAGGAATCCCAAATGGAGGTAAAGCATCTATAATATCATATTCTTTCACTAAAATGTCTACATGTATTTTAGAAAAAGAGTTATCATCATGTATGAATATTTCATCCATTAATAAATCACCCTCTTTTATCAAAGCTTCTTTGTGAGGAGGGGATAAATCAATGTCATTATCCAAGGGATTATCCACAATGGTGGCATGAGGAAGAGAGTAATCAACATCCAAATCCAAAGGTTCATCCCAAATAGGAGGATTATCATCCCTGCCAATAAAGCACATTGTAGGGTCCCTAGAGGGGAAAGAAGGTAAATTGTATTCTAAAGTAAGCTCATAGAAAAGACATGTATTAGGAGAATAATTAACATCAATCCCCAACTCATCTCCATAAAGAGAAATATGATGGAGAGATAGATTAAAGTCATCTTCTTTCTCTAATACATGCTTACAAGGTAATACCAGAGAAGACAAAGAAACATCACACGCACTAGATAAAGTCTTTCTAGGTGTAACACCATGCAATGGTAAGGTAAGAGGAGGATGTTGTGTAATCCCAAAAGTTATAGAAGAATTTTTGGAAAACACTTGAAACAACTTGTGCAACATGATAACAAATAAAGAAATGCATAGAAAATAGATCTAGATATATCCAAATGCATAAACATGAAAAGGAAATTGAACACCACAAACACAATAGGGAATCTAGTTCCACAAAAGAAAGGGGTAAGTGTGTCGGGTTCACCAAAATGTATAGGATAAAATATGGATGGGGTCCTAGAACAATGGTTTGCACATAAAAGAGACCCCAAAATGGATATTTTACACATACATGGAATTGTATTGATATGGGATGTAAATATAGATAACTAATATTGAAATGAAGAAATAAAGGTACTTACCTCCAAAAAAGAATCGGTTGAAAACCCTGTCAAATAGTCTCAGAAACTGTTGATTTCTATGTTCTTGAACCGAAACTGCAAGATCTACAAAACCAAGAAATCTTTTTCAATTCTGAGGGAGGTTATCTTTGACCCAGATAGTAGGGAAAAGTCTTACCCCGGGGCACAATTATACCCCCCACTAAAGGTTGTCCTTGACCCAAAATAGCTCTGACAAAAATTTTGTTTGTGGATCCCAGAAGTTTGCTGTAACGAGTATCCAAATCTACACTTCAATTTACTGTCTTGTACCTATACCTACAAGAAAAAATGGTTTTTTTGTTTGGATGAGGGTTTTTCCTTTGTCAAACCCCGGATTGGAATCACCCTTAATAATGGAATTGAAATAGAGAATGCTAGCAAGTAGTAGAGGTATATCTAACAACGAAGCTATGATATTCAATAGATATGCAATTGTATTTCAAATGTAAACAAGTATATTGGTATGAAAGCTTGCACTCAACAATGTAAATCAAAACCTCCATGATTGTATGCTTGGAATCCACCTTGAGGGAAGAATGAATGGATCTTGAAGATGAACAAAGGATCTTGAAGGAAGATCACACCACCATGATGGATAGATCTAGGGTTTGAATGATGAATCTTGAATGCTTGAACCAAATCCCTTCAAAGGCTTGAATGCTTGAATCCTTGATCTTCAATGGAGAACTTGAATGCTTGAATGGATGATTTCTTGAATGCTTGCTTGATCTTTCTTGAGAGAGAACTTGATGGCTTGTGAATATCTCCTTGAGAGCTCTTGATCATGAAGTTTCTTGGTGAATAATGGATTGAAAGATGGATTAAATGAGAGAGGAAGGCTTCCTTTTATAGTGATCTAGGGCATAAAATTCTAGAGAGGCCGACATTGGAGAATTAAATCCCAATTCATCTTAACCCCTAGAAATGGACCTAGATTAACTACAATTTAAGGGTTTACCATTCTGAAATCTGAAATAGCAAACCCGAAAGTGAGAAAATAAAACTTTTTGAAGCCCAACATCCCAAAACTAAAATTTGGACCTGGGGTCAGGGATGAGGTAGTCTCTACAATAGGTCAGGGTTGAGGTTGTCCTTAACCTATGTTAGGGACTAGGTCATCCTTGACCCTTTAGGTCATCTTTGTGTTAGAAATAGGGAATACTGAGAGGGGGGGTGAAT
Organism: Chamaecyparis obtusa; assembly: GCA_027943335.1. Taxonomy (NCBI): domain Eukaryota; kingdom Viridiplantae; phylum Streptophyta; class Pinopsida; order Cupressales; family Cupressaceae; genus Chamaecyparis; species Chamaecyparis obtusa. The sequence continues at coordinate 443,907 of BSBK01002204.1, read as the reverse complement.
CAGTATTCTACAAACTTTATCTTTTGCCCAAATATGGATATAACAGATTATCTTCACACATGCATAACATAAGAAACTAAATAACATGCATAGCAATAACATCAAAGAACTCATAACACATTGTTTGTTCTCAAGGAAATCCTGGCCAAGGGAAAACCCCGGTGGGGATGGTACCCACAAAGATTCACTAATCAAAAGTATCTTGTTAAGGATATTGACCCTGTTAAGAGTCTATTACAAGCATATAGTGTATCAATCCTGATTAAGGGACTATAGGCCTTGTTAGAAGCCTCAACCCTGTTAGGAGTTGTCAATACAATATCTGATTACTAGATGAGCCCACTACCCAAATAAGTAATATACAGTGTATACAAAATAGGTCAAGGTACATAACCTTTTCTGCTTGTATCAATATTTCTTTTTTGCTCTTATCTTCACATTATCACTATTACATTTTCTTAACAATTACATTTATCACATCACTTTTTCTTTCACTTCATATCTCTTCTTTACAGTTAAAATTCATATATATACAAGTTATTAAGGCTAATAAATTTACATGGTCAGCTTCCATATATTGTTATCTAAGAGTTAACATCTAGGGTGTCATCCCTTTATATTGTTAAGTCATTATTTTGATAAAACAAAATAATCCCTTAACTCTTTACCAATTCAGCCTTCATATTATGTCTTGTCAGCTTCACACTGTCTTCGATAAAACTGTCATAACTAATTCTGTACATGCCATACTAACTTGCACTCTAGGATGGGTCATCATTAGCCATCATAGAGTCTATGTTCAAGTGTGAAAGCATTGAACTCAAACTAGTCAACATCGCAAACAAAAACTGTGTCCTAGTACACTGTGAAAACATTGTCTCACACTTAGACAAATTTGTGATGCACTCTACTATACTTGCTCTCTGACTTGTGCTATCTTCATGAGGAGCATATGTTTCCATAATGACAACATCTATGTACTTACTTCAGCCAAATTTCCAATAATCTCCCCCTTTGTCATTGGTGGCAACATATGAGGAAATTGGCTAAGTGTACAATAGCAAAATTTCAAAATTGTCTCAAAATTGGCCACAGTATAAGATATATACTATCCTTATATCTCCTCAAAAATAATTCTTATGTACTGCAATACTCCCCCTAAGAGTATACATGATACTATCAATCTTCTGCTCTGTATAATTCTCAATTTTCTATATATCTCTCCCCCTTTGACAACAATGACAAAATAAAGTAGGGAGGCTAACAAAATTGTAACACAAAAGAGTATACCTTAAATGTCTTATTGCAAAGCCGGTAGGCTTGCAACACAATCTACAAAATCAACTTTTATAGCTTCTAACTCTTTTTCCCATGACTTCTTGATGGAATCTGCCACATTAAGTAGTGTGCTCAGTCCATAAGTTGTAATTTTACATGCTTGGAGATCTCAAAGTTGAATTTTTGAAATGATATCCTAGCTGTAAGACATTCTTCTAGCTACTCTTCAATAACACTTATCTTCATGGAAGTATGTTCTCTCAGAAGAGTGTGTCTCCTCATTTTTCTATTCCTCTCATCTTGCAAAATTCTTATTTCATCATACAACTTCTGAACTTTCTTCTCAACATGACTAATCTTCACATTAGGATTAGAAAGAAGGTTTGATTCATTCTAAATCTCTACTTCCTTCAGCTTGATCTGCTTGTCTTCTTCTGCTGCCAAAATCTCTGGTGTTGTACACTGTATGTACAAAGACTTTCTTGTTCCCAAATGTCTCCTCAAATCCTTGATACAGATATCAAGACTATTGACATCATCTCTAATATTTTGACTAATACTCAAAAGCATTCCAACCTCATAGTCTGCTTGTGCCTTTACCTTTGCAATATCAGATAAATTTGTAAACTCATCATCAAAGGTTCTCATTAGTTTCTTTGCTTTCTCTAGAGGGTCTGCATCTACAATCTGTGTGGTTACAACTCTTTGTAACTTTTCAGTTAAGTCCTTCAAACAACCTTCAAGATTCTTTACCTTCTTGTTTTTACCAATAATTTTATTCAAGGAAGTGATCAATTCTAACTGATCATCATCATCAACTTCCTTTCCTAAATCTTCAAATAAAGATCCAATTTCTTTCTTATTTTCAGTCTTAGGAGTAAGACTGATGTCTTCTTTTGTAGGAAGGGGTACTGCAACCTCATTTTCATTAGGTTCTTTAGTCATAGATTGGGTTTGTTCTTCTTGTTCAGTTCTATCTGGTTCATCAAGAGCCAAATTGTCAACAATGTTCTCTAAGTTCTAAAATACATTTTCTTCAGTGTCCAAAGTAATCTTTGTACCTTCAACATTCATAGATTCTTCTTCAATATTTATAGTAGGTGGAGAGGGAATATCCTCCTATTCTACTTTTTTCTCTTGCTCTGCTACAACTGAAGTCTCTCCAACAATTTCTACCATAACTTTAATTATTGCTTGTTTTATTTATGTTCTCACTTGCTCATACTATCCTACCATGATTTGAATGGTTCTCCTCTTAGTCCTCAAATGAGTGCCAAGGGGCTTCAAAATCTATTCAAGATGCTCATCATCTTTCACAACACATAGTTTCCTCACCTTTTTTTCTCTTATAGTTTTATCTTCTTCTTGTGCTCTCATTTTCCTGTTAACAAGCTTCGTGAATAGGTCATCAGGAATCTTGCCCTGAATAGTATCAAACTTCTTGTTAGCGAGAATCATGTGCTTAACAACAAAATTTTCAAGATTCAATCTCTCAAAATAGTCATAAAGATCATAGTACTTATTCATCTTAGTAAAGTATCCATCTTGTATGATTTCTTTATTCACTCTCTCAATTTTGGGTTTCCATGCTTTCTTCTTCACAGTAGTGTCATCATCTTTAATTACTGCAATTTTCCTAGGGACTGGTGGCACCAAAACTTTCTGCCTCTTACCAAGTCCTATAGCACTTTCCTTCACTGTCTTGCTGGGTGTGGAAGATGAGGATCTAGTGGATTTCCTTGTTTCTTGTTCTTCCTCAGGTTCCTCAACTTTCACCTTTACTTGTGTAGGTTCTTGCTGTGTTGCACTGGATGACAAGGGTGGTACAATCAAGACTTCTTTATGTCCAATATCCCTGATTGTTGTTGCTATCTATTTTGCTATTAAGAATTCTTGTTTTGACATTCCTATATCTTTTAGTATTCTCCTAATAGTGCTGTCAACTCTCTTCTTAGACTGCTTTTCTTCCATTATAGCTTTTGCCGAGTTGAAGTTCTCTTCAAAAATTCCAAATCTCTTGCACTGGGTGTCGAACTTACTCTTAAGTAACCTACCAACATATCCTTCTATCTCTGCCTTAGATATCTCATAGCCAAGAGGATCTATGAACTCAATTCTAGGTTCCACTATTTCAATATAGGTAAAGTCAATGTCAACCATGAAACATATATCATTTTTATATTTCTCCACAACAGATTGTGGAATCCTTGATCTGCTAGATACCAATCTTTGAAATGTCTTCAATACCAACATAGCACTTTCATTCACATTATCAATAACATGTTTCAACTATACTTTATTGATTCTTTCCATAGTGTTTTGTCCATTATTCCAATCATCTATAACTGAGTAAGGAAATCTTCTTAATAGGTGGAAAAATGTATAAGTGATCAAAGAAGAAAATCTAAATTGTGCATACTTGGTCTTCTTAATCTTCTCCAAGTTTTCAAACAATTAAATTCTTAGGATTTCACACATATTTACTGGTACCTTGTCAACACACATCAAATATGCTATATGTACCATACCAGCTACCATATCATCTTCTCTATAATTTGCACAAAACTTAGTCGTTAGGATTTTGCAAAAATATCTTACATCATCTTGCTTGACTTTACTAATTACAATTCCTCTACCATTATAGGATGAACCTATGTTATCAATAACTATTTTCCTCATATTCTTCTCATTTAAGGGAATAGCACCAGATTTAGATAATCCAATTACATCATGAATCAAATCAGCAATAATGTCTTTTACTCTGTCCTCTAGCCAAAATTTCCAATTATGAATCCTGCTCAAAATGATCTTAGTGCATTATTCATCATCAAACTCATATTTCAATGAATACCTAACAATCTCATTCTCTTTCAAATGTTCAAATCCTTGCTTCAAAGACATATCATGATTGTAAATCTTATGATACTCACTAGAAAAGTCACTGTCACTTAGGGTTTCAATCTTACATCCAAGATAACTTCTTACATTTTCCAAATACAAAACTCCATCTGGTACGGATGATAGTGCTAACTTAGGATCATCTTCCAAGGGTTCTACTAGTTCTTTCTTCAATCTAGGCCTATTCTTATCTCTGACATTGTGAATTAAGGATACATCCATGATTGCTTCTAATCTCTTATACCGATTCAAAGATTTATCAAGATAAATACCTCAAATTCATGATTTTAGTGCTTCCACAGATTCGGTGCTTCAATCGTTCACCAAATCACTACAAAATGCTTCCAATCATTGCTTTCTATTCTTTCAAACACTTCAATTCACTTTGATAGACAAATAACTTCAATCATAACCTTTTATCACTTGAATCTCACTTAGGTCTGACATCGCATTCAATTCTTTCGCCGCTTCATTCCAAAAAGTTATTTCTATTAACCTGCAAAACTTAAAACTTCTTGCGATCTCGTAAAACATAACATTTTCTTTTGTGCTCTTAACCATAGCATTAGTACATCATAAACTACCTTACATTAACTGCGCAAAACTTAATGCATCATAAATCTACTTCTACACTAATTCTAAGTTCCTAAACTACTACAATTTACATAATTTAAGTACTTAAAGATAGGCCAGGTAAGGATTCACTCTTACCACTTGATACTTCACCTTTCTTATTACCTTCAATTTTGAATATGTCTCCTTGATCTATGCCTTTAAAAAACTTCACTTCATCTTCATTACTACAGTAACCTTTCTGACTATTTCCTATACTTTCATTTCTTCTTGCATGATTCCTAGGGTTAGGGTTAGGATGATGAGTTCCATTGTTCATTCTACAAAATCTTGTTGTATGTCCAATCTTGTTACATATCTGACAAACAATTCCATTGTTCCCCTATCTTGGTCCTTGCTGATTGATTTGTGACTTGCAATTTCTAGCAATGTGTCCAACCTTGTTGCATCTATAGCATACTACTTCATTTCTTCTGTCCATATCTTTAGTAGATCTCTTATTTGCATTGTTAGTATTCCTAAACATTCTACTACCATAACTATTCTCAATAACTTCATATTTTCTACATTCAATAGCTCTATGTCCAAAACCATGACATTTATAACAATAACCATTAAGAGGTTTAAATTGTTTAGCTGTGCAATCTCTCTTCATGTGACCAATAGTATTACAACCAAAACATCTACCTTTGAATTATCTTTGCATACCTTTGGGTGATTCTTCTTGCTTTGGTGATTCTTCTTCTTTAGGTGCATCTTTAGATTTGTTGATCTCATCCGACTTCTTTTCATCAATGCTTTTACATACTTTCAGATCTAGTTCTTTTCTTTCATCATTTGTTCTGAATATATTAAATCCAAGTCCAGTCTTATCATAGGATGGTTTCCCAAAAGATACTTGTTCATCAATCTTCTCACTATTTGAATATAGCCTTTCAAGTTTTTGTTTGGATTGAGTCAATTCACCTTTCACAATCTTATTGTATTTCTCAAGTTCTGCATGCTGCAAGTTTACTTTCTCAAATTCAGATGTTACTTTGCCAAGTTTAGATCTTAATTCTTCATTTTCAAACTTCAATCTTTCATTCTCAGATCTCAGATTTGCTTCATTTTTGTCATTTCCATCTTTCAAACTTAGTTTCAGTTTTTCTATCTTCATTTCATGCTTAAGGATCACATTTTCTTTTTCTAAATTGTCATCACAATCTTCAATAAGAACTTTGGATTCCTTTTCAAATTTCAAATTTTCTATCTTGTTTTTCAATTTATCAATAAGGTTCATTGCATCATCACATTTCCTTTTTAGAGTGTTTCTTTCATTAGTAAGCATATCAATCTGCTCAAGAGCTTCATCAAGATTCCTCTGTAGCTGATCCATATCCATAGAGATCTTACTCAAGCTGCTAGGCTTTCCTTGAATGATTCTTCTCTGAGTAACTAAGCTCTGATACCAATTGTTATAAATAGGGAATACTGAGAGGGGGGGGGTGAATCAGTATTCTACAAACTTTATCTTTTTCCCAAATATGGATATAACAGATTATCTTCACACATGCATAACATAAGAAACTAAATAACATGCATAGCAATAACATCAAATAACTCATAACACATTGTTTTTTCTCGAGGAAACCTTGGCCAAGGGAAAACCCTGGTGGGCATGGTACCCACAAAGATTCACTAATCAAAAGTATCATGTTAAGGATATTGACCATGTTAGGAGTCTATTACAAGCATATAGTGTATCCGTCCTGATTAAGGGACTATAGGCCTTGTTAGAAGCCTCAACCCTGTTAGGAGTTGTCAATACAAAATCTGATTACTAGATGAGCCCATTGCCCAAACAAGTAATATACAAAATAGGTCAAGGTACATAACCTTTTCTACTTGTATCAATATTCCTTTGCTGCTCTTATCTTTGCATTATCACTATTACATTTGCTTCACAATTACATTTATCATATCACTTTTTCTTTCGCTTCATATCTCTTCTTTACAATTACAATTCATATTTATACAAGTTATTAAGGCTAATAAATTTACATGGTTGGCTTCCATATATCATTATCTAAGAGTTAACATCTAGGATGTCATCCCTTTATATTGTTAAGTCATCATTTTGATAAACAAAATAATCCCTTAACTCTTTACCAATTTAGCCTTCATATTCTATCCTGTCGACTTCACATTGTCTTCGATAAAACTATCATAACTAATTATGTACATGCTGTACTAAATTGTACTCTAATATAGGTCATCATTAGCCATCATAGAGTCTATGTTCAAGTGCACAAGCATTGAACTCACTCCAGTCAATGTCGCAAACAAAAATTGTGTCTTGGTACACTGTGAAAACACTGTCTCACACTTAGACAAATTTGTGATGCGCTCTGCTATACTTGCTCTCTAACTTGTGTGATCTTCATGAGGATCATATGTTTCCATAATGAAAACATATATGTACTTACTTCAGCCAAATTTCCAACACTTTGACCCAGAAAGTCAAAGTCTTCAGATTCTAGAAGAAAGTCTATCAGAAAGAGGCTAGAAATAAGGAGAGAGAAGCAGAATAGGGGGGAAACAAACAGATTCATGCAAAGACCAAATCAAGGCCCTTAACATGACCCTAGACCACTTACTCAGAGGGATAAATTCTCTTAACATGGAAGTGCTTCCATTTTAAGATGATACACTTATCAATCTCTTCAGGGATGCTATCCTCTATTTTCTTACTTAGTTTGTTAGGAATCAGAACAAAATATACATCATTCTTCTTCAAATCCTTAACAAAATTTCTTCCTTCCATCAATAAAGCTTTCACAGATGTACAAACACTACTAATAGGTTCTTCAATCAAAGCTAACAAGATTTGTCTTCTCCCATCAGCCCAAATAGTATATTTATGTAATCTTCCATCATATATAGCACATCTATCATATTTCCAAGGTCTACCCAACAAAATATGATAAAAATCCATTGGCATGATATCACATGACACTTTATCATAGTACTTTCCAATTTTCAAATTCACATAACATTTTTCACTTACCAAGAGTGTATGCTCATCCTTGGTCCATAAAATTTGATAGGGCTTCGGGTGTTTCAACCTTTCCAACTGCAACTTTGTAACCATTTCCTTAGATGCCAAGTTTTCTAAGCTTCCACTATCAGTGATTACCTTCCATGCTTCATCAAATACTCTACATCTAGTCTTGAACAAACTTTTCCTTACCAGATCTTCCTTATTACTTTCACTCCAAAGTTCTCTCCTTACCATCAAATTCTTTTCCTTCTCAGGTTCATTTATTGAATCTTCTTGCACCAAAGTATTTCTACTACTACTAACCTTTTTAATTTCATGTGTACATTCAAATGATGTATGTGCTTCTTCTCCACAATTGTAACCACCTCAGTAGTTATTGCTTCTTTCTCTAGCTGAACATTCACCTTTCCACTCGATATTGCCTTTATCTAGATTTCTCTTTTCTGGATCAGATCTATTATTTTCACCATCAGATCTATCTCTTCATCTAGGGAATCTACCACCTCTACCTCTTTGTATTTTCTCATGTCTTTTGTTCAATTTATCCTCAGCTTTCAAGGAAAATTGATAAGCTTCCTCAATGTTTTCCAACTTGACCAAACTGATTTCTTCTTGGATTGAAACTCTCAATCCATTTAGGTACCTAGCAATTCTTTCCACTTCAACTTCATCATGTCCAGATCTGATATCTAATCTATAGAATTCCTCATTATAATCTTTTACTGAGCTATATTTCTACCTCAAACTTTCCATTCACCTAACTAGGTTAATCTAATAATCACAAGGTAAAAAATTGCCTTTCAATTTATTTACCATCTTATTCCATACCTTGATTTTGTCTTTGCATTTCCTTTTTGTGTCCAACTATAGATTCTCCCACCACAAGGATGCATGACTCTTCAAATTTTTGCTTGCAATTTTCACCTTCTTTTCCTCGTGAACATTTTCATATTCAAAGTAATTTTCCATCTCGATGATCCGATCTACCAAATCATTTGAATCCAACTTTCCACTATACTTGGGAGGATTGAAATGTGGTGTAGACTTCAAATTTTTCAAAGCCTTCAACAATATTTCCTCACCCTGATCCATCATAGGTGAAGGTTCTGCATCACCTTGTTCTTCCTCATTTTCTTCATCGCTAACATCTTCAATATGTCTTCCTCTATGTTGGGTTGTCTCAATAGCTTCTAATCTAGCAGCAAGTTGTCTCAACATGTCTACCAATCCAAAATTTGCATCTCACTTTCCATGAACCATCTTGAAAACCCTCTGTAATTGAAGGTCAAATTGCAATCTTCTACCCCACAACCAATATCAACTAGGGTTTAACAAGAAGGAACCCTCAAACCTAGATTCACAAATCTAGATCCAAATCTCAATCTTCACTCTGATACCACTTGACGCAATTTAGATAGGGAAGAGGGGCCAAAGGAACACCCTAATCCAGATCCACCTTGCAAAGATCACACACAGAATCAATTACACAACAAGTGAGAGAGGGAATGCATAATAAGATCCTTTTATTTCATCAAATTGATTCATACATGTCGGGTTGTAAGGCCTTCCTAGTTAGGGCTAGATACATCAATTTAATTACAATAGTCCTCTGACATGAGGATTCAAAAACTACCTTCAATCTTCTAACTCCTAACTGATACCAATAATATTCTAACTCTAAGCTACTGTCAAAACTACAACCAACAACTACATTATATACAAGAGGCTACCGAAATAAGTCAGCCTTCAAATGCACCATTAATGGAAGGAATGAATAGATCTAGGTCCACACGCTTCCCAATTATTGATACCAACATTTTATTCATGACCACAATTAAATGCACAAGTTGGCCTCAACCAAAAACTAAAAAAAACAACTCAGTAAGAAAGGATAATCGAGCACCAGGAAATAACTGACCAACTCGGTTAAAGGAGGAAATCGAGAAACAACTGAGCCAACTCGGTCAAAGAAGGAACCGAGCAACACAGAAAACTCTAACTTGTTTTTGGTGACACAGGATTGCCAAGGACCTGAGATGCTCCTGCATTAGAATTAGCTAAACCTTCCAATGTGAAGCCTAAAGAGGATGATAACTTAAAACAAATCTTGAATGCTCTAAAGGACTTGAATCCTGGTGAAAATAGAAATAGGGCTCAAAATAATGAGAAGCCTCCTTTCAAGAATTTTAATAGGCAGCCAAGGTTGCAAAACTTCCCTTACCACACCCAATGGAAGGATGAGAAACTTGTTATTCCAGAAAGGAAGGACAAGCCTAGTGATAAAACCCCCGATCCATTGCAAATGAATTCAGTTAACATTAGTGATGATGTCACATAGTGCATAGATTTTTAATCCCCACATGGTCCTGATCATTGTACAATCTCTGAAGGTATATCTGTGAATGAGGAAAAAGAAGTTGAGGAAGATGACACATATGATGAGAATGGTTGTGCAATGACTTCATCACATTTATATGATGAAATTGATTCTGATGTTGCAAGTGAGAATAGAGATGTGTCTAGTTCCTAAGGCAGAAAGGAATTTTATCATCAGCAAGTTTCTTTTTATGAAGAAGAAGAGGAAACCTGTAACATGATTTGTAATATAGAAAAAGGTGAAGAGCCTATTGTATTAAGAAGACATTTTGATGAAGAGATAGAACAAATCACTACTGATATAGTTACTCAAGAAAGGAATAATTATGATTTAAGAAATAGGATATTTGGTAATGAAAATGGTAGACCAAGAAGTTTATTTATAAATAAAAACAAGGAAGACACTAAGCAGACATGAGAAAAAGAAAAAATTGTTGAAGGTGTCAAGAAAGTTAAGATTAAGAAGGCTGAAAAGCCAAATGGTTTGAATAATTTGTACAAGATAAAGGTAAAAGAACTAGAGATAAATTCTCCCATTCCCTAAGGTGAAAATAACCAACAAAAAGGAGACAAACTAAACAAAGCATCTCAGGTTGAAGATAGAAATATTGTTCCAATCAAACAAGATTTCTCTGATATAAAGTATACCCCTATTGATATGGGGTAGTTGTTGTCTCAAATTATTGTCAAAGTTCCATTATTGGAAATGATAAGGATAGGGGAGCATAAGGAGAAAGCCTTGACATGGGTAAATAGTTTTCTTTCAAAAAATGTTCAGAAGATAGGAAATATTGAGAAATTAAAAGGAACAAAGGATAAATCTGAAAATAAGGGGAAGGAATTAGAAGAGATAGTTTCAGAAATACCCCAGATTTAATTAGACACCAACATTGTAAACACTTCTTTAGGAGTTTTTGACCCCTTTTTCTTGACTCTATTTATAAATGGAAAGATGTTAAAGAATTGCATTATTGATTCTAGAGCATCTAATATTGTTATGCCTATTGAGGTAATGAAACCAATGGGATTCCAAGTTGATACCCCTCATGGGAGATGTTAGGCCATGGATTATAGAGAATTACCTATCATTGGTACAATTAAGGTTTTTCCTTATAGACTTTCAACCTATCGTGACAGACAATTGACAATGAGTGTCTTAGTTGTTGACATCCCTCCTCAATATGGAATGTTGTTATCAAGAAAATGGAGTGCAGAAATAGGAGGTAGTATACAATGTGATCTATCCTTTGCAACTTTCAAAATTTCTGGTGAAAATGTCAGAGTATCCAAAGAAACTAGAACTTCCCATATGATTTAGGAAGAAACTAAAAATGAAAATATGAATTGTTTCCTAGACACTGACATTAATTCTTTCCAAGTGCAAAACATAGAATTTAAAGGGAAGGATGAAACTTTTCTTTTATTTGAGGATAAGAACAACCTAACAAACCAAGATGGTTTATGGACCATGTATTTTGATGGTGCAAGCTCTAAGGAGGGAGCTGGTGCAGGAGTAATGTAATAGCTCCTAGTGGAAGGACATATAAGTATTCATTTACTTTAATTTTTCCTTACACAAACAACACTACATAGTATGAGGCTCTATTGATAGGATTGAGGTTGATTTCAATACATAAGATAAGAAACCTCAGGGTAATTGGAGACTCAGAACTTGTAAAATCTTAGATAAGTTCCAAATATGCTTCAAAAAACAAAAGACTAAAGCAATATAGAAATGTTGTCTTGGATGACATAAATTTTTTTAATGCATTTGGTATTGAATGGATGGACAAAGGTAAAAATATAATGGTAGACTTGCTGGAAAATATTTCTTTATGGCCAAAGGATGTTACATTTTCTGGAATATCCAAAATTGAGGTTCAGTCCAAACCTTCTATACCAGACAATATTGAAAATTGGCAAGTTTTTTAGGATGATCCGAACATTTTAAGGTTTTTCTACATTATGAAGCCAATTTTAAAGAAAAAGAAATAGATTTTAGTGGATATGTGGAAACCTTAGATAATAAGGATACCATTTTTGGCAAAGAAGTGCTACAACTGAAATCAAATAGAGTTCCAAAAGGTCCAGTTGTGCTTGAGAGAGAGTTTGATAATTATGACAAGTCTTTTTAAGAAAAGACTATAAACAAACCAGAGGATTTGGAGGAAATAAATTTAGGGACGGTTGGAGCCCCTAAAAATGTATATATTGGAGGAAAGTTGTCTCCTGGAATAAGAAAGTATTTGATTGATCTTCTGAGAAAATATAGGCATATTTTTGCACGGTCTTATGATGACCTAAAAACCTATAGAGAATACCTCTTTCAACATGAAATTCCCTTGAAAGAAGATACCTGTGAACCCTATCTTGGCACCAAAAATTTAAGAAGAGTTGAAGAAAATGAGGGATGCGGGAATCATAAAACTTATTAGACATTCAACATGGTTATCCAACTTGGTCCCAGTAAGAAAAAAGAATGGAGACATCGGGCTCTGTGTAGATTTTAGAAATTTGAATATGAATTCATTAAAGGATAATTATGGTTTACCAAACATGGAAGCTATGTTATAAAGAGTTATCATATCTGAACTCATGTGAATGATGGATGGTTTTTCAGGGTACAATCAAATTTTTGTCAAATATTCTAAACACTTCAAGACTACATTCACTACCCCATGGAGCACATATGTATATGTCAGGATTCCTTTTGGCTTGAAAAATGTTGGAGCAAATTTTCAAAGATCCATGGATGTAGCATTTTTAGATTTTATAAACATGTTTCTAGTGGTATAACAAAATGATCTCACAACATATTCAACAAGAGAGGGTCAACATTGTGGCCATCTTGAGAAAAATTTTATGAGATCTTTAGAATATGGTGTTTCCCTTAACCCAAATAAATGTGCCTTTGGGGTAACAGAAGGTAAGATCTTTGGACACATTGTATCCAAGGATGGAGTTAGGATTGACCCTTAAAGGGTGGCTGCAATTGATAAAGTGCCTCTGCCAAGAAATGTTAAAGGAATTCAATCTTTCTTTGGACAAATTTTTTTTTATAGGAAATTCATAAAAAATTTGCTGAGACTAGTGTTCCTATCTCCAAGATGTTGAAAAAGGGTGCTAGTATAGAATGGAATGAAGAAGAAAGGAAGTCTTTCTATGAAATCAAACAAGCAATCAAGAATGTGCCTATGTTAAGAACATCTGATTATAGTAAGCCTATACAAATCTTCTATTTTGCTTCCTATCATACCATTGCTACAGTATTGTTACAAAAGAATTCAGAAGGATTTGATAAGCCTATATCCTTTTTCAGTAAATCCTTACAAGAAGCTAAATTAAAGTGTGATATAAATGAAAAACATGTCTATGCCTTGGTTAAGGCTATCAAAACTTTTAGGTGTTACTTAGTTTTGGAAACCATAGTTGCACATGTTACCTAGTGTTGATGTAAAAGATATTCTAGTACAACAAGAAGTTTCAGGAAGAAGGTGCAAATGGATCAACATGATCCAAGAGTTCAATATTGATATCCAAATCAAAAAGCTAGTCAGAGGATTAGGACTATCCAAACTTATGGCCTAGAGTAACCTAGATGAAAATCATATTATCATGCTTGAAGAAGAAAAAATGTCATACATTTGTAATTTAGACTGTTGTGATTGGTATAAGGATATTGTTGGGTACTTGTAGAAGATGATTCTTCCTCTTGAAATAGATGATAATAGAAAAAGGATTGTAAAATTACATGCTATGAAGCATGTGATTTCTAAAGGTGAGCTATGGTGGAGAAGCAATGAAGGTGTCTTACTTAAATGTGTTGATTTTCAAAAGGCTAAAGATATGTTGCAAGAAATGCATAATGGTGTGTGTGGTGGCCATTACATGGTCAAGACTACTCCACATAAGATATTTAGATTTGGTTTTTGGTGGCAAACTATTTTCAAAGATTCTTATCATTTTGTTATAGAATGTGATGCATGCCAGAGTTTTGCAAGAAAATTAAGGTTTAATGGTAACCTTCGCTTGAAGCCTATATCATTTGAGGCCCCTTTTTAGAATTGGGGTATGAAATTTATTGGAGAGATCCCAAAAAAATCAAATCAAGTGGGGGTCACTCATGGATTGTAGTGGCAACAGATTATTTCACTAAGTGGGTTGAATAAATTCCCACTAAGAGAGCCACTAGTAAGGTGGTCATTGATTTCATGATGTAGAATATTTTACAAATATTTGGATGCCCTGATATAATAGTAGTTGACAATGCTATGTGTTTTAGGTCTGAATAATTTTGTAATTTCTATCAGAAATATGGGATTCAAGTCTCATATTCATCTCCATACCATACCCAAGGTAATGGTTGGGCTGAATCAAGTAACAAGAGCCTGATCAAAATTTTGAAAAGAGTCCATTATAAAAACAAAAGGGCATGGGACTCAAAGTTGAAAAAAGCTTTGTGGACTGATAGAGTAATAGTAAAGAAGGTGATTGGTTGTGCACCTTTTGATTTGGTGTATGGAATTCATGCTAGATTACCACAAAACAATTTTTTGCAAATGTATAGGTTCATCTAGATATATGATGATGATTTGGATAACAAGATGAAGATCGAGATGGAAGACCTAATATAATTGGATGAATCAAGAAGGGTGCCTCATGAAATAAATATCAAGATCCAGCTTCAGTATAAAATTTTGTATGATAAAAGAACCACTATTAGAAATTTTGACATTGATGATCTGGTCTTGATGTGGAATGCCAAGTTAGAAGACAAAGGAAAACATGGAAAGTTTGATCCAATTTGGTTAGGACGATATCTCATTGATGCTAAGTGGGGTTCTGATTCATGTGTCATTAAGGATTTGGTTGGAATTTTTTTGGAATTACCAATTTATGGACAATTCTTGAAGTTATACTTCTCTTGAGGTACTTTTATCATCCATGAACGATAGGTTAGGTTTCTTTTTAGTTGTTTGTTTCTTTCATTTTTGTCTGTAGAGGTAGTTTTTTTTTGGTAGATGGTTTGCTTAACCCAGAGATTCCAAATTTTTGTCATGCCTATGAGAGGCATGCATCCCCAATTAGAGCCACTATTAGCACTGTTTATTTTTCTAGCTCAAGACTTTGTGTTTTAAATTTTTATATTTCAATACAAGGACATTTTATGTCAAGATATGGCTACCTAATTAAAATTTTAAATCCATATCCTCAGCTTTCAAAGGAACTGGTTTATTCATTCCTTAAACCCTAGGTGAGGTCTTATTTTTAAGCCCTAAGTTTTTGTTATGAGAGAAACCCTAAATCTCTGTTGGAAAATCTAATTGTTCATTACTTTTCCAGCCACTTAAGTTCTTGTTTAATATCATGTACTAAGTCAAATGTAGGTGAGGAAAAATATTTTAACTTATTTTACCTAGCGGACCCTTTTAATACTTCCTAAGTTTAAATCCCTGACAACCTTTTAATTTTTCCTAAGCCTTTTAATTTTCACAAAGGGTAGATGGACACACATGGGTAAGGTTTTGGTACCATACCACATGGCCATATCAATTACAAGGTCTATAGATCCTGAGGGATTTTATACTGACATGTTTAAGAAGATGACCATATGTGTAGCCATGGATAATATGTTTAACTTCACTAAAGATATAATCAGAAATGTGTTTGATCTATAGGAGAAAGAGAGCAGAAAGGAGAAATGGCTAGTATATACAAAGACCCTAGACCTGTACAACAATTTTTTAGGTAATATGATTCTTTGAAAGAGTTTAAGCCTTTTGAAAATAAAATTGAATCTCTTATGCACCATTTTGATGGTATAATGAAAACCCTATATCAAAAGAAGGATATGGTGATACAATTAGAGCTAGAGAGGGCCAAAATTGTGTTAAGTAAACCATCATTTGCAAGAATGGTTCCCCCTGGTAGATATATTGTGCAGAGAAAGACTGGGTTTAGTTTCATGGTGCCTAGGCCTAACATACAACAAGAGGGTCAAAGAAAAGAAGATATCCCTTCCTCTTCCATGGGAATAGGAATACAAGAACAAATAGAGGATTATCCCATTTCACTGGAGAATAGGCCTAGTGATGTTGATTATGTCTCCCCACCTTCTGCAAAGAGATAGAGATTAGAAGAGAGACCACAAAAAAGTGAGGATGTCTACTCCCCCACTCAATCTCCATTGAATGTTATTGATCAATAGGAGGTAGTCGAGAAATTACAAATAATGGGAAGCCTAGGTCAAATCTTTATGACCTATGAAGAAATTGATGAAGGAGTCCCTAAGCAGGTCCTATAGTGGTAGAGATTGACTTGATTATTAGTGAACTAGCAGGAAAGGAGTTGCATCATATAAAAAAATAAGCTTGTGATGAGTTTCTTGTAGATGGTGCCTTTGTTAAGGCTAGGGATTTTGTGCAATTCTTGTGGACTACTCACCTTAGCCAATTCAAGGAGACCTATAAGAAAAGACAGGAAGAGAACCCTAAAAAGGACCTTGCCATCATTGAAAATGAGGTCAACAAGGAAATGATTGAGAGGTTTCAAAAGGTTACCCCATAATAGGGAAGGGAATTGGTAAACAATGTGGGGGTACTCATCTTACCTGAATAGGACATTATTGATGTAATTGTCCTAGATACAGTCAAGAAATAAACTAAGCTAGTACAAAAAACTAGAGAGGAAGTTGAGAAATCCATTAAGGGAGTCACATTCAGTGATGATCATCGGGCTCTGGTTATGTGGTCTCTGAGGAAAGATAAAGGAAACAAGGGTGAACAATTTGTCAGAGGTGATTTTTCTAGCAGTTTATTGGTAAAAAGAGTTAGTGAGACTTCAGGAGTTGAAGCCTCAGGATTGGCATTAGAAATTGCCAAGATCAGCATGAAGGTGGTAGAGAAAGAGGCCAAGCATAAGGAAGAGCTAAAAATAAAGCTAGAGGATGTTTTGAGGGCCTATGGTGAGATGAAGTAGGAGATAAGTGAAAAAGATAGAATAATTGCTGAATTAAGAAGACAGTTGGGGGGACAACTGCAATTTTAAATGCATGTTCAGTTACAGATTCCTTCCTCCCCTTCTAGGTCAAATTCTTCCAGTCCTATTATAAAATACCCTCCTTCCCCTTTACCTCCATTTACTCATGAGGAGTTGCTAATTGAAAGAGAAATGTTAGAGGATCATAGAAGAGCCTTGATTGAGAAAGGAAAGAAATTGAAGGGCGAGAGATAGTTTTTTAATGAGGAAAAATTGGAGATTAACATGAAGTATGAGGAGAAATTGAAAGACACAGTTTTGTAGTTTGTAGAGGGAATAAAGCCAAAAAGTATTCATAAGAATGGGGAGATTATATTATCAATTTTGAATTCTTTTAAAGGGGAAAAGGACATTGTCAATCTAATTTTGGATGGGTGGATTGTGAGGCAGGATAAAATGAAATTGTTTTATTCTTTGATAAAGGCTCAACAAGATGTAGATGTAACAATAAAGAGTACACACAAGTTTGTTAAAAGCTTGTTTGAGTTTGCAGTTAAGAGAGAAAATATTCAAAGAAAGGCATTAGTATTAAGAGGTGAATATTATCAAGACTATTTTGAAATATTTCCTAGTATTTTCAGGAAGAATGGAGAGCTAAAGGATAAAAAAGTATGGCTTGAACAATTAGATGATGGATTGTCAATAAGAATGAGCAGTATTTTAAATATAGATAGAAATATTTTTTTTGTCCAAACAATAGAAACTATTGAAAATGTAAGGGCACATTTGGGGTTCCTAAATAAAGAGGTTCAATAGGTAAAAGCTGATTGGGACATCTTGATAAAGAAGAGGGATGAGGTATTTACTTTTCCTTGGCCAAGTGAAGAAGTGTTCAAATCTTGGGAGGATAAAAGAACCTCAGAAGCAGTAAGAAAAGAAGGGACCCCCACTGAGGCTACAATAGGTGGTACTTCCCCATTTTCTTAAAAGAAACACACTGCAAGGCAAAATTTTGTGAAGAAGAGTGAGTACAAAGACAACACTTGACAGGAGAAGAACTATTTTGGAAACTATTACAGGAGCTTGGTGAACAAATTAGAAGACATTTTTGTAAAAGTTACAATAGAGCAGTTATTTTTTACTTGTTATTTTTTTCCTATGTGATGTGACTAGTTATCATTTTCCTAAATGATTTGTATCTTGTTGCAATCCTTATTCTATAAAAGGATTTCAAAGATCATTTAGAAGGGTTGTAACTAGGATAGTTTTTCTTACAAGTTTTAAGTCAAGGGTATAGCAGACTATATTAGGTTGTATTATTACAAAAAAGATCAAGTTTCTTAGTTTGGGCTATTATTTAAGTAGCATGTATTTTTGAAGCATAGTGTATACAGGAAACATGATTTAGTATATATGAATACAAAAAATCCATGATTTACATATCTTCTTTGTGTTTACTACTTTGAGTTGTGAATTTTCTAATTCATTGCATGGAATTTTATCTATGTATGTGTTTATATTCCTCTGCTTTGATCTAGGATCAAAATAAATAGCTCTAGATAGAACATAGATTTATTTGGGTTTATATAAGGATTTCTATAAGTAGTGTGAATCAAGAGATAAATTGATCAATATTGTCATAAGGTGGTAATACTTGAAGGATCCTGAATCATTGACTTTAGTTGGTTTTTTAATTCTTACTCTGTAGTAAAATATAGCCCAATGGATAAGGAACTAGCCATGAATTAGTTTTATTTTGCAATAATATGAGATTAGTAGGATTTGGTTATATTCCAAATATTGATATAAATCTGTCAAGATCTTTAAGGTACTGTGACCTGCAAGTTGTATATCATCAATGGTAATGGAGAGTCAATAAATGACTGGTTATCATTTAGTATTTTCTAATCATCTATCTGTTACTTGAATCGAAACATTATTGTAAAATGTTGTATGTGGATCTAGATTAGGAGCACCCTCCTTGGTTTTACAGAGGCAGAAGTGTAGAGGGAAGCCTTGTCCCTATAGTTGGTCCCATCATCCCATATATTCATACTTGGAATTGACCATTCCTAAAAATATATCTTTGGATGTATTGGTTTCTTTCATAAGCATAAAGTCCATTTTGAAGACCCAACACAGCCTATGGCTCATTGATTTTACACCTAGTGACCGAAAAGGGCAATTGTGCCAAACATGTGACAAATTGTCTGATTGACTAGATGGGGTGGAACCATTACACATTTAGTAAATTTGGATCCTAATGGACATAATCCAATATACAAACCCTTCTTATTGGGGCTCTAGAGGGTATTTTCTTCTTTAAGGTGGTCTTAGAGCTTGTAGCCCTTATCAGAGAGGTTTTTTGTTCCAAATATTAAAAAATAAAAGGTATGGTTACTATCTTCACCTTTTTGGATACCCTTTTGGACAACTAGTAGAGATGAAAAGTAGCAAGATTTGATCAGGATATCAAAGGTACTTTCCCTTAAATTCTTCACTAGGCCAACTAGACCTAATTGGGAACATTTAAAAAGGAATTTATTTGATTCTTCAATCCATAATCTTATTACCTATACAATTTTTTAGGATAGGTATAAAAACTTCCAATTCCAAGGTTGCAAGCCTTGATTCCACTCTAAAATGCTCTAACCCTTCAATCTTCTTGACTGTGCAGAGCTAGCCACATAGAGATGTCTACCTAGATTTGGTCAAAAATCACCATGGCACACTTTTTCATGAAAATAACTTCCATGATCATAAAACACAAATTTCAAAGTCTCATTTCACTAAGAATTAGATTTTTTTGATGGTGGCAAGATGAGAAATTGACATTTCTTTGAGGAAATCCTAGGTCACTCAGGGTTTGAGACCTTTGTTGAAAGAAAAATAGATATCTCACTTCAAACACAACTTAAGAAGCCCAAAACACTTGAAAATGAAAGCTAAATCTAAACTTTCCAACTCAGCCAATCAATCTCAAGCCATCATTCGTCTATACTGGTTCGTACTATTGCAAAAATTCATACAATTATAGGAAAAAGTGTTTTTTTTTATTACTCAAATGTTGAAATTACATTCCTTGTCCAAGACATAATCATATGGGGTACTTTATGGACCTTTCCAAATTTCCACAATTGATTTTAAAAGGTTTTGACCATTGAGAGGATTAGTTACAACATTTTGGCAAAAGTTGCAAAGTTGATAGCTTTGCATTGACAACATTTTGTGCATTTTTGCACTTTTTGGTCACAATGAGAAACTCAACTAAGTCCTTATGTTTTAGGGGTTTCACATGAACCAATAGTACTTAAAATATCAACCTAGACTCTAACATAGCCTAACTATCTTATAAATCATTATTTGACCAACTTTGGCCAAGATGTAAATATAGAAGCCCCAACTTGGTAAAGGGTCTTATCCCATTATTGCTCTTGAGTCCTATGGACTTCTTTATTTTTAAACAATTTCCTAGGAGGAATATACATCCAATGAATTGATATATTTGCATCATTTTGTTAGGGTGATCCTACACCATATTCCCCTAGATGATTAGAACTCTAGTTCCTACTTGAGTGGAGTTGAGCCAATGAAGACCCATGCGTGCCAATGTCTTGCTCTATCATCCATGTTGCATCAATATCAGTGATTCCTTTTCACTTGAGAAGATACTGGAGATATGTATTGTTTCTAGTCTTCTTCAGCACCTTGGTCTCTATAATTATGTCCAATTGCACTAGTTGGCTAAGAGGAAAGTCTTTAGACCAATCATCATTATCAATTGGATCATTTGAGCTGTGTCCTGTACCTACAACACCTACATGAAATTTGAAAGGAGTAAGATCACAACCATTAAATATAGGAGATATTTCAAGTGTACAGGGTAGGGTAATCTCATTAGCATTTTTGCCAAACTTGTGTAGGACAATGCATGGTCCCACTTTCTTCAAGTGGAGTTTGGTGTATCTACCCTTTTCAAACCTTTCTTTTCATAAGTATGCCCATACTTGGTCACCAATCTAAAATTGTGTAGGTCTTCTTTTCTTGTCTGCAGATGCTTTATATTTAGCAGTGATTTGTTGAAGAGTGTCTTTCACTTCTGCTTGGATTTGTTGGATCCATTATACTAAGTCTACACCCTATGCACTAATCTTGGGATCATCATGGAGTTCTCAGAATTCTAATACTCCTTTTGGGTGTATACCATAGACAACTTAAAAAGGAGTTTTCCCTATTGATCTATGGATAGAGTCATTGAAGGCATATTCAGCCTATGGGAGTATCATATCCCAAATTTTTGCATACTACTTTTTTAAACATCTTAGGAGGTTCCCAAGGGATTTATTGACCACTTCAGTTTGGCCATCCATTTGGGGGTGATAAGAAGAGGAGAATTACAAATTTCTCCCTAATTTCTTCCATAATGTCCTCCAAAAGTGTCCTTGAAATTTAGTAACTCTGTCTGAAACTATTGACTATGGTAATCCATGGATTCTTACTATTTCCTTAAATAAGAGATGTACAATGTGGGATGCATCATAGGTTCTAATTCATGGGATTAAATGTGCCATCTTGCAAAACCTATCTACAACCACAAAAATATTAGCATAACCCTATTTTTTTCTTGGAAGACCCATAACAAAATCCATTGAAATAGCTTCCCAAAGTCTAGATGAGATTGGTAAGGGTTGGTGGATTCCTTGGTTTATTGATCCACTCTTATATTTTTGACATATAACACATGTTTCCACAAATTTTCTAATGTCATGCTACATCTTGGGATAAAAATAATTTCTTCTCACATATTCAAGTGTTTTATCCAAGCCAAAATGCTCACTCATGCCATCATAATGTTTTTCCTTTATGATATTGTCTCTCATAGGGCATCTAGGAATACAAAGTTTTCCTCCTTTAAATAGTAATCCATCTTGAATTAACAATTCTAAGAATTTGGTATGGCATTTGTCCTCAAGCTTTGTGCACACCTCATAGATTTCATCAAAACCTGGATCACCTGCAGACAAGTCTTTTAGAGCATTGATACCTATGCTTTTAATTTAAATTGCTTGTACCAATCCTATTCTTTTTCTCAAGGCATCACCCACTTTATTAGAAATGCCTTTCTTCTGTTTAATTGAAACAAATAGGCTTGAAGTTTCTCTATCCATTTGATATGTTTAACACTGAACTTATCTTGGGAATTCAAGTAACTCAATGCATGATTATCAGTATACACAACAAATTCTTTAGCTAATAAGTAGCATCTCCATTTTTTTAAAGTGTGAACCATTGCATATAGTTCTAGGTCATAGGTATAATACCTTTTCTTTGCATCATTCTGCATCTCTAATAAAAATCCCACTGGTCTGCCATCTTGACTAAGAACTGTTCCAATGGAAAGATTATGTGTATCTATTTCAACTATGAAAACTTTGTGAAAATTAGGGAGGATGAGTATAGGGTATTGGGCTAGACCCTTGATTTCAAATACTCAAAAGCATCATTTTCTTCCTTTGTCCAGACAAACTTGATCTTTTTTCCACTTTTAATAGTTTCTAACATTGGTTCACACACATGACTAAAATTTTTAATGAATTTCTTATAAAAGGTTTCAAGACCATGAAAACTCCTTACATCACCTTGGCTTTTAGGAGGTGGCCAATTGATGATTGCATTTACCTTTGAAGGATCCATCTTTAGTGTGCCCTTGGAGATTAGAAAAACCAAAAAGATAAGCTCCTCCTACATAAAGACATATTTTTATAGATTTATCATTAATTTATGTTCATGCAATGTTTTTAGGACTAACTCCAAGTGTCTTAGGTGTTCTTCTTTTCTGCTTCTATAGATCAATATGTCATCTAAATAGACTAAAATAAATTTTCCACTATAGTCTTCGAAGATCTCATTCATTAATCTCATGAAAGTTGAACAGTGCATTAATCAACCCAAATTTCATAACAAGCCACTCATATAACCCCTATGTTGTTTTGAATTCTATTTTCCATTCATCTTGTGGCTTGATTCTAATTTGATGGTATCCAGACTTCAAGTCAATATTGGAAAATTAGAAAGCATTATCTAATTGATCTGATAGGTCTTCTATCATTGAAATAGGAAATCTGTATTTTGTATTGATTTTTTTTATAGCTCTTCTATTAGTGCATAATCTCTATTTTCCATGTTTTTTAGCAGCTAAAACAAATGATACTACAAAAGGGCTCATGATCTTTTGTATTAAATGCTTATCTAACAATTCATGTACTTGTCTTGATATCTTTGCATTTTGTGAAGGAGTCATCTTATATGGGGCCTTATTAGGTAGAGATGCTCCTAGTATGAAGTTAATTTGATGAATTATATCCCTTAAGGGTGGGAGGGATGAGGGTAATTCTTTTTCTACCACATCTTGGTAAGTTTCTAGTAGATTTTGTACTTCTTTTGGTATTGGTTTGTTCTTCTTCGGAACTTCCTGATTTTTAGGTTTGAGATCTAAAGCATAACCCCCTTCTTCTGATTCTTCTATGGCCTTGAACATTTCCTTCTCCCCAATGACTATCATAATGGGTTCTCTTTCTATTTTTGGGTCTGGCAGAGGCTTCATGGTATAGGAGAATCCATCTTTGACTAAGGTATAAGTTTTTTTCCTTCCACTATGTGTGACATCCACATCGTATTGTCAGGGTCTACCTAGAAGTAGATGAAATGCATCCATTTCAACTATGTCAGATAGGACTCTATCCTTATAATATCCTATTGAGAACTCAACCCAAGTTTGTTCTTTCGCCAATGTTTGTTGACCATTAGTAAGCCATGAAACATTATATGGACAGGAATGAGGAAATCTTTGCAATTTTAATTTTTGTATCATTTCATTAGATACTAAGTTTTATGTTGAACCAAAATCAATGAGAAATTTACATACCCTTCCTTGGAATTTTCAATTGGTCCTGAATAAGGTCTTTCTTTGTGGAGGTTCTTGGGCTTGAGGAGTCTTCAGCAAGGTTCGTCTCACCATCAAGCACTCTCTTTCTTCAGGATCTAGTTCTTTAGATTGGATATCTTCTTGAACTAACCTTGGTGTCCCAATTGATTGCAATGAAATAACTTCAAGGGTCCATTACTTCTTCTTCCAAATATTCCTCTTCCAAATGGTCTTCTTCCTCTAGAGTTTCCTCTATAAATTGACTCTCCTTGGTCTTTGTCTATTTGACTTTGTTCAAATAGTTTTTGGGGATTGTCCTCTTCCCCAAGAGGTTACTTTCCCTTTGAAGTTCTTATTTCCATTACCTTTCCCTCTATTTTTCTAGTCCTGGCTCCTTTTGATCTTGTCTTCAATCTTTAGTACTAGTTGATAACACTTCTGCACTAAACCAGGGCTGTAGAGATTCAGTTCATCTTGAATGTTCATCTTTAAGCTATTCAAATATTTGGCTATCCTTTTACTTTCAGTCTTAGAGGTCTTGGATTTCAAACACAATCTCTCAAACTCTTTTGTATAACTTCTTACATCCATGTCCTTTTGTATAAGATGTTTTTCTCTTTCTATGAAGTTTTACTTCATAATCTTCAAGGATGTAGGCCTCCTTGACTTTTTTCACCATAGTCTTCCAAGAGAAAATCATGTTCTTTCCCTCTTTGACTCTTTCTCTTTTTAGAAATTTCTACCATGTCAATGATGTATCTTTCAATCTTGATTTGGCTATCTTGACCCTATGATTATCAGGGATCTCATTACACTCAAAGAAGAAATCCAATGCATCAATCCATTTAGTGACCACAACAAGATCCATCTTTCCACTGAACATGGGCAGATCCAATTTTCTATCAGTGGTTCTCCTTACCACTATCTTGAGGGAATTTAGAAGGTACCTATGGTCTGTAGGTATCTCTTCTTTCCACTTATCCTGCTTAGGGGTCTCCTCTTCTGCTCCCCCATTTACTAGGTTCTCACCTTATTCCTTCTGATCAAATCTTCCTTTGAGGTCATTGAGTTCATTCCTCAAACTCTGAACTATCTTTGCTAACTCTATATTGGTTACCCTTGTAGGTATCCTATCTTATTCTGCTTTTGAGTTATGCACTGACATGTTTAAAATATCTTAGATTCAAGTCAGGCTCTGATACCACTTGATGTAGATCCCCTAACTAATTCATTATTTTCCAAAACTTGAAATCTCCTCCTTTGTGATAGATACAACTTCGCACATCAAGCCCCTCCTAGGATTGATCTAAAAAAGGATCTAAAGGAACCAGTCAAGGGCTCACACCTTTAATTTCCTTCCAATAATTTCTAAAACCTTCCAAAATTCTCATATCCTCTTTCCTTAAACCCTTAGCAAGGTCCTTTAACCAATCTCAATGCAACTTATGGTTCATTGATTTGACACCTAGTGACCCAAAAGGGCAATTGTGCCAAGCATGTGACAAACTATCTTATTGATTGTATGAGTTTAAACCATTACATATTTAGTCAATTTGGATCCTCATGGACATGATCAAATAGCCCAACCCTTCCTATTGAGGTTCTAGAGGGTAGTTTCTTCTTTAAGGTGGTCCTAGAGCTTGTAGCCCTTATCAGAGAGGTTTTTTATTCCAACTCTTGAAAAAAAATAGGTATGGAAATTGTCTTCACCTTTTTGCATACCCTTTTGGACAAACAATAGATACCCCAAGCTAAAATATTTTATCAGGGGATCAAAGGTACTTACCCTGAAATTCTTCACTAGGCCAACTAGACCTAATTGGGCACATTTACAAAGTGCTCTGATTCTTCAATCTGGAATCTTCTTACCTATAATTTTTTTTAGGATAGGTATAAAAACTTCCAATTCGAAGGCCGCAAGCCTTGATTCCACACCAAAGTGCTCCATCCCTTCAATCTTCTTGACTGTGCAGAGGTAGCCACATAGAGATGTCTACCTAGATTTGGTCAAAACTCACCATGGAACACTTTGTTACAAATCACTTCCATGATCATAAAATACAAATTCCAAAGTCTTATTTCACCAAGAATTAGATTTTTTGATGATGGAAAGATGAGAAATCAGTATTTCTTTGAGGAAACCCTAGGTCCCTCAAGCGATGAGACCCCTGCTGATAGAAAAATAGATATCTCACTTCAAACACAACATTAGAAGCCCAAAATACTTGTAAATGAAATCTAACTCAAAGGCCCAACTCATCTAATCAGTCTGAAGCCATTATTCATCTGTATTGGTCCGTATTGTTGTAGAAATTCATAGAATTATAAGAAAAAGTATTATTTTTATTTCTCAAATGTTTAAATTGCATTCCATGTCCAAGAATCAGTCATATGGGGTACTTTATGGACCTTAACCAACATCCACAACTAATTTTCAAAGGTTGTGAGCATTGAGAGGATTATTTATGTTGATGTTGTAAGGAAACTCAAGTGCAGAAACAACTTCCTACACTAATCTCAAAAGGAAAGTATTGTGCAAATTATTTTAAATCCTTACAATTTTAGATTTGTTAAGTACTTTAACAATGATATTGCAGCCATATTCCATGCATATAGAAAATAGAGAATGACACAATGATTTACCCTAGGGAAACCTTTCGGTAAAAACCCGAGCACTCCAAAACCTGCACAGTGTATTAATCAAAAACTATTACAGTTTACAATACACTTGCAATGCAAGTTCTTTCAAAAGATTTTTCCAACTCTTGAAGACAAATCATGACAGCATAAAATGTTTCAACAATACACTAACTTCACCTATCTTTGCAACCCTAAAAACACTTATATCATGTGCTTCCTTTTTTAGGGCAACTTCCAAAGATAGTTGTATTAGGGTTTTACCATTCTCCGAGAAAATAGGAACCCCAAAAATTTTTACAATTGGGGAAGAGTGTACAGTACTCAAGTTTATCAGTTTCCACATGTCTTCACCTGTCATTGAATCTTCCAAACATATCTCTTACGTGTCATAGGAATCTGTCATAACCATTTCAGCCATGATCTCCTTACACACAATTGAAGATGCACACACATCAAGTGGAGTGACACATAAACATGCCAACTAGACATGTACACTCACACTTAATTACATTATTTGCAAGAAATACATTTTAAAAAACAAATAATAAGAATAGGAATTATCCAAGGTTGAGACACCTTATTCCTAACAGATGTTACAACATTTTTGCAAAAATTGCAAAGTTGACAACTTTGCATTGACAACATTTTGTGCATTTTTGCATTTTTTTCTCACAATGAGCAACTCGACTAAGTCCTTATGTTTTAAGGGTTCCACATGAACCAAGAGTACTTAAAATATCAACCTAGACTCTAACATATCCTAACTACATTCTAAATGATCCTTTGACCAACTTTGGCCAAGAGGTTTATAAAAACACCAACTTGGTAAAGGGTCTTACAAATGGATCCCATTATTGCTCTTAAGTCCTATGGACTTCTTTATTGTTCACAAATTTCCTAGGAGTAATAGACATCCTAGGAGTTGATAGATTTGTATCATGTTGTTAGGGTTCTCTTGCACCATGTTTTCTCTTCCTTTTCATTAACCCAAGCCACTACTTCATCTACCAATCTTACCTCCCACACTTATACCCACACACCTAATAATGGTTCCCAAACCTCAATAGTCATCACATTATCATCTACCCTAAAAGAAATATCTCATAGAATATTTGAAGCGGAAAGCACTCTAGAAGAAAATGTATGGCACCCATCCCTTTATCTACAACTTTGGATTGATTAATATGCCCCATGATGACCATGAGGGGTGTAGTTCAGTGTCCCCATTAGTGATTGTTTCTACAAACCCTTCCTCTAGTATTACCAAAGTAAAAGAACATATAGTAAGGTTGAGATAACCAATTACGTATACATTGATGGACACATAATTTAGATAAAGGTTAATTTTAGGAGTTTTCTAGGTTAATTATTTATCTTCAATTGGAAGAAAAAGATTCACTGTAGTAATTAATAAACTTTTCTAGGATTTTATAGAAATATTTAGTGGTGCACAAATTCACTAGAAAAATCATTTAAAAAAATGATTATTGATGAAAACTAAAGCACTTTGATAGGTTCATAGAAAATTTTAAAATATTATGAATTGTAATTCTATTTTTGCCCATTATATAATCAAAAAATTAGATAATTATTATAGAATCTTCTCAAATATAATAATCATATCTAACCCTTCCACTTCCACTCATTATTTTTCACCAAATTCAAAAATAGGTCAAGATGCATCTTGTGATCAACAAGAAGATTAGTTGTTTTGAAACAAGAAGAACCTTATTTTCTTCTTTAATATCAAAGTACTATAATTTGTTACATTAAAATTTAAAATAAACAATTATATCAAAGTTGGTGTATGGGGAAAACCTCATTTTCATATCATTTTGTATACAAAGTTACATATATTCCTATAAAAATGACGAAACATTTTCTCTAGAATGATTTCTTACTTCAAAATAAAATAATCAACCTCATTTTCATATCATTTTATATACAAAAGTACATATATTCCCATAAAAATGACAAAACATTTTTTCTTGGATGATTTCTTAATTCAAAATAAAATAATCATTTTATCAAATGGTGGGATAGAAAATATTATTTTTGTTTCTATCTATTTATTTCCTTGAAAATGACAAAACACCTTTTACTTATTTAGTTACAATGATTTCTTAATAAAAAATAAAAATTCATCATATCAAAGTGGTTGTATGGGAAAATTTATTTGTGCTTCATAATATTATATATGAAAGCGCATTTATTCCTTTACTAATGACAAAAAAAGTTCTACTTATTTTACATTAAACGTAGGGCACTGTCATAATTGGAAAGCGATGTATTGAGGAAGAAAAACATATTTGTTTGTCATAAAGATTCTATTCACATCAAAATTATCACATAAGCGATGTATCTATTCAATTTTTTTATTTCTTTAATATTTTAATGCATGTTTAATATTATAGTTTATGAGCATTATTATGATGTCCTTTTTACATACCATATCACAAAATAGTTATTGCATTATGTTCTACTTGTAGGTTTGATACAACATTTCTATTTCTAGTTTTTTAAATTTAAAGGTATGTGTTTTTAAATTCAATTTTTTTAATACTATAAATTACACCAGATTTTAGTCTTTCATGGGTAAGATGTATTTTTCTAAACATAACATATCCCAAACAAATAAAACAAAAAAGTTTTGATACTCATAATGATAACGATAAGAAGTGTGATCAGAATTCATATTTGTTAGTCATAAGGATTCTGTTCACATCAAAATTCTCACATAAGCGATGTATCTATTCAATTGTTTTTTCTTATTTAGTATTTTTATATGTTTGATATTATAGTTTATGAGAGTTATTATGATGTCCCTTTTACATATCATATCCAAAAATAGTTATTGTATTATGTTCTACTTCTAGGTTTGATACAACATTGATATTTCTAGTTTTAAATTTGAAGGTATGTGGTTTTAAATTTTATTTTATTTTATTTTTTATACTATCAACTACACCATATTTTAGTCTTTCATGGATACGAAGTATTTTTATAAACCCAACATATCCCAAACAAATAAAATGAATTTTTTTTTATATACTCTTAATGATAACGATAAGAAGTGTGATCATAATTCACATTTGAATAACCAAGACATTAAAAAATAGTTAGTTATTTTGGCTTATTCAAATTGTCATAAAGATATCAAAAAATATGATCCATGATGTGTTCCTAGAAAAATAAATGAATTAGAGACTTTTCATGTAGTTTATACTTAATATACTTCATCTATAGTGAGTAGTGTTTATCATTGTACCTCTACTTCTACGATAGATCCTTCCTCTAAGATTTCACTTTCCACCATCAAAACTCATCCCAACAACACTATGACTACTAGTCTCCATCCATTTATTATCCATCTATTTTTTAATTTATATCTCCTTTGTATTTTTTCATTTATTTACACACCTTAAAAATAGAACACTTCCATGCTTGTTTCATCCACAACGACTAAACTTATTGTTTTTTATTAGGATGGTAGGGAGAGGGCCCTAAACCCAGGTACAACAATAACATAACAACATAAACCAATGAGAATGTCTAAACTTATTGTTACATCACTTATCCAACTCACTATACAACAATATATCACATACTTTAAATTATATCAAGAATATTTTCTCTTTCTTCTGATTAACTCAAGCCACTACTTCGTCCATCAATATTACCTCCCACACTTATACCCTCACACCTAATAATAGTTCCCAAACCTCAATAGTCATCACATTATCATCTACCCTAAATGCAATATCTCATCGAATAGTTGAAGTAGAAAGTACACTAGATGCAAATGTGTGGTACCTATCCCTTTCTCTACAACTATAGATTGATTAATACTCCCCTTGATGACCATGAGGGGTGTAGCTTAGTGTCCCCATTAGTGATTATTTCTACAAAACTTTCCTCTAGTATTACAAAAGGTAAAAGAACATATAGTAAGGTTGAGATAACCAATTATGTATATATTGATGGACACACAATTTAGATAAGAGTTGATTTTAGGAGTTTTATAGGTTGATTATTTATCTTCATTTGGAAGAAAAATATTCCCTATAGTAATTAATAAACTTTTCTTGGATTTTATAGAAATATTTAGTGGTGCACAAATTCCCTAGAAAAATCATTAAAAAAAATGATTATCAATGAAAACTAAAGCACTTTAATAGGTTCATAGAAAATTTTAAAGTATTATGAATTGTAATTCTAGTTTTGCCCACTATATAATCTAAAAATGAGATAATTATTATAGAATCTTCTCTAATATAATAATCATATCTAACCCTTCCACTTACACTCATTAATTTTCACCAAATTAAAAAATAGGTCAAGATCCATCTTGTGATCAACAAGAAGATTAGTTGCTTTGCAACGAGGAGAACCTTATTTTCTTCTTTAATATAAAAGTACTATAATTTTTTACACTAAAATTCAAAAATATCATTATATCAAAGTTGGTGTATGGGGAAAACCTCATTTTCATATCATTTTAAATACAAAAGTACATATATTCCCATAAAAATGACAAAACATATTTTCTAGGATGATTTCTTACTTCAAAATAAAATAATCAACCTCATTTTCATATCATTTTATATACAAAAGTACATATATTCCCATAAAAATGACAAAACATTTTTTCTTGAATGATTTCTTATTTCAAAATAAAATAATCATTTTATCAAGTGGTGGTTTATAGAAAATATTATTTATGTTTCTGTCTATTTATTTCCTTGAAAATGACAAAACACCTTTTACCTATTTAATTACAATGATTTCTTATCAAAAAATAAAAAATCATTATATCATAGTGGTTGTATGGAAAAATTTATTTGTGCTTCATAATATTATATATGAAAGAACATTTATTCCCTTACTAATGACATAATAAGTTTTACTTATTTTACATTAAACACAACACACTGCCATTATTGGAAAGCGATGTATGAAGGGAAAAAAAAAAAATTTGTTTGTCATAAAGATTCTCTTCACATCAAACTTCTCGCATTGTTCACATCAAACGTCTCACATTCAATAAAGAAAGAGGCTCAATTGGACACAGTAACGCTTCATTGCACACATGAAACAACGCAATCTATGCTATCTAGGTGAAGTATGTGGCCACAATTGTTCAGCTCTCAGATTTTGTCATCTTCTTTGAAAGACCTCAAGCAGACCACGCACACAAAATCCCCCTCAATCTCACTTAATTTTTCTACAACATTTCAGAATGTAATGACAGGAAAATAGTTGATCTCATCTTGCGGGGGTTTTCTCAATCCCAGAGCTAAAAAAATGAAGCAAATGAGGTTTTTTATGTAGGCCATGGCATATTCTGAGTATAGGAGTCCTCTTAGTTTATTAATGTTATGAAATTGTCCATGTATGCATCAAAAGGTCTTCTAAGAAGATAATTTTTCAAAAAAATTAATAACTAGTAATTGTATCATAGTGTACAATGGGTATGCAGGTAAGCGGAAGTTCAACCTAAAACAAAACCTCTGAATCAAAATGAAAATCATGCACCACTACAAGTTCAAACTCATGTTATGGTTAAAATAGGAAGAGGGACAAAAGAAAGAGGGAATATAGATAGAGGAGGAAAAACAAATAGAGAGGGGTAAGGAAATAGAGATAGTGATGAAAATGGATATGGAGATGAAGAAGAAGAGATGTGTAGAGAGTTAGAGGAAGAGATAAGAGAGAGAGAGAGAGAGAGAGAGAGAGAGAGAGAGAGAGAGAGAGAGAGAGAGAGAGAGAGAGAGAGAGAGAGAGAGAGAGAGAGAGAGAGAGAGAGAGAGAGAAGGATAGGAAGAGATGAAAGAAATAAATA
The DNA here is from genome assembly GCA_027943335.1 of Chamaecyparis obtusa. Taxonomy (NCBI): domain Eukaryota; kingdom Viridiplantae; phylum Streptophyta; class Pinopsida; order Cupressales; family Cupressaceae; genus Chamaecyparis; species Chamaecyparis obtusa. The sequence continues at coordinate 411,354 of BSBK01002204.1, read as the reverse complement.
TCTAGATAGGAAGAGAGAGATGAGAGAATGAGAGCGGAAGAGAGAAATATAAATATTAAAAATAGGAAGTGTATATATAAAGAGAGGTGGAGATAGGGAAATATGTAGGAGTATAGAGAGATAATGAGATAAAGAAATAGAGATAGAGGGAGTGATGTAATAAGAAACATGGAAAGATAAAGATAGAGGAAAAAAGAGATGTACATATAGAAATCTAGGAAGAGGGTGAGGGAGAGGTATTGATAGAGGGATGAATAGATAGAAAGCGGGAGATACCTCCAAAAATAGAGGGAGTAGACAATGATAGAGGTAGAGATGAAGATAAGGCAAGAGAGGAAGAGGGACAAATAAATAGAGAGATAGGTAGAGTGATAGGGAGAGATAAAGATAAAAAGATAGGGAGAGGGAGAAATATAGAGGGAGGGGAGACGGAGAGGGAAAGCTATACAAAGAGAGATAGATTGTGAGAAAGTGTTTTTTTTTTGTTATCTTGTGAAAAAGGGTGTTACAAAAATAATTTGTATGCAAAGAGATATACAGAGAGATGGAACAATAGAGAGATAGAGAAGCATTAAAATAGAGAGAAATATAGACACAAATAAAAATAATAATTAATAATGTTCTTGGTATATAATAAATTATATCAAAAGATAATTAAGTAAATAATAATAATACTTTTTAATTAATTAAAATTTAAATTATATAATAAAATAAGTATAAAATTATAATGTATGTCAAACACATTATGTTAAAAATAATAGAAAAAAGGTACTAATTTTTAAATTTGTTAATATTTAAATATAATAAAATATAATTAATTTCAACCATATTAGTTCAGTAAAAAAATCTATTGTATCTATAACAAATAAATTTATTTTAGCATAACATAACACTTATTATCTTCTAGTAGTTTTCTAATATTACAATGGTAGAGAGTGGGAAGAGTGGCAGGAGCTGATTGGCATGAGGAGGATGCAGGATTTCTATAGATGTCGACGGAGAGGGAAAAAGTGATGATGATGCAAATTTGAATGGTCATGTCTTTGGTCTCCATTTTGGATGTGTTGGGGTTGAAGTTTCTTGGTGGAGTGCTTTGATTTATATGGTTATCCTGGTTGTTCATGGTGGACCTGGTGTGGATTCCTTTTGGTGAATGTTGTCATTTTTCCTAATGGCAGTATTTCTACTTGGTGGGCTCTTTTCCCCCTGCTCTATCCTATCTCCGTTTGGTAGGAAAAGGTAGAGAGGTAGTTGGGTGCTTGGCATTTATTGCTTTTGGTCCCTTGTGGATAGTTGATATGGATGGTAGCTAGATTTTATTCACTAGGGTTTTCCTTTTTGGTTTTGCCCAATTTTTCTTTCTTGATTTTATGGTGTCTATGGGAAATTTGGAGTACGAACCTTCCCCTCTTAGCAGCCTCTTTTATGTTTTCTGGAAGTGCTCATTCTTAGGTTTAGGTGTTCGATTTCTTAGGGGTGTTACTATCTATGGAATTTCTATTTTGGACATTTCATTTAGGGTGCAGCCTGTTGGAGAGCCATTAGGATTTTTTTAGTGTAGATCTTGTAGTGGTTGTTGCTAGGTTGGATACCTTCAAGGTTTTGATCACCATATTGGGTTCTCTTTGGAGGATTCCTAGAGTTGTTCATGTGGTCTATTTTCTCTCTCCTTTGGATGTTGATGCTACTATGGGTGAAGGGTAGAGCTGATATGATTTGCATTTTGCAAGATTATTTTGATCTCATGTACTCCAATGTTTATTCATCGGTGGTAATTTGAATCACGATAGATGCTCCACTTTTTTCTTATTTTCTTAGCATTACAAAGGTTATTTGCTCATTGATTTTCATATCTTATTTTGTTTTTGTTCTCTTTATGTTGAACCTAAGTGCCTTGACCTTGTTGAGGTCAAGTTTAGTTTGAGGTTTTTGGTTAAGGATCTTCTTTGGGGTTCTGGATGATATTTTTGTCTTGATGGTGGTCTTTAGAACCCTTAAATGTATCTATGTTTATCATATAATCAGGTTTGTTTTAGACTTTTGGTAGTTTCTTCTTCACAAGGGTTGCTTGGCAGAAGTGGTTTGCTTTTGTAAGGGGGTTGTTTGTGCCATTAGCTATCTATTAGAAAATGCTTATATTTTTTGTTATGGAATCCATGTAAAACCCATGTTTTAGGTTAGTATATCAGAACCCTTCTAAGGTTGAGGGAGCCTTTCAAAACCCTACGTAACTTGCTTAGGAGTTTGAACCTATTGTTGGTGTAGTTGGAATATCTTCTTGTTAGTATCTTTTAAGCTTCTGATATGTTATTGTTGGTAGGGTTGTTGTTGGGTGATGTATCTTTCTTTGCAATTATCTATTATGAGGGATTTAGATCCTACAAAAGTCTATTTGTAAAAGGTTTTAAGACCCTTCAAAATAGGTTTGATCCTTAATCAAAAAAATTATTATCTTCTATTCTATGAAAATATTAAAATCATGTATCCTTCTCACTACAATTTTATGTTCTTATGATTGTATTTAACCATAAATTTGTTGTATTATAAAAAGATATATTATAAGTATTTATTATTATATGTTATATTTTTTAAAATGATAAAATATGTAAAATTAATAAATAAATATTTTATAATTAAAAATAAAATTTCAAAACATAATTATTCTATAATAATTTAAATATTAATAAAAGAAAAATAATTATATTTTTAAAGTCTTATTATTTATTATTATAATTTCACAAAATGAATCTAAATAATTGAAAAATTAAAATAGAATAAACAAAATCAAGCTCAAAATTTATAAAACTTAAATTTCAATAAAAATACTATTTTAAAATAAGTACAATTAATAATAAATAGAAATAGCTTTAATATATAATAATTTTATTAAATTAAAAAAATTAAATATATATAATAGGAACTTTTTAATTTGTTAAAATTTATATATAATAATATGTTTATTATGAAGTATAATTAACTTTGAAAAAAGAACAATTGAAGAAAAAAATTAAATATTTTAATATGACAACATTTATTGATCGTGTACTTAAATGTAAATATTGTGTTTTTTTAAGTAGCAAAATTTGTGAACAGTATATGATATAAGAAGATATGCATAAATATAAAAAAATTAAGCTCAAACTTGTGAAATAGGAGAAACCAAAAGCAAATAAACCATGTCTGAAAAAAAGAAAACTCAAACCTAAAATAGGACAGCCCAATAACTTGCAAAAGCAAGGAAAAAAGCTATGAGAAGCCCCTTATACAAGGCTTTCATATATAGCCCCATAGCACATACTTACAAGACTCTTGGTTCCCTATACCATAAATCTCATCACCACTTTTCTCTTTAACAAAAACTAAATCTACAACATTAAAAACCATCAATTAACATAAATGGATCTCCTAAGACCTTTGAGAAGGCACTTCTCTGATCTTTAGACTTAATAGATAGTCGAGAACTTGTAGCTTTTATATTACGTGGTGATGTTGGAGTCCCTACAGCAACACATTCATCACTTGGAAAAGAATTTTGAAAGACATTTAATGAGGGGTGCAACATATGCACATCAAATTTCTTTATGGAGAGGATTTTTTTCTTAACCTTAGTGGTTGAAATATCACACGAAGCCAGATATAAGAATTTTAGAGACAACATCATTCACTATCACATTAATAGACTTCTTGACTATGGAAATGTTCTCAACATCCATTGTTACATGAGCAATACGCCCATCTTGATTCCACACTCTCATCTTGCTTGCAAGAGAAAGCCCGAGAAGTAGGGTAGTAAACTCAGCTCACTTATTTGTGGCATGATCGATAAACTAGTATGGAGATTTCATTACTTTACCCTTATCATTTCTAAAAATAGCTCTAGTCCATGAAAGACCTGAGTTACTTTTAGAAGTGTCATCAAAATTTAATTTAATTTAATCCAACAATCTGAAGGTGGGTTCTAAGAAATTTTAGATCTGTTTATTTTAACCATTGGTCTGATTGATCTTTTGAAGGAGGAAGTTTTATGGAAGGCCAATATTTTAACATAGAAGCATGCCAAGATGAGAAACTCCTCACCACTTCTAAAATTAAATGTTTTGATTAAGAAACTCCTTATCACTTCTAAAATTGAATGTTCAATTTTGATGAGAGCTTGAAAGATTTTAGACTTGTCCTTCAAAATTTTGTTGTTCCTTTTAATCCAAAAGGTTTCAAATGAAAATTGACAGAATCACTTTCCATAAGGAAGAAAATGTTGAAGAAGAAAATAGGAGTGGCCGGCAAAGAAAATGATCCAACGGTGAATGCTAAAGAGAACTAGACTAACAAAGTTTATTTTGAACCCATTTCCAAATGTCTTGAACAAAATCACATTGCAAGAATAAATTATTTGAAGTCTTAAAAGACTTTCCGCATAGAACACAAAGGAAGATTAGAGTGATATTGTATCTATATAGGCTCGTACCTATTGGGACCATATCTTTTAAAGTTAGCTATGCGAAAGCACCAGCTTTAAATAAGCACTCTATATGATTCCAGCAAAGGTTAAAAGATTAATAGAGAAAGGTCTTCTTCTTTTTTGATGTAGAGTAGGGGTTCAATTACAATTTTAAGGCCATGTTTCACCACATATCTTCTTTGTTGTACAACTTCAATGGGTTTTCCTTCATGTTCCAAGACCCTTAAGCCTATACAATACTACAACCCTCACATTTGGAAATCGATCGTTAGACCCTTCACCAAGCCAATTAAAGACCTTGAGACATGTACAATGGACCTACATGAAATATCCATGGCATTTAATAACAAATATTTTCTCAATTTGGATGATTTCCATCTCTAGGTCACTCCAAGCTATTAGTACTCAAAAACTAATAAACTAACGATAACATGCAAAAATGATTTTATATTCAAAAAATCAAAAGTTTGAGGGTCATTATGGGACCCTTTTCAGGCTTATTTAACATATCAAATGTGTGGGTAGGGTTATTTGGGGAAAATCCCTAAAAATGGACTGTTAATGTTGCAACTAGGCCTAACTAGGCCACTTTACCAAAGAAACTATGTTATATTCAACTCCCAGACTTCCAAACTTTATTCCTAAGTCTTATTCAAGTCACATATAGTCTGAATCCATCATTTCCATCAATTGTAACCACTCTCAATTCACCCTTCTACAAAATCCCTTGTCTATCTATGTAAAACAAATCTAAAATATGGCAGCATTAGGCTAGAGGGCATCAGTAAATCCACAATATTCCTTCTTTCCTAATCCTAAAACCTTCATCAACATAGATTACATCCTATCTAACCCCATTCTTGTTGGAGATTTTCTAGCAAGCCAGTGTTGACTGTATGTTTGTCATTGATGACAACATATGGTAAGCATGTTGGATTGGAGAGATAGGGTACTAAGAGGGGAGGAGTGAATCAGTGCCCACAAAAACTTTTAATTTGAAACTTAATCTACAAACAATAGTATACTAGTCTACCCAATTGAATCCATTGTATGCATCATTCATTCAATTAACTTGAAAAGACAAATTGCATGAAAACAAACAATAATTCAGTCACATAACACAAGTATTTTGGTTTTGCATAAACCCTTGTTAGAAGGTAAAAACTGCAGTGGGGATGACACCCATAAATCTTCACTACTATAGATAATAAAGTTTTCCTATTAGGGCTACAAGTTGTGATCACTTCTGGTGATCTTACCCTATTAGGAGTAACAATTAGATCAGCTAGATCTACCTAGTTATAAGATTTTAACAACACTACTTGAGTGTGTACTCGGTTAAAAGATTTTCAATAAAGACTGTTAGGTCTACTTTGTTAAGATATTTTTCTAACTCTGTTACAATGATTAGAGAATAACAGGATGTATCTACAAATGAAAACTTAACCTTGTCTAAAATAGATCTATTAAATACTGACTAAATAACACCTTCATATGTCAAAATCTTATCTCTGTACTGCTCGGTAGCCTTGCCTGATTCTGCTTAATTTGAATGTCTCTATATACTGAACTTCTCTGTTTGATAACTCATGTCTTGAAGTAGGCTTCTTGCTTCAAGATCTCCTTCACTTGTTCATACCAAACATATCATCCCTTGTCAAGCTTATGTCAAAATAACATGAAATACAAATATATAGCATACTGCTATTGCCACTTAACAAAATTAGGTTACAATATATTAAGACAAACCCTAAGATCTATGGTGTACAAAAATAACCTAGATCTAGAAATTACATAGAGATCATCATCACAATTAATGATTACATCCATAATAAATGTTCCTTGATCTTGGTAAAAAGTTTTATAATTCTGTTGTAACCGTCTTCATAAATAGATGTGCCAAAACTGATTACTATGTCATTTCCTGAATTGCTCAGTAAACACTATCAATACTACTCAGTATTTACACTTGTGCTTGATATCCAGTCTTCTCGGTGTCTAATGACGCTCGGTATCGGTGTACACTAATGCTCGGTAAAACTGCTTTGGTGCTCAGTTAGAACTATTATCTCTTGTTCCCGGTACTGTCTTGAGATAACTTTGTGTGAAGGCTTATGTAGTTAACTGACTAGCATGTATAGCTTGTAGTACTTCCATTTACCAACTAGATAGCATAGGTAACCAACTAATCATCTTTGATACTAATGATAACCTTAATATTCAAATAGAGATAACAATCTCCCCTTTTGGCATTAGTATCAAAACGTTGAATGTATATAGACCTGATGTCTCAAAATTGTTCTAACTTCACCTTATATACATATATACCATAACTTAACAAAAATTTCAAAATTTCTCCCCCTCAGTGCATGCTCTCGGTAGTATGTAGTATACTTTATCATATATTTACATAATTTGACATATAAATTAGCTTTCCCCCTTTTTGATATTAATGCCAAATACAAAAGTGTATACTTACAATTTATCAAAAATGTGCTGATGGGTTTTCTTTAAAGAATCCAAGAGGTTTTCCCATTCCTCTTTCAAGTTGGTTAGAGCAATGTGCTCAAGACTGACTTGTGCATGCATGTCAAATATGTTCTCCAACACATAAATTTCTGGTGTTGCAACAAGTGTTTGCGCTTTGACAATGTGTTTCTCAAAAAAATTCAAGTAGGGAAGCAACTTGGTTTGTATCTCGGTGACCTGGTCACTTATCCTTTCTTCCTACTTCCTAAGATCTTCTCTTAACCACCTAAGTTCTTGAACCTTTAGTATATGCCTAGCAAAAGCATCTGGCTCGGTTAAGGCTGCTTGTGCACTAGCTTGAATTTTGGTATCTAGCTTTCTAATCTTTTCACCGATCTCAGCAGTGAAGGTCTCCACAGTGCATAATTTAATCAATATCTAACTAATTAACTGAGTAATAAATTGAATATCGGTTATTACCTTAGATAATTTCACCTTTTGTCCACCAAATATGATATCATCTACAAAAATCTTAGCTAACAAGATTCCTTTACCTTCTTCATCTTTCATGTACAGATTGTTGGTGTCATTTGTCCTTGAGAATCCAATCTATATCAAGTAATTGTGCAGCCTCTCATAGCATTCTCTAGGGGCTTGCTTCAATCCATACAACATCTTATTCAGTTTGCAAACCATGTGTCTCTTTTTTGGATCAACAAATCCTTCAGGTTGTTCAATGTACACTTCTTCTTCTAATATACCATTTAAAAATGCAGACTTGACATCCATTTGGTATACCTTGAAATCTCTATAGGCAGCATATGCAAGTAGAGTTCTCACTCCTTCTAATCTTTCTACAGGGGAAAATGTCTCCCAATAGTCTATTCCTTCTTCTTGTGCATAGCCCTTGCATACCAGCCTTGCTTTGCTCCTTGTGATTTGTCCATGTTCATTAAGCTTGTTTCTAAATACCTATTTTGTTCCAATGACATTTTTATTTTCTAGCCTCGGCACCAGAGTCTAGGTATCATTCTTTTCTATTTGATCTATCTCCTCATTCATGGCTTGAATCCAGTCTTCATTTTCTTGTGCCTCCCTTGTTGTCTTGGCCTTAAATTCACACAATAAACTATTGAAAATATTAAAGACTATCTAGGTTACTGAGAGGGGAGGGGTGAATCAGTAACTTCAAAACTTTTGACAAATTCAGATCTTAATAATATTAGATTGATAATCTGACTGCATGCATGAGTAACAGAAAGAATAAAACATTCATAACACTTAGAACACAGAAATTAGGTAACCCAGAAACCTTCCAAGTAGAAAGTAAAACTGGGGTGGGGATGATACCCACAAAACTTCAATACTGCAGTATAAAGTTTGCCGGTTAAGGCTTACAATGATCACTTCTGATGATCTGCCCTGTTAGGAGTAATAAGGACTGCTAGGTCCACCTTGTTAGAGGTTTTACAAACATATAATGAAGTATGCACTCAGTTAAGAGATTTTTACAAAGACTGTTAAGTCTACCCGGTTAGAGGATTTTAAGCTGATTCACTTGTTAGGATGAAACAGTAGATCTCTTACATGCAACTGTACTTGCTGATTGAGATTCTTTGATGTACTGATCACCTTCTATGATAGATAGATCTTTTCTATTTCTTATACTGCTGTAGCCCTTTGTAATTCGCTTATCTCTTCCTTTCTCTCTTTTTGATACTTCTCTATATCTTATAATAAAAACATTGTTTATATATCAATCTAAGTCAATTCCAAAACAATTACAAAGTCGGCTCTTAAACAAGTAAACACAAATATTACTGAGTCAGCCAAATATAGTTATACGGTTACTGCAAACTAACTCGGTGATTTTTTGATACTCAGCATCCACTGCGTTACTCGGCATCATCATGCACTTGGTAGAAGTGGAAACTCGGTCCATACTAACCACTTGGTCGTAGTTTCAAACTCGGTAAACACTAGAGACTCGGTAGATAAAGTGTTACTCTGTAGAAACTAAATTTCTTGTTTAATTGTGCACCACTCGGTAAACACTGTTCTACTCGGTATGTACTATTCTTCTCGGTATGTACTGTTCTACTCGGTATGCTCTGTTCTTCTCGGTATGTACTGTTTTTCTTGGTATGTACTATTCTGCTCGGTATGTACTATTCTACTTGGTATGTACTATTCTACTCGGTATGTACTGTTCTACTCGGTATGTACTATATAGAATAAGTGTTGTCACTAATGACAATCATGCTTAATGCCAAAAATCTCCCCCTTTGGCATTAGTGACAAAAACACTTATAGCCAAAACTTATATACAAGAATCATGCTGAATCTTTTTTTTTATTTTTATTTTTCAAAAATTTATCTTTGTCAAACTATTGTTTATATATTTCATGACTCCCTTATATAGAGTACTTTCTCCCCCTTTTGTATTACACACCTTAATCTTATACACTTTCTCCTATACATTTTCTCTCCCTTTTTGACAATAATGCCAAAGGTGTATATACAAGTATTTTACAGGGAGAATCCAAAATGTGAAAGAAAATTAGAATGTACCTTTATGATTAGTGCCAGAGTTCTGTCCCAATTCTCTTGCAAAATCTTGCATGTTTGGAGTGCAATTTGGACTTCTGCAGAGAGGTCAATCATGTGATCTGCAATGGAAAATTGATTGTCATGGAGTAATGTTTTTGAGTGAACAATTTGTTTTTGCATTATGTCCATGATGGGAAGGATCATGTTCTGAATATCTAGCAGTGTTGACCAGATCTTTGTATCTTCTTTTAATAATTTCAACTACCTATTTGATAGGAATGTGATTTTCATATGATGTGCAGAGCTTGAACTAGGTTCAAGTTGCAACCTCTGTACACTATCCTTCAGATCCTCATCAATCTTATTCAATTTTTCTTTGACTTCCTTAGTGAACTCAGCAACATTACATAGCTTAGCAACAAGTGAGGTAACATTGGAATAGGAGGATTATATATCTGTCAAAACTGAAGATAATTCTACCTGATTAATAGCTATATGCTGATCAACATGCTCAAGCACTTTATTGTCAAATTTCTTCTCGGCTTTCTCAATAATATTTTCTGACGCAGAGGAATCCTCATGGAACTTGTTTACTGCCTCAGCTAATTGTAACAAAATATGTTGAGAGGAATCAACTTTAATACCTAATGCTTCTAACAAAATATCCTTTGCATCTTCAATAATTTTATATTCCTTGTCCTTTTCTTCTTTTAGTTTCTTCTATTTTTCTTTCTTTTGGAGGAGTTCACCAATGTTTTGCATTTGGTCTGCTGAAAGATTTGCAAAGTCTAATTTTGGAATCTCTATCTCCTCATCTAAGTCTATATCCTCTTCTACATTCTTACTCAAAAATCTTGTACTCGGTTGAACCTTAGGATCAACTGTTATTGCACTTAATGCCTTTGTAGAAGTTATTGTAGACATTGTAGGACTAGCTGTGAAAAATGATAAACTACCGACTAGAATACTTGAAGGGCTCAAAACTGAAGTATTCACAATTGTAGAATCAAAAACTGAAATACTTACTGAAGTATCCATAACTAAGGTACTTACTGCTGGAAAACTTGATATGGAAGTAGGTACTGAAATAGATACAAGAGACTGCAACTCGGTAAAAGAGGTGGTAGTCATTTATGTCGATGATTCATTGAGTTGTGGTAGTGATGATTTGACATTTGATGTATCTATGGAAGTTGTCATAACCATACTTGAAGTTATCTTCGTGCTAGGTGTAGCAACTTTTGCTGGAGAGTGAGGAAGTGAGGCAATGACTTCTGCAGCTATTTGAACAATATTATCTTCCTCATCACTTTGCTTGTCCACCTCAGTATCTTCTTCATGTTCATCACTGTCATCATCAATATCCTTGATTATCATAGTTTCGACACTCGGTTTGTGAAGATTATAGATGTTTTTCCATGTGGCATTGGCACTCTTCACAATCGACTCAATATCTTTGATCAAAATCAAACAATTGTTGAATTTGAGTGTCGTCTTAATTTCATTATCTATCAATGCCTTATTAATTTCAGCATTTTTCAAACTTGGCATTAATTGCCTCAAGGTTTGAGCATAGATGTCCTTGACAGTTTGTCTTGCATTAGACCATCTTAACTTAATTTTGTTCAGCAGAGTTCCTGGGATTTGAGAAGCTATCTCTTCAGGTGAGTATTTCCATCTTCCTATTTTCTCAATAACAGCATCTTCAATTTCTTACTGCTCTTCCTCAGATCTGATTTCATATCTTAGAGATTTGAAGTTTGCAATTCCAGATCCTTCTTTCATATCCTTGATCTTTTCTTTTAATGAAGGAGGAGGCCTTTTGAATACTATTTCTTCACTATCTTTGCCTACCTTGCCTCTTGCACTTCTTCTTGTAAATACTACAGAGGGTTGCTTGGGAGCCTTGGTGATAAATACTTTTCCTTTCTTCTTTGCTGGTACTTGTTCTTCTTCCTCCTCATCCTTTTTCTCTTCTTCTTCTTCAAAGTCCTCTCCTTTTTCCTCGGTTTACATTAGAGGTGTGCTAGCTTGTATTTTGGCCAACCTCTTTCTTCCTTTGTTAACTACCTATGGAAGCTTTATACTAAGCTCAATTCTCTCCTTAGCTTCTTCATATGTCCCAAAATATGGTGTCTTTGGGTTAACAGGTTGATTAATTAGGGCTTCAATAATATTCTTGGTTTCATCAATATTTACCTCATAGGGAAGAGGTTTCACATGTACAATCCCTGGTTTTGCTACCTGTATATATAGATTATCACAGTCCACCATGAAACAAATATCATCTTTGTAATCCTCCACCAATTTCTATGGAATCCGGAATCTATTGTTCATTTTCTCTTTAAATGATTCAAAATAGTTATCTATTATGCTTTCAAAATTGTCACCCATTTCTGAAATGTATTCATTTATCTGATAAAGAACCGGCACATCTTTTCTCCATACTACCATGCCTTTTGATGGGAAAAACTTTTGAGCATAGAAAAATAAACAAACCAACAGTGAGCCAAACTTACATGGATTGTTCTTTGAGGTTTGGATGCTCTCCATGTTCTTGTTGAACTCTTTCAACAAAAGATCTGCTAGGTCAAATGACAGATTGTTCTTTACAATTTTATATGCTAGGTCAACTGCACACGAAACAATGTTCTGCCTACTTGAACTGTATATCTTGTGAGCTATGATATGTATACCAAACTTTAATTCTACATCAGTAATTCTACTTATCTTCATACCTCTACCATCCCACTCAGCTAGGGTTTTCTCTGCCAGTTCCATCCGACATAGGGTTTTTGTATATTTTGCCTTGTCGAGCATGGGAAGACCAGTGATTTGGTGAATCATCTTCTTCATAATCTCTACTAGTTGCTCAAGCCATATTTTTCCTTCATGTACTTGACTGAGAATATATCTGACCCATTTTGTCTAAAAGCTCTGAGGCAAGTGTGTGATGTGAACTAAACCCTTATCTTCCAAATGTTGATGTTCCGGTTTGAGAACACCATTGACACATAGTTCCTCACGAATAGTATCTATCTCTAGGGTTCCAAGCTCTTGAATTGTACACTTAAAATGACTACGAATATTGTTAATAAGAAGTACCTTAGGAGGAATCTGAGATTGAGCTCCACTCGGGTCTAGGTTTTCGGCAACTGTGGGCACGAGTTTGAAATCTGGTGCTTTCCATTCTCCATGAACTAACATTTCTGAATCTTTCTTCATTTTAGCGCTGGATGATGCCATGGTAGCTCGGTGAACACAGTAAATTCTTTGAGGAAAGAGAATATCTTGCTGAAATATTCTTCGAAACGCTTGATTGCACTAGGAGACTTTTGTTCACGGTGAATAGTGAACTTGATTTCACTCCTTTTGTTAAAACTTTGTCATTAATGCTCAGTACAAATTAGGGTATAGAATTAGACAGACTGTCATCCACTATGAATTAATTGCTCGGTGAAGACTCCGCAACTCGGTGATCATATGAATCTATACTTCTCTGACCTTACTCGGTAACCAAATGAAGTTAGGTTACTCCCAACCTTGCTCGGTGGTAACTGATACCGACCTTCTTGTGATCCTACTGTATCTTGCATACTGATTTGGATCTATCTTCCTTTTAGTTCAGGAACTATTTTGAATATGTCTATGAAGATACAGTTTTAGTACTTTCTTGGAGACTAGTTAGAGCTCATAGAGCTACTCTCCTCATTAGTAACTTCAGGATTGGTTTTCTCGGTAGGTTTAGGAATCCACTTTTGTCTCATCTGCTTCCTAATGTTATTTGCTTTTGCTTTCTTTTCATCTTCAATTTTGCCTAAATTCATGCAGTTTTTAGCTATGTGACCAAGCTTAGTGCAATTATAACATCTTATGGTACAATCCATTTTTCTCAAGTGGTGCCTTACACAATTCATGCCAATGTGTCCATATTCTCCATAGTAATGACATCTACACCAAGTGTTGTAATCCCAACCAAACATTGCTTTAATAATTTGTTCCACTGGATTGGGTGTTTTAGTTCTGCATTCTGATGCCTTATGTCCTTGTTTTCTACATTTGTGACATATGCCTTTAAATCTTGGTTTCTCCTTGCATTCATTTGCTTTATGACCAAGCTAATTGCAATTGTAGCATTTTCCATTGAATTTTGCTTTTCCATTGCTCCAACATTTGTTTGAAGTATGACCAATTTTGCCACAGTGATTACAGGTAGGTTTCTGATTCTTTTGAGTACCTTGTTTGGAGGATTCACCTTCCTCTTTGTATCCAAGTCCTGCTTTTCCTTTTTGCCTATGAAGGTTTCGTTCATACACCTGATTCATATCTTCTTGAGATTTCAACATTCTCTCATTGATTTGCCTTTCAGCATCTAGCTCACTCATTACTCTTAAATTGATTTGCTTTTCAGATCTCAGCTCTTCTCTCATGTTTTCATTTTCTGATCTTAGAGTCAAGATTTCTTCATTTGCATTGGAGATTTGATCAATAAGATTTTCTTGCTGAAGAGTTTTATTCTGGATTTCATTGTTCTTTTCATCTATTTCATCTTTCATCTTGTTTCTTTGTTCCAAGACTTCACAGAATCTTGTTGACTGAATTTCCTGTTCTCTTTTCAATTTTCTCACTTCTTGTAGAGATCCATTCTTTTCTAGAAGTTCTTTGATTGCATTGTTTGCTTCATCTGAGCTGCTTGAAGGGAAAAAGTCTTCAATCTTTTCTTCAACATACTGGTGGTCATTGATCTGATTTGCAAGTTCCTTCCTTCTTTTTAGGGAAAGGGAAAGATGCTCTCTTGCTTCTTTGAGTTGAGTTATGGCCATTTCCAGATCTAGCTTTTCATTCTCAATTACTTTGTTCAGTTTGAATATCTCCATTGTCCTAAATATTTTCTCAAGCTATCAAAATTTATTCTAAGATCCACTGAGCTCTGATACCAATTGTTGGAAATATTCAAGACTATCTAGGTTACTAAGAGGGGAGGGGTGAATCAGTAACTTCAAAACTTTTGACAGATTCAGATCTTAATAATATTAGATTGATAATCTGACTACATGCATGAGTAACAGAAAGAATAAAACATTCATAACACTTAGAACATAAATATTTGGTAACCCAAAAACCTTCCAAGTAGAAAGTAAAACTGGGGTGGGGATGATACCCACAAAACTTCAATACTGCAGTATAAAGTTTTCCGGTTAAGGCTTACAATGATCACTTCTAATGATCTTCCCTATTAGGAGCAATAAGGACTACTAGGTCCACCTTGTTAGAGGTTTTACAAACATACAATGAAGTATGCACTCAGTTAAGAGATTTTTACAAAGATTGTTAAGTCTACCCGGTTAGAGGATTTCAAGCTGATTCACCTATTAGGATGAAACAATAGATCTCTTACATGCAACTGTACTTGCTGATTGAGATTCTCTGATGTACTGATCACCTTCTATGATAGATAGATCTTTTCTATTTCTTATACGGATGTACCCCTTTGTAATTCACTTATCTCTGCCTTTCTCTCTTTTTCATACTTCTCTATATCTTATAATAAAAACATTGTTTATATATCAATCTAAGTCAATTCTAAAACAATTACAAAGTCGGCTCTTAAACAAGTAAACACAAATATTACTGAGTCGGCCCAAATATAGTTACACGGTTACTGCAAACTAACTCGGTGATTTTCTAATACTCAGCATCCACTGCATTACTCAGCATCGTCATGCACTCGGTAGAAGTGGAAACTTGGTCCATACTAATCACTCAGTCATAGTTTCGAACTTGGTAAACACTGGAGACTCGGTAGATAAAGTGTTACTCAATAGAATCTAAATTTCCTGTTTAATCATGTAGCACTCGGTAAACACTGTTCTACTCGGTATGTACTGTTCTACTTGGTATGTATTGTTCTGCTTGGTATGCTCTGTTTTGCTTGGTATGTACTGTTCTACTCGTTATGTACTGTTCTACTCGGTATGTACTAGTCTACTCGGTATGTACTATTATGCTCGGTATGTACTATACAAAATAAGTGTTGTCACTAATGACAATCATGCTTAATGCCAACATAAACATGTAGGGTCTCTTAACTTGCTTCTGGTCAGAACTCCAGTTTCTTTGTCTCCAATGATTTGTTCAGGCTTGTGATGTCTCCTTACATACTGTGCCAAAATAGGTTCTACTTTCTTTTCTCCTTGCTCTTCAAGTTCACCAATAAGGTTGTCAGATTCAACCTCTAATTGCTCAACAACCTCTTCCTGATACTCGACACCATCCTCTTTTCACTCAGCATTATCTTCCTATCATTCGACATTGTTTCCTTGATGCTCAACATTTCTTACCCGAGACTCTGCATCGGGTGCAAGTGTGTCACTTGCCTCTCCTTCTTCTATATAGAAAAAAGATCTATAATCTTCTAGTTCTTTCTTTCTTTCCTGTTCATTTTTCTTTGCATATTCATCAACCTTCACATTTACACTTTCCACAATTTTGTTAGTGTTAGAGTTCAAACAGTTGTAAGCTTTACTCTTTGTGGAATAACCTAGGATAATCTCTCATCACTTTTAGCATCAAACTTTCCATTCCTACTATCTTTTAGTATATAGCATTTTCTCCCAAAATTTTTAAAGTATTTTACATTAGGTGCATACCTGTGCCATAACTCATAAGGTGTAACCTTTGTACCTTTTTTTATCTGTACTCATTTTAGGATATAAATAGCTATACTTACAGCTTCTTTCTAGTACTTTTGTGCAACATTCTTCTCAATCATAAGTGTTCTTGCACAATCCATGATAGATCTATTCCTTCTCTCTGCTATACCATTCTTTGGAGGTGTTCTAGGTCCAGACATTTATCTCTTGATTCCTCTATCATTGCAGAATAGATTGAACTCATTTGATATGAATTCTCCACCTCAGTCAAATCTCAAACACTTCATGTTCCTACCTATCTCCTTTTCAACCTTAGACAAATACCACTTAAATAACTGAAATGCATCTAATTTTTCTTTTAAAAAACATTACAGTCATTATTCTAGTGTAATCATCAACAAACAAAATAAAGCATCTAGCACCACAATAGTTTTGTACACCCATAGGTCCACAAAGGTTAGTATGAACCAAATCTAAAACATTTTCAGATGTAAAAGTCTTACTCTTGAAACTAGACTTTGTCATCTTACCCAACTGACATTGTTTGCACATTACAATATCAAGTTTCTTCAATCTGAGCAGTCCTCTCACTTTCTTATTTTTACTTATATCTATGAGATTTTCAAAGTTAACATGACATAGCCTCTTATGTCATAATCATATATCATCAAGTTGTCCAATCAAACATATCTCTTGAGATAGGTCTAGATAGAACAAAATACCTCTTGTCTGTTCTCCACTTCCAATCAGTTCACCAGTGGCATCAAATATTTTAGCCTTTCTGTGATAAAATTCCACTCGGTAACTAGTGCTATTAAGTTGTGCAATGTTGAGAAGATTATAGTTAAGACCTTCAACCCAATAAGAATTTTCACAAGTGATCTTATCAATCAACTTAATTAATCCTTTACACTTTACAAGACATGGTGCATCATTACCAAACTTAACACTTCTACCTTTGTAATGATCTAGGGTATCAAACTTACTTTTGTCACCAGTTATGTGGTGTGAGAAACCACTATCAATAATCCATTTATCATTTTTGTTCACATAGGATACAAAATTAGTTTTCTCATCTTCATCAAACTCATCTTTCATAGAAACATAGACCACTTCAATTTCAAAATCATCATTATCAGTGTCAATTTCTTCTTCAGCAATATAATAGGATTTCTTACCTTTATCTTTGTAGTCATTGTACCTTTGGTATCCTCTATTTTCTCTCTTATCTTTGTGCTTGTTGTCTCTTTCCTCATCCGTGTCATCCCTATTAGGACATCTTGTAGCTATATGACCAACTTTGTTACATGAGAAACATATGATAGGGAGTTTACCTTTATACTTGCCTTTTCCTCTTTTCAATCTTCTGGCCATAAGAGCTTCAAGATCCTCTAGTTCTTCATCAGAAGTGTCACTATCACTTTCACTCTCACTGATGCATCTTTCTTTTTCTTTCTTAGACTTATTCAAAACCATTTGTGACTTGAATGTAGATTCAACATTAGCAACAGTGAAGTTATCATAATTAGAAAGCTCAAAAGCAGTAAGCTTACCAACAAGACTTTCCAGTGTTAGAGCATTTCCATGGTTACATCTAGATTCTTGAATTGCTAAAATTTTGATGGCATAAATAGGAAGCAAAGTTCTCAATACTTTTCCAATAACAGTCTCATCATCAATAGTTCCATTAGCTCCTCTAATAGAATTTACAAACTCTTTTATCCTACCACAATATTGAGCAATATTCTCACCTTCTTTCATTTTCATTTCATCAAATTTACCTCTCAGGCTTTCAACTTTTTCCCTTAGTACATTTATGTCACCACCATAGATGTTTGCAAGAGTGTCCCACATTTTCTTTGCATTTGTGCAATCTTTTATCTCTTCAAATTTAGGATAGCTTAAGGTAGATGGAATCTCCAACATTTCTTGATTGTGCTCTTGTTTAGCTCTCATCTCCTCAGCAGTCAAAGGTGCAATAGGTCTGACATAGTCATGTTTAATATAATACTTCACTGAGTCACCAATACCAGCTAGATACAGTTTCATCAAACTCTGTCATGTAGGGAAGTTCTCCTTATTTAGCTTCGGTACCTCCTTCTTATACATCCTAATCATTTACTTCAAGTACCTTTAAACTTGTTCTTTGTAAGCACCAAAAGATCTGATACCAATTGTTAATATGATTTAGAACAACAAAGAGGGGGGTGAATCAATTGTTCTCTAGTCCAGATGTATAAAATAAACTTTTAAACACTTCAACAACTCAGATCTAACAACCAATAGCTACTTAGTCATTACAAAATGTATACCGGAAACATATAACAGTACAGTCCACTATCCAATAGTATTTAACTTTCAAAACATAGAAATGTTCAAATAAAAACATTTCTAGGTGTCAAAGGTTTACAAACACACTACTAGGTGTGACTCGGTTAAAGGATTTCAACCACCCTATTAGGAGTGTGCCTTGTTAGAGGAATTAAGTACATTCCATTAGAATGCAACCTTGATTAAAGGATTTATAAAATGACTATTAGGTCAACCTTAATTAAAGGATTCAAACTGATACAATGGTTAGAAAGTAACATCAGTGTTTGATCTAAAAACATACAACTCACTTTTCAAATAATAGATCCAATTCTTACATATATATGTTGGCTTACTGACTGAGATCCATTTCCATCTCCATCAGTGATCTCCTCAGAAATCCCTTCAAGCAATCACAACTCCTTCTCCTTTAACCTTTACTGATTATTCAGTTAATAACAACAACTCCAACATACTGCTTCAACCTCACACTTAGGTTTCCTTAATACCTCTTCGATAGGTAGATCCATCTTTTGCCGCTTAATCTCCTCCGTAGATCTTAGGGTTAGGTCAAATTCATCAAATCCTTCCAACATTATGTTCTTCTTCCATCCTTCTAGAAACATCTCAAATCTCATTATGGAATCACACTAAAATGGTTTACTATAAATTAAATGCTCCATACATTCAATAAATAAAGTCAACATGATTTACATAATCCAAGAATTCAACTATGTCGGCTAGGAATGTGAATTCTTCCTCAAATATAAATTACCGATGCTCGGTCAATACTGTGTTCAAATCATCGGTCATCACTACATAGTTTGGTCACCACTGAAACTGCTTCCTCAGAAATAAACTGATGTTCAATCAACACTGAATTTACTCAACATATACCAACTCGGTTAACACTAACATCACTCGGCTTAAACTAGATTTCTTCACTTCTGCTCAGTTAAGCCTAGTTGTTTAGTCTTGATTCTCACTTAGATAAACAATACATTATCTTATCATTGTGCCACATAATCAAGTACCCATTGAAGTATCAAGATAACTCAACCTTTCCTTAGGTTCGATTGTTATCACCCTTGCCCTAATCCTTCTCAACAAACAAATAGATATGGTACTTTCTTAGGTAGCAACAATCTTACCAGTTAAGGTTTGACATCAATGGCAATACAACAATTTCTTCTATTATAGTTTCCAACAGTTCAGTAATCTATCTTTTGTCTTCAATAGCTAGATTCCTTTCTTGTTTAGCTTGTCTAGCATTGTTCATTACATCAATCATTCTCACCATCTCAAATTCTTGACCGATCTACAAGGCTTTCACTTTTTCAATCAAGTGAAGATTCTTTTCAGACAAATCAAAGATTGAACTTTCATAACCATCAAAAATGCTTCCTGAACTAGATCCAATGTTATCAAATAAGTCATCAATCTCTTCTTCATGGTAACTAGTCTCATTTTCAAGAATAGCTAGGTTCTTTCTCTGAACTAGTAATTTCTTCAATGCATCCTTAGCTTGTTTGTATTTTTCTATGAACATATGCATCTATTCTTCTGATTCTCTATTGTCTTATCCAACTTATATCTCTCCATCATTAGATTTTTACTCTTCAATGGTTAAACCGTCAAATAAGATAACTAAGCTATGATACCAATTTTTGGAATGGAGAGATAGGGTACTAAGAGGGGAGGGGTGAAGCAGTGCCCACAAAAACTTTTAACTTGAAACTTAATCTACAAACAATAGTATACTAGCCTACCCAACTAAATTCATTGTATGCATGATTCATTCAATTAACTTGAAAAGGTAAATTGCATAAAAACAAATAACAATTCAGTCACATAACACAAGTATTTTGGCTATGCAGAAACCCTTGTTAGAAGGTAAAAACTACGGTGGGGATGACACCCATAAATCTTCACTACTGTAGACAATAAATTTTTCCTGTTAGGGCTACAAGTTGTGATCACTTTTGGTGATCTTACCCTATTAGGAGTAACAATTAGATCAACTAGATCTACCTTGTTATAGGATTTTAACAACACTACTTGAGTGTTTACTCAGTTAAGAGATTTTCAATAAAGACTGTTAGGTCTAGTCTATTAAGAGATTTTGCTAACTCTATTACAATGATTAGAGAATAATAGGATTTATATGCAAATGAAAACTTAACCTTGTCTGAAATAGATCAATTAAGTACTGACTAAATATCACCTTGATATGTGAAGATCTTATCTTTGTACTGCTTGGTAGCCTTGTCTGATTCTTCTTAATCTGAATGTCTCTGTATACTGAACTTTTATGTTTGATAATTGATGTCTTGAAGTAGTCTTCTTTCTTCAAGATATCCTTCGCTTGTTCATTCCAAACATATCATCCCTTGTTAAGCTTATGTCAAAATGACATGAAATAAAAATATATAGCATACTACTATTGCCACTTAACAAAATTAGGTTACAATATCTTAAGACAAACCCTAAGATCTAGGGTGTATAAAAATAACCTAAATCTAGAAATTACATGGAGATCATCATCACAATTAATGATTACATCCATAATTAATGCTCCTTGATCTTGGTAAAAAGTTTTATGATTTTGTTGTAACCATCTGCATAGATAGATCTACCAAAACTAATTACTATGTCATTTCATGAATTTGTCGGTAAACACTATCAATACTACTCAGTAGTTACAATGGTGCTCGGTATCCAGTCTACTTGGTGTTTATTGACGCTCAGTATTGGTGTATACTAATTCTTGGTAAAATTGCTCTAGTGCTCAGTTAGAACTATTATCTCTTGTTCCTGGTACTATCTTGAGATAAATTGGTGTGAAGGCTTGTGTAGTTAACCGACTAGCATGTATAGCTTGTAGTACTTCCATTTACCGACTAGATAGCATAGGTAACTAACTAATCATCTTTGATACTAATGAAAACTTTAATGCTCAAATAGAGATAAAAAAGTAGTGTGCGTTGAAGTTATATGAAGAGAGCCTTGAACATATGTTGTATGGATATGTTATCAGCATGATATCATAGATGCAAAGGTTGATTATGAGTGCAGATAGTTGTGCAGTTGTTTGTAACAGTAGTGTCTCTGACAATGTTGCAAGAAGAGTTTTGTATGTAATTATCAATATGGTTATGATGGAGCCTTGCACATTTATTTTTATGTTGTAGACATAATAATGAAGCTATGTTCATAGACATAGAGTTAGTTGTGAGGTTGAAGTTGAGTTATGATGTTTCTATTTGCCAGTTACAAGTTTTAGGAGATTATTCATTGAGAGTTGATAGTATTTATATTGTTTTAGTAGTTGTGCCTATCATTATGGTATGCTTGTTTGGTTTTATGTTTGGTTATGAGCTAATTTTGTTTGGTTAAGAGCGCATAATGTATTTCAGCTTGAGAGATAAGTTTCAGTTAATTTGGTGGAGTTGATAGTGTGAAGCGACTCATCTACTTATATTGGGTTGCACAGTCCTATTTGTGTTGTGTGCTTAGTATAGCCATTGGAGTCATTATTGAAGAGTTATATTGTTTCACTAATGTGATTTCAAGAAGGTCTTAATAGGACAACTTGATTATATCTTTTAGAGAAGGCTACTTATAGCCGGTCAGTTGTGATTGTTGATTGTGAATGATGGAAGAAGAATAAGAAGGTGTAAAAGTATTGAGCTAGTAAAGCCATATCAATCATCAGTTGAAGATCTATGTGAAGAATTAGAGAGTGTATGTTATTCATTGGAACTAATCAAGATAGTAAGTCTAATTCAAAGTTCACCAAAATCTAGATATAGTGTGTATTTGTTGTGCGGAAGGTTGCAGCCTTCACCATTTGAGCAGTGTACTCCCGGATAGTGTGTCCTCACCTTTAACAGGGTTATTTATTCAAGACTCCTAAAAGGGTCAAACCTTTGACCAAGTCATTGTACTTCATATATTATAAAGATCAACTCCTAATAGGGTTGTAAGATCTTCTAATAGGGATCATTATACTATAGTGCAGTTTATAGTGGGTACTAATCCCCACCGGGGTTTTTACCTATTTTGGGTTTCCCCATAACCAAAATTTTGGTGTTGTGTTAAGTGTTATCTTGTTGTGTTTTTGCTTAATGTTCTTTTGTACTAATTTGGATAAAGAATTAAATCTTGTAGATAACTGATTCCCCCCCCCCTCTCTCAGTTATCTCTTAGGCCTATTCCTAACAATTGGTATCAGAGCCAAGTTCCTCAGAGACAAAGTTTAACAGCTTGAGGTTGATCAAATAGTGTTCTTTAGAAAAGAAAGTCCTAAGTTTGATGGAGAGAATTATCTAGACTGGAAGAACAAAATGATAACACATTTGCAGTACATTGGTTTTGAGATTTTTTAAGTAGCTACTCAAGATGTTCACATTTCCTCTCTATAAGACCTTGCCAAAGAAGATGAAACTATTAAACAAAAGGAAATGTTCACTCAAAATGAAATTGCAAAAGAATCCCTTATCAGTGCCTTATCTGATAGTGAGTTTTTAGAGATCAAGAAAGTAGATAAAGCCTACAAAATATGCAAGTATCTTGAAGACATTTTTGAAGGAGATATCCAAGACAATAATTCATGCAAAAAGACATGGAAGAAAAGATATAATACTTTGGAGATGCTACCTGAAGAGAACATCAGAGCCTACAATCAAAGAATTAATGAACCAGTTCTAGGAATTAGAAACAATGGTGGAGAGATCTCGGAAGAAGACATTATGGATAAACTGATGACTACTTTGACAACAGAATATGAGAGCAAGATAAACATCCTAGATGAGACTATGCAATTTTCAAAAGACTTCAAGAGAGAGACCTTAATCAACAAGATTTCAGCATTTGAGATATCAAGATTGAAGATAGAGCCTAAAAGTAAAACAACATTCAAAGCCTCAGTCCATGGTAAGAAATCTTTGAACACTTTTGGTAATTTTGATGATGAAGATGATGACAAAGAACTAGAAGAATTCATTGCTATGGTTGCTAAGAAAGAAAGAAAAGGAAAATATGAAGGCTAGTTACAATTTAAATTCTTTTCATGCAACAAGATTGGTCATTTTGCATCTAAGTGTCCTACAAGAGTCAAGAAGTACAAAACTAATATCAAGCTTAAGTATACAAAAGAATGTTACTATGTTGAAGATGGAGTAACAAATGAAGATTCAACAGAACATGAAATTGGATTTATTAAAATTAAAGATATGGAGAAAATGTTTGATGACATGGATATTGAAGATGAGAAGAAAGAAGAAGAGCTAGCATTGATTTCACAAGCAGACATCAGAAAATACTGGATCATTGACAGTGGATGTTCACATCACATGACAGGAGAAAAAGACATATTTGTAAATCTGAATAAATACACAACACTCCTAAACCTATCATAGGTAAAGGATCTATCACTTTGGATGGAAATAAAAACACTGATGATGTTCTATATGTTGATGGTTTGAAGCATAACTTACTTAATAACAAAGGAGTAATAATTGCATTCGGTTCAAAAACAAAAGGTAATTTTTTTCATCTTAATTCAGAAGAAAGTTGTTTTGTTGCAAAAGTAGGTGACAGTTGGTTATGGAAAAAAAGACTATGTCACATTAGTTTTGACAATATAGTAAAGATAATCAATGTAAATGTAGTAAGAGGCCTCCCTAGTATTGCAAGACTAGTTGATATAATGTGCAGGGAATGTGTGATAGGAAAGCATGTAAAGAACTCATTCAGAAGCAAGAAAAATTTAGAAGAGAACAAATTGGATCTAGTGCATACAAACCTATGTGGACCAACTCAAACAAGATCATACTATGGTGAAAGGTACTTTATTTTATTTGTTGATTATTCTAGAATGATGCGGGTTGCGTTCTTAAGAGATAAATCTAAAGCATTTGAAAAGTTCAAAATATTCAAAGATAAAGTTGAAAATGAGTCTGGATTAAAAATAAAATGTCTAAGATCAGATAGAGGAGGGGAATTCACTTTTGACAAATTTTATGAGTATTGCGAAGAACATGGGATAAAGAGACAACTAAGTGCACCTAGAACCCCTCAGCAGAATGGAATTGCAAAAAGAAGAAATAGGATCATACTTGACATAGCATGGACTATCATGATTGAAGGAAAAGTTGCACACACCTATTGGAGAGAAGTAATTAATATTGCAATCTATACTATCAATAGAATTCAATTAAGTCTAGGTGCAAACAAAACACCTTATGAGCTATGGTTTTGGAATGTACCTACAATAAAATACTTCAGAATCTTTGGAAGCAAGTGTTACATCAAGAGAGATGATGGTGCTAGTAAGTTTGATGCAAGAAGTGATGAAGGTATTTTCCTTGGTTACTCTACTAAAAGAAAAGCTTATAGATGTTTTAATTTGACATTGAAGAAGATCATTGAAAGTGCCCATGTAAAGATTGATGAAAATTTTATGACTCTAGAGAGATTCTATGATTTTGCACCTATGATTGAAGAAGAACCTAGACCTATCAGTAGAGAAGAAAATATTGAAGAAATGTTTGACAACATTGATGTATTAATCAATGAACCTAAAATAAATGAAGAAGAATCACAGAAGATAGATGAGAGAATCACACCTAATGTTCCAAAATTCACATCTAGATACCATTCAAAAGAAGATATCATTGGAGATCAGAACAAAAAAGTCATGACAAGATCAAAAGCAAAAAGTTCAACAGTTGATGAAACGGTATGTTTACTTTCACAAATTGAACCTTTAAGTGTTGAAGATGCATGTGATGATTTAGATTGGCATGAAGAAATGAAAGAATAGTTAGATCAGATAGTTAAGAATGATACATGGGAATTGGTCCTAGGCCCAGTCATAAAAATGTGATTGGAAACAAGTGGATATTTAGAAACAAGATGAATGAAGATGGTACAGTAGTAAGAAACAAATCAAGACTAGTATGTAAAGGATATGTGTAGAGAGAAGGAATTGATTACTCTGATACTTTTTCCCCTATAAGTGGATTGGAAGCTATAAAGTTATTTCTAGCCTATGAAACATACAAAGAATTTAAAGTATATCAAATGGATGTCAAGTTAGAATTCCTAAATGGATAATTGAAGGAAGAAGTCTACATAGAGCAGCCTAAAGGATTCAGTTTATCAAACAAACCTGACATGGTTTGCAGACTAAAGAAATCCCTCTATGGACTAAAGCAAGCCCCTAGAGCATGGTATAAAAGACTGGATGGTTACCTGAAAAAGATTGGATTCAAGAAAGGAGTAGCAGATTGTAACTTATTCATAAGAGAGAAACCTGAAGGATTATTACTAGTTTCTATGTTTGTTAATGACATTATTTTTGGTGGAAATGACAAGCTTTGTGTAGATTTTTGTAAAGAGATGCGGAGAGAGTTTGAAATGAGCATGATTGGACCTATCAAGTACTTTTTGGGATTGAATGTGAAGTAGGAAGACAAAGGTATATTCATTAATTAGTCTAAGTATGTGAAAGAGATATTGAGGAAATTCAGGAGGATGATTGCAAGCCAATAGGTACCCCTATGATAACAAGAAGCAAGCTTTCAAAATATGATGACCCTACAGTAGGTGACAAGACTCTATATAAGTCTATGATTGGTAAACTCATATATCTTACTCAATCTAGACCAGATATTTCTAATGCAGTTGGTATTGTTGGAAGATTTGTAGCTCAACCTAAACAAAGTCATCTTATGGCAGTAAAGAGGATATTTAGATATTTTAAAGGAACTATAGACTATGGTTTATGGTATCCTAACTCAGAGAATGTAGAACTTTATGTGTATACAGATGCAGATTGGACAGGTTTCATTGATGACAAAAAGAGCACCTCAGGAGGAGCAGTATTTTTTGGAGAAAGACTAGTTACTTGGACAAGCAAGAAGTAGAATTGTATTTCTCAGTCAACAATAGAAGCACGGTATGTAGCAACAACATTAAACTGTTCTATAATTGTTTGGATGAAGAAGATGATAAAAGATTTTGGAATCCAAATTGTTTATCCTATTGTAATTCATTATGACAACACTAGAACTATCAATATGTCAAAGAACCCTATGATGCATGCAAAGACTAAACACATTGAGATAAAATATCACTTTCTAAGAGAGAAAGTTGTAGAGAAAGAAGTAAAGTTGGATTATGTGAATACTAAAGAGTAGTTAGAAGACATATTCACAAAGACATTGCCTAAGGATACATTTGAGTATCTCAAGGAGAAGCTAGGAGTAATTTCCTTCCCTATATCTGATTAGAGTTTGTAGAAGTGCATCAATCCTTAGTGACTGATGAATGGTGGACTAATCTACTTTAGGCGTAGTACCTATGCTTTTTTTTTTTGGCACCCTTTGCCATTGATGTCAAAGGGGGAGTACATAGTCATGAAAAATAAAATAGTTGATATATTCTAAGTATGAAGTAAGGGGGAGTATATAGTAAGAAGATATAGCAATAGATATGCAGAGCATTTGGCTGTAGATGGAGAAATCATTTTTGGGGGAGTATGTTGTTGAGGAAATGTAGAATGTTATTGTACTTTTGGATTGATGGTGTTTTTCATTTCATATGTTGCCATCAATGCCAAAGGGGGAGATTGTTGGAGATTTTCCAGCAAGCTAGTGTTGACTGTATGTTTGTCATTGATGACAACATATGGTAAGTAGTGTGTGTTGAAGTTATATGCAAAGAGCCTTGAACATATGTTGTATGGATATGTTATCAGCATGATATCATAGATGCAAAGGTTGATTCTAAATACATATAGTTGTGCAGTTGTTTGTAACAACAGTGTCCCTGACAGTGTTGCAAGTAGTGTTTTGTATGTAATTCTCAGTATCATTATGATGGAGCCTTCACATTTATTTTTGTGTTGTAGACATAATAATGAAGCTATGTTCATAGACGCAGAGTTAGTTGTGCAATTGAAGTTGAATTTTGATGTTTCTATTTGCCAATTACAAGTTTTAGGAGATTATTTGTTGAGAGCCAACAATATTTATATTTTTTCAGTAGTTGCACCTATCATTATGTTATGCATGTTTGGTTATGAGCTAAGGTTGTTTGGTTAAGAGTGCATAATGTATTTCAGCTTGAGAGATAAGATTTAGTTAATTTGGTGGAGCCGACAGTGTGAAGTGACACATCTACTCATATTGGGTTGTGTGGTCCTATTTGTGTTGCATGCTTAGTATAGCCATTGGAATCATTGATGGAGAGTTGTATTGTTTCACTAATATGATTTCAAGAAGGTCCTAATAGGCTGACTTGATTTTATCTTTTAGAGAAGGCTACTTATAGCCAACCAGTTGTGATTGTTGATTGTGAATGATGGAAGCAAAATAAGAAGGTGCAAAAGTATTGAGCTAGTAAATCCATATCAATCATCTATTGAACATCTATGTGAAGAATTAGAGAGTGCATTTTATTCATTGGAACTGATCAAGACAACAAGTCTAATTCATAGTTCACCAAGATCCATATATAGTGTGTATTTTTTATGCAGAAGATTGTAGCCTTCACCCTTTGAGAAGTGTGCTCCCAGATAGTGTGTCCTCACCTTTAATAGGGTTATTTATTCAAGACTCCTAACAGGGTCTAAACTTTAACCAGGTCACTATACTTCATATATTGTAAAGATCAACTCCTAACAGGGTTGCAAGATCTTCTAACAGGGATCATTATACTCTAGTGCAATTTATAGTGGGTGCTAATTCCCACCAGGGTTTTTACCTATTATGGGTTTCCTCGTAACTAAAATTTTGGAATTGAGTTAAGTGTTATCTTGTTGTGTTTATGCTTAATGTTCTTCTGTACTAATTTGGATAAAGAATTGAATCTTTTAGATAACTAATTCACACCCCCCCCCCCCTCTAAGTTATCTCTTGGGACTATTCGTAACAATTCTATCAATCATCAAGTATTTTCATTGGTGGAATGAGTCACAAATCATTTTATTTGCTCTCAAACCCTCAAGATTAGGGTTTCTGAGTAGTTTTTAGAAAAAATATTATAACTTCCTTCAAACATCATAAAAAAGAATGAAACCATTTTAAAATGGTATAATATTCACTGATTTATCAAATTTAAGTGGTGACACATCTATTGGAAATATAAGTGGGAAAGTAATACTGAGAGGGGGGGGTGACTCAGATATTACCTACTTTTATCCTTAGATCTGAAAAAACTTTATGCATAACATAAATAAAACTTGATCATAGTAAGAAACAAAACATATAAGGAAGCATGCATGAAATTACTCATAACACCAAAATTTTGGTAACCCGGAAACCCTTGAAAGGTAAAACTAGGGTGGGGATGACACCCACAAATCTTCACTACTGCAGTAAAAATTTTTGCATGTTAAGGCTTAAAAAATGTGATCAAATCATGATCTACCATGTGAAAGGTCTACTTGGTTAAAAGCTAAAAGACTTGTATAGTCCACCTTGTTAAAGGATTTATAAACTTACAATAAAGTAAGCACTCAGTAAAGAGATTTACAAGAGTCTGCTAAGACTGCTCGGTTAAGAGATTTACCTTGATACACTGGTCAAAATGTCTCAGTACCTAATCTTTCAGTTTGCACTAGTATGCAGATTGCAAATCTCCTCTTTTCTTTATATTTTGATCTCTTCTATCTGATCTTTCTTGATTTTGTCCTTTCACTGCTTAGCTCGGCCACTGAACTCTGTCTGAATAGTTTACTATTCTAAATATACTTCTCTGATCATTTTCTCATACTAATTCAATCTTATCTCTCTTATTCACACACTTATCTCTGATCTAGATCTTGCCCTTATATAACAACATAAATGTTTTACCGTTTCAAGATCTACGGATCAGATTTATTTCTATTGCTACCTTAACTATAAAATTTTTTGATTGGCTCTAGGTTTTACATAGTGATCAATGATAACAATATGGATGCATAATTACCTCTATAATTACCTTAATAGACAAAATACAAAACATTATTATCATAAAAAATGGTTTACCTCGATCATTGTGTCATTCCAAACTTGTATGTCAATTCTGGCTAACTCGGCAAAAGTTATTCCTGGCACTAAGCATCAACTATACTCAGCATCAGTTGAACTTCTCTATCACTCGGTAATCATTGATATATGTAACTCGGCAATAACTATACTCTCGGCATATTACAAACATATAGTGACCATGACTTTACTCGACAGTACTACTACTCAGTAAGTATACAATACAAAACTCAACCTTTACAAAATGACTCAATCACAGTGATGACCAACCATCATTGCCTAGGTAAATGACTAAGTGTGAAACACTAATGGTCAACAAAAACTATAGAGATCTACAATCTCCCCCTTTGACATTAGTGGAAAAAACACTTTGTCATGACATTGGTAAACACAATTTACAAAAATATGTTTGTACTGACCTAATACTCCCCCTGAGAGATATATACACATTCAAAATTTTATTACTTGTCCCTATTCTACCCTTTTCCTGACTCGTGTCATGATGATTCCCCCTTGTTTTTTACATGACTTATCTCTTTATCAGTAGGTAGTTCACAAATTTTCTCCAGAAAAGGTTTATGCAACACCATGATCATGTAGAGTGCATCGGTCCAAGTAGTTGAAGCAAGGTTCAACACTTATGTCTGCACTTCTAAATCAATAGCTAAATTGATAAGGCTCTCGGCTATGGATCACTCTGGATCAATTTTTTAGCCTTTGCTAATTTTCTCTGTATAGCCTCTAGATGCGGTGTTAACATAGTTTGAAGAGAGAGTAGGTGAGAATGAATCTTGCCATCATTAGCCATTAGCTTAGCTAACTTACCTTGTGTTTGCATGATTTTCACATAATGTGCAGCACTGGTGTCTACATCCAAGGTCAGGGACAGACTTGTAGCTTTGATTTCTTTCTTGAGAGTCGCAAGTAATTGTTGATTTTCCTCTGTGAATTGTTCAACATTACATATCTTAGCCAATAGAGACTATCCATTCACAACTAATCCCTTGGTCTCCTTTACCAATTTGGACAGTTCAACCTATTTTACTGCAATCTTGATAGATATCTTATCTAGCATTTTGGTTTCAAACCTTCTTTCTGAACATTCAAATAACTTATCACTTGCACAACTAACTTCATTATTTATGTTCTGAAAAATGTGTGCAAGTTGTTCCAATATAGGAACAGAACTATTTACATATGATAAGTGATATACTTTATTAAATATATCTTTAATTTCATGAAGAACCTATTTTTGGTGATGTTCTCTTCGAAGTTCAACTTGATTGCTCTTTCTTGTCAACAAATCTTTCATGATCTGCAGTTGCTCATAGGAAATATTATCTGTATCCCATTTAGGAATAACAATTACTTGATCAATTGTGACCTCATTTTTCTCTTGTTGTCCTCTTGATGGAGTGCTTTCACTCGACATCTGTACAAGAGCTTATATTGCCTCTTGATCCTTTGGTTCTTGTTCTTCAATGAGTTTTCCTTTTATGTTTTCTTCTCCTTTCTCCTTCTCCTCGGCATGAGGTCTATCAGCTTGTTTATCTAATTGGCTTCCTTGTTCTTCTATGATGTGTTCTTCCTTAGGAGGACTTTGAATATTGTCTGCTATTTTCACTTCTTCCTTGGTAGATTGAGTTAGTGGTACTGACTTGATGGGTTCCTTGGTAGGACTTGTACTAACTAACTAATCAACAGTAGCAACACCAAGTAGAGTAGGATTATCATCGGCAAATTGTGTGCTTGTAATGGTGGGATAATCCATGACTTGCAATAGTACACTGTTGCTACCAGGTAGGGGTGTGTCAGTTCCTTTCATGTTCTTTAAATCATCCTTAGTTAAGAACAAATTCTTAATAGGACTCTCCTCTAATATGTCAACAATGTGAACCTCAAATGTATCATGTTATTTCACTTCCTTAGGAGTATCAGTCTCCATTTTATTTTTCTTGATGTCAGATTCAACAACTATTGAAGTGGTAGCATCTTTTCCTTCATTCTTTCCTTCAACCTTTTCTTCATCATGTTCTTCATCAGGAGCGGTTAATTAACCATGCAATACCTTCCAAATTTTTAAACTTTCTTGTACAACATCTTCAACCTTGTGTTGAAGAATGTGATAGGCTCTAATTTTAGGATCAAACTTGCCTCTATATTTCTCAATTGTCTATTTGATGTCTGTAGGGGTGAGAGTGGATTCAACTTGTTCTAGTGTACTCTCCCTGATTTCCTTCTCTGTTTGTAGAGAATACTCCCATTTTTGTGTGACCCTATAGCATAATTCCTTTGGAATTCTATTTTCAATCTCAATTGGCAACATCTTGAAAATGCATAACATTTCAAGGATAGCATCCTCAACTTTCTCTTTATCTCCAATACTCATTTTTCCAAACTTTAATCTTTTTACCTCATCTATTGTTGTTGTGCTAGTAATCTTAAGACATAACTCATCAATAGTGAGTTGATGTGTACCTTTTTGTGTAGCCTTCCCCTTTATTTTATCATCACTTTCTGTTTCTTCATCATCTTCTGTTAGAACAAGTTTCCTTCTCGGCTTCTTCATAACCTTGGTTAGCACTACCTTGGGTTGAGAAGGTTTTCACTTTGTAGATGGAGGAGTCTTCTCAGGAGTCTCGGTAGTAGGTCTTCTAGTCCAAGGCCTTAGTGACGGTGTCACTAACACTTTTCATTTCAACACTCTTCTCTTTGGCGGGGACTCAACAATTACTGGTTTCTTCTCTTCCTCTTCTTCTTTCTCACTACTACTAGTTGCACCCGGTTCATCTTCTCCCAATCCTTGGGTCAACTCTAATGGTGCATCCTTCTCAGATTCTTTAACATATTCTTCCAGATTTCTCACTATTTTCTTTCTTTTCTTTTCAGTGGTGGCAGCCAATAATCCCAAAGAAATCTTGGATTTGGCCTCTTCAAATGTTCAAAAGTAGGGTGTCTTTGTATCAATTTCCTCAGCTAAGAGGGCTATGATTGCTGTAGTAGCTTCATCTATGTTGAGTTCATAGGGTAATGACATTAACCATGAAACCCTTGATAGGACTGCCTGTGCATAGGTAAAGTCTGTGTCTACCAGAAAACATATATCTTTTCTATACTTCTCAATTAAAGACACAGGGATTCTAGTCCTATTCCTCATCTTCTTCTTAAACTCAATGAAATAATTATCCATAATTCCTTCAAAATCATCACCAATCTAGTTTATAAAATCATTTATTTGAACTGTGATGGGCTTCTTATCCCATGTTACATCACCATGTGTAGGAAAACACTTCTTAACATAAAAGAATATACAGATCAGTAGGGAATCGAACTTACACATAGAGTTCTTCATCATTTGGATGGCATTCAAATTCTCAGCAAGTTGAGTTAGCTAGAGCTCGGCAAGGTCATATGTGTGCCCTTTCTTAATAATCTTCCATGCTTGGTCCACTTCCATACAGGGGACGTTGTCCAACCGAATGGATTGATAAAACTTGTACGAGATGAATCTAACAGTGAAGTCAATTTTTTGATCAGTAATGCTGGAAATTTTCATGTTGCATTTGTTCCAAACTACCTAGGTGTTTTCTTGAATATCCTCTTTTCCTGCACATTTCATCATTCTCTTCCCGTCAATTATAGGGTAACCAGTGACCTTGTGTATCATTTCCTTTGTGATCTTCACTGGTCCACCTTCCAACCATAACTACATGTCATGTACTTGAACTAAAATGATCTTGATCCATTCCACTTTGAAATTTTGTGGGAAATTTAGGGCATGCACTAACCCTTGATCGCCAACAACCTTATGTTCGAGCTTCAGTACTCCATTAACACATTGTTTGTCATATGCTTCCCTGATCTCATAATTACCAATTTCTCCAATTTTTCACATATAGCAAGACCTAACATCGTTCATCAATAACACATTCTTTGGAATAGATGATAGGGCTCCATTCAAATCTCCTATGACAGCACTTTCTGACATTGTCTTGAATGCCCTTGGTTTGCAAACATCGTTCCTTACAAGTTGCACATTGAAAACTTCCATCCCTTGTTTCTTAACTGGTGCAAATGAAGATAATGCCATTTTGAACTATAATTTTTGAAAAGAAAATATTTTCTCGGTAAAGTACCTTTTTGTCAATAACCCTGTAGATGAATTTTGCCAACGGCACGCTGAGAGAATTCAGAATCACTTTTCTTAATCTAGTTGTTCAAACTCTAAATCATTCTCT
This sequence comes from Chamaecyparis obtusa, assembly GCA_027943335.1. Lineage (NCBI taxonomy): Eukaryota > Viridiplantae > Streptophyta > Pinopsida > Cupressales > Cupressaceae > Chamaecyparis > Chamaecyparis obtusa. Next base: position 377,639 of record BSBK01002204.1, on the reverse strand, counting down.
GAAATCTTGAATATCCTAGTGAAATGAAATTAATGACAACTTTTCACTTTATAGAATCTGAAAAAATAGGATTAGGGCCTCATAAATGCTCCGTACAAATTTAGGTAGATTACAACTGTCTCGGCAAACTCACAAGCTCGGTTGATATAACCACTATGATACAGCTTGATGTACATAGCATTTTGGCCATAGTAGGTGCTCGGCATAAATTGATAGCTCAGTCATTGACACTGATGCTTGGCATCAAAAGTGAAATTTTCTATTTTTCTCACATATGTCCTAGTGCATCTTTATCTATGCTGATGTGGACTTTTGCTCAATTCTATGTTAGGATCTGATGAAAGATAAGGCTTTACAAGATTCAGTTCTGAACATACCTTTCAAGCTTAATTAGAAGAAGTGTGATCACCTGATCCATTGGATTGGATGATCGCCGATGTGCTAGCTTCGCTTGAGTTTTCTTGTTCTTTCTTCCTCCATGTCTTTTTCATCTAACTCTTCAGTTTCTCATGAATACCTCCATTCTAATTTTCATTGCTTGGCATAGGTGATTTGCAATCTTTATTTAAATGACCAACCTTGTTACATTTGTAACAAGCCATGCTTCCATTCATCTAGCTTTTAGATTTACCTCTAAAGTGATTTTTCATGCAATTTGCTCCGATGTGTCCATACTTGCCATAATAATGGCAATTATACCAGGTGTTGTAATCCCAATTGTAACAGTTGTGCTTTGTGACTGGCGTTGTTTTCTCATTTGATGACCACCTTGGTCTTAATCTGCATTCAAATGCTTTATGCCCATATTTTTGACAATTGAAACAACTTCCTTGAAACTTGGGTGAGGTGGATGAATTACTAGCTTTGAATCTATATTCATGTTCTTGATGTCCATGCTTCTTGCAGTTAAAACAATGTCCATTAAACTTAGGCTTAGAATCAGACTTACCATGTTTGTTTTTGCATATGTTGGCTATATGTCCTGGCTTTCCATAGTGATGACATATGGGCTTGGTGTTCTTTGGTTTAGCCATCTTCTGTTCTCCATTCATTGATGATTCTCCTTCTTTAGTAGATGAATGTTCATTCAGTCCAAGTCCTGATCTATCACTGGATCTTCTAGGTGATCTTAACACCTCTTCAAAATATTTTGCAACTTCATTGGGTTTGTTCATCCTTTCATTGATCTCTTTTTCAATTCTCAAATCATGTTTCAAGTGATCATTCTCAGACCTTAGTTGATTGATTTCCATATCTTTTATGCCCAATTCCTGATTAACCATCAGTAGCTAATTTACCATGTCTAGTTGATTATTAGTCAATCTTTGCATGTCACTTGTTATTTCATCTAGTCTGATTACAATTTGTCTTTTGTCTTCCTGAGCCATTGTCTTATCATCTTTAGCTTTCTTTTTCTATTCCACTAATTCACAAAGTTTGACAGATTGAATTTCTTGTTCTCTCCTTAGAGTTCTGATGTCACCATTTAGTATGGTATTTTTCTCCAGTAGTTCTTTTATAGCTTTATCACTCTCAGCAGAGTCACCATTGTCAAATAGTCCAGAGATGTCTTCCTCTTTGTACTATGGCTCATTCTGTTGAATTGCAACCTCTCTTCTCTTGCTCAAAGATTTCTTCAATTCTCCTTTGGCTGCTTCCAGTTGATGCAATGCCAGCTATACTTCAATCTTTTGATTCTCTATTATCTTTCCCAGTTGTAAGCTTCCATTTTAAGATATTTTTCCTCAACTGGTTAGACTTCCTTAAGAGAAACCTTGCTACTCTGATACCAATTGTTGGAAATATAAGTGGGAAATTAATACTAAGAGGGAGAGGGGTGAATCAGATATTACCTACTTTTATCCTTAGATCTAATAAAACTTTATGCATAACATAAATAAAACTTGATCATAGTAAGCAACAAAACATATAAAGTAGCACGCATGAAATTACTCATAACACCAAGATTTTGGTAACCCAGAAACCCTTGAAAGGTAAAACTAGGGTGGGGATGACACCCACAAATCTTCACTACTGCAGTAATAAGTTTTGCCTGTTAAGGCTTACAAAATGTGATCAAATCATGATCTACCCTGTGAAAGGTCTTCTCGGTTAAAAGCTAAAAGACTTGTATAGTCTACCTTGTTAATGGATTTATAAACTTACAACAAAGTAAGAACTCGGTAAAGAGATTTACAAAAGTCTGCTAAGACTACTCAATTAAGAGATTTACCCTAATACACTGGTCAAAATGTCTTAGTACCTGATCTTTTAGTTTGCACTAGTATCCAGATTACAGATCTCCTCTTTTCTTTATATTTTGATCTCTTCTATCTGATCTTTCTTGATTATGTCTTTTCACTACTTAGCTCGGCCACTGAACTCTGTCTGAATACTTTTCTATTTTGAATATAATTCTCTGATCATTTTCTTATACTAATTCAATCTTATCTCTTTGATTCACACACTTATCTATGATCTAAATCTTGCCCTTATATAACAACAAAAATGTTTTACTGTTTCAAGATCTACAGATCAGATTTATTTCTATTGTCGCCTTAACTATACAATTTTTTGATTGGCTCTAGGTTTTACATAGGGATCAATGATAAAAATATCGATGCATAATTACCTCCATAATTACCTCAATAGACAAAATAGAAAACATTATTATCACCAAAAATAGTTTACGTCAATCATTGTGCCATTCCAAACTTGTATGTCAATTTTGGCTAACTCAGCAAAAGTTATTCTTGGCACTGAGCATCAATAGTACTCAGCATCGATTGAACTTCTCTGTCACTTAGTAATCATTGATATATGTAACTCAGCAATAAATATGCTCTTGACATATTACAAACATATAGTGACCATGACTTTACTCGACAGTACTACTACTCGGTAAGTATACAATACAAAACTTGACCTTTACAAAATGACTCGGTCACAGTGATGACCCACCATCATTTCCTAGGTAAATGACTAAGTGTGAAACACTAATGGTCAAAAAAAACTATAGAGATCTACAACATGAATATCACGTCATACAAGTCTATACCATCTACTGAAACAAGAAGAAATGCAAGAAAATATGGGAATATAGAGTATATTTTATTAGTTTGGACTCAAATAACATCCTCCAACCTTCACCACCCACATGGTTTGACCATAAAAATTTATTTTATTCCTTTTACAACATTTTCCAAAAGTCACAAACCAACCAACCAACTTATACGTCACTTTGGCTCTTCATATTCTCATTCTTGTAATTTTTACAATTTTATAACATGACAATTTTGTAAGAATTGACAACTTTTACATTATTTTACAAATGACATCCTAAAATCCAAACCAATACAAGAAACATCAATATGCTCTTCTAGAACTTATTACATAGTTAAATTACCACGCCTAAGCTAAGAAACCCAAATTGATTCATGGAGGCTTCAACTTGACAAGATGCTCTTGTACTATTTTCTTGTTACAAGTAGTGGTTGTCGTTACACCAAAAGATCGACAATGCTTGATACAACCTCTAGACTTATAGAAGAAATAGGAGGTGGTTAATCCATGTCACAAACCCTACGAGGGATGTTGGCCCACTACCAAAAATCCCCCTCCCAGCGTCACTCATCATGGCCTGCATGGATTCAAACCTGTGACCAAGCTCTGATACCACTTGTTATAAGTAGTGGTTTCTGTTGCACCAAAAGATCAACATGTTAATGCCTAATAAAACCACTAGACTTATAGAAGACATAGGAGGTGGTTAAGCCATGTCGCGAACCCTGCGAGGGACATTGGCCCACTACCAACATTTCCTATTAAACCTTTATCCATTTTTAATAGAATAGACACCTCTACTAGACTTAGGGAAAATGATATAATATTCACAATCAATATAAAAATTCTATCTATTTGAATATCTTTCATCAAGATCCCCTTCATGCACTTGGGAAGAGGAATAAAATTAAAAGATTTCCAACAACCTTGAAAGGGAGGGTAGATCAATTAATGAGAATGTAATCTTTGAACATGACACCCAAAATCTATTTTAAGATCAACGCAAGGGGATTCCAATCACCTAATTGATTTAATGGATGATACTCATTCCAAGCATCATCCCAAAATTTAGCTTTATTAATATTATTAACCACCCAAGACAAGTGAAGGAGAATGAGATTTTTATAAGGTGATATAAAATTCAAAAATGAAGATGCCTTTGGTAAATTATGAAGTGTAAAAATGTTCTATCTTTCCATAGGATAAATATACTTGTGTCTAATTATGCTACACAATTTCACTTCAAAGTGGGTGCATATACCTTTGCAAAAATCTTAGCTCCCAAAGCAAGATTCTAAAGTTTTAATTTTCTAATTCCAACTCAACCATTTTCTTGAGTGACACACCTTTGTTGAACTTATGAGTTTGTTTTGTCATTGATGTAAAAGATAGTGATTTGGATATATCAAAATATATAGAGAACATGATTTCATTCCTTTTGATTTTGTGTTCTTTTGTCATAAATCATAGTCTATGGAGTGATTGATGTCAAACCCAGTGATTTAGTGTTTGATTGTCATAGTTCACTATGTACAAATAATTTTTTGTTAGTCATACTTGTCTAGAAAAGATAGGATATTGATGTGGCATATTAGTGTGAATGACAAGTGCAAACAAGATAGTCAAAGCTACGCATTGTCGAAGTTTTGTAGTGTCATGGTATTTAGAAGATCCTTTCTCTAGAAATTAATGATGATTGTGTGAGGATTTGATTCTCTTAGTGTTTGATTTTTTTACTTGGATGTAAAAGATAATTTTGCGCTCTGGTTAAATTCCAATGCTTGTGTAGTACTAATAACAATGATTACAGATTTGAGAATTAGTCTAGCCTCCACTTTCAAGTAAAAAGTAAAGACTTGTAGTTGAAGAATGTTTAATGGTTTGAATTTGTTGGAATGCGTTTCATATTTTTTTCGTAATGATTCCTTGTTATCTATTTTCTAAATTTCTTTATGGGACCGAGTTGTTATCCTTGGTAGTTGTGTTCATTTTATTTCTACTCGATCTTTCTTGTTGTGGTTGATCTATGATTGTAATGCACTCTAGTCATTGTGGTGTGTAATATAGACTATTGGAATGAAATGTATTGATAAGTTACCTTTTCTTGGACAAAGTGAGTCTGACTTGCTGACTGTTAGAGGGAAGTGTATTGACAAAAAAATTATTGGACAAAGTGTTTTGAGGGCAACTTGGCGACTATAATGGTAGTATATATGTGTGTGACTAATGCATAAAAGTGTGTATGAAAACAAATATAAAGGAAGATATTAGTGCGGGAAGTTTTTGTATAGGTTATTTGGTAAAGGCAGGTTGTGAGCAAGTTGTAGAGAATCCTAACCAGATTTTTTGTAAACAAGTTGTGTTGAGATCTGAGGCTAGTGATAAATCAACTCATGCATATATATATATATATATACAATCTTCTCAGTCCATATTTTATTTATCTTGCCAGTGAGCCATTTGGTTGTAAAGCCTATGTTATAATACTAGTAATGAGCATTTTTGGGTACTAAATCCACCTATAGTGAGCATTCTAGTAGTTATCCACCTTTTGTTAAAATTACCTTAACAAGTGTTCTATACTTGAGAATCAACTTTTTGCATGTTTTTTCTCATCTCAGGTTTCCACGTAAAAATATGGTGTTCATTGTTCATGATCCATGTGTGTTGTATTCATGTTAATATCTTTTTTAGTCAAGTTCTTAAAGAGTTAATTTATCTTATGCAAATTATTGAAATTAATAAAATGTTTTAATGACAACCAATTCACCCCCCTCCCCCCCCCCTCTCATTTTTTTCTATAAATTTCAACAACTAGCAATAGAGTATGGTCCCTTATTACTAGCTTAACCAATTGATAGGGATCTTGGTTGGTTCGACAGATATATTAAGGATATATACACAAAGATGGGGGACCAACAAGGTGACACTTTCCTTTTTGGCCCCCCAACAATCATAGTGCATACATACTAAAGTGCATGCACCCTATAGTGTTCATGCGCTATGGCTTGGGAAATTCAAAACATACCTCATACGCATTATAGGGCACACACGCTATGTAAAACACTATAAAGTGTTTTAGTCCATTTGAAAAGCCTATTTTCATGCCACAAACCCATATTTGCAGCAAAAGAGGGCTTCCCAAGTGCATGCGCAAAACCATTTAGCTTGTTCAATCCATCAAATTTGATAAAGAATGGCTCCACGATGTCATCAAGTTCAAACCGGAAGAAGAGGTTATTGTTTTTATAGCCCATGCTTCTTATTTGTATTGAAATTTCAGTTTTGAAACAATTTATTTTGTTAAAATTTCTTTTCTTAGATTTTAAGTGTAATTAAGATTTTAAAATTGATTTTTTTTTTAATTTCCAGGAAGAAATGATCTCCCTCAACCAAACCCTCCATCTTCTCCTCATGAACAAATGAATGAAGAAAATAAAAAATAAAATGAACCTCAACCACCTCCACTAATCGAGAAACCTCCTCCTAGAACACAGGAAAATTTGATCAACCAAATTGAAAGAGGGAAAAATAATTAAAATCTTTAATTAGAAGGTTAAAAGATTCTATTGCTACAAATCCTAGAAGGGAAAGACTTGCAAAATCATTGGAATCAATATTGACCCATGTAGGCTCTATTAGTGGGCAACTAAATTTATGGCATGATAAAAGAGAAGAACAAAAATAATATTATGCAAATAAATTATCATATGAGGACATAAAAAAGGAAAAAATCACAAAAGATGGCATTTGCAAACTCTTTAAAAAACCAAGCGACATTGATACTCTTAGAACTACAATAAGGAGGTTCCCAATACATTGGTGCTTGAATGAAGACATAAAAAAAAACTTTTGGGAGAGATGGTGGATGGTCTTTGATTCCCCTCCTTGTAACAATCATGAGGTTCCTATATATTTCTTGAGGAAACTCTATTGCAAGATTTTACTCAAGGAGGTGCCAAATTATTTTGACTTTCTAGATTCTCAAGGTAGAGGAGGGAGGTCATCATTTGATAAAGCAGGGGCACATCATGACCCTAATGCACCTAGGGTTACTATTGGCAAGCCACAAGTGGATCATGTTAGTATTCCTTGCATTGTGAAGGAACATGTAGAGGTGGACACACTAGGCACGATTAGTGCTCTGATAGAGACTCTCATTCAATGTGCCACTCCTTTAGTTGAGGGTGACCATGGACAATCTTCGAGGGGGCTTATTTATTGGTCATGTGGATCTTTGTGCACATTTGGTACTACCAAGAGAGAGGAAGATGATCATGGAATGATGACTGGTGATTTTATAAATATGACATGTGGCATTGACACACAGGTAAATATTTCTAAGTTCATTAAATTTATTTGATCATATTTCATTTATAAAAAAATAACTAATTAATTTAGTATCTATTGATTATGACCAAAATTTAGGGCAAGAGTGTCACTGGTGGTGGCAGTGGCAATGATCCTCCAACCCCCTTCTACACATCATCGTCAACTCCACAAGTATGTATCGAATAAAGAATTTTAATTAATATATTTGATTATTATGCAATTATATGAATGATTATATCATAACTTATTGTGCATGTGCATTAGTTCACTAGTGGACCATCGACATTCACAATAGACAGTGAAGGGCATTGTGCCACTTTCCTTGAGGTATCTTTATTTGCATGTTAATTTGATTTGCTTGATTATATTTAATTAATAAATTAATGAATAACTAAATTACTAGACAAATTATGATCAAAATTCAGAGGCAAAGTGGTCATTGCGGTTATCACATTCTTTCACTTGGTTTTCTGACTTCATCATTGAGTCCACAGGTATATATGTAATAATGCATTATAATTAACATGTTAGTAGTGTGTTCTTATATGAATGGTTGTCTTATAAATTTCCATGTACATGTGCACTAGTTGAATGTTGGAGCTTCGACATCAACACCACACACCGAGGAACGTGGTGGAACCTTCACGGAGGTATCATTTATTCATTAGTAGGGTTCTAAAAAATATATGTAATCTTGATAACTCCATAATACTTTTGTTGTTTCATTTTTAGTTATTGACACCAGAGACTCCTCCACATGTTCTTAATACTTTGGATCATGGAGTAGTTGTAGCAGTAGCTAGTTCTAAAGCACTGACCTAGGTATGAAAGAGATCACTTAATTTTAATTGTTATAAACTAATAGTTTGTATTGACTTTTATAATGATATTTATGTATGTATTTTAATTATTATTTTGATCATTGTTGTAGGGAGTTATTACTCTAGATTGTCAGCATGCACCTTTTGTGGATGTAAATAGTGACTATTCGCTAGTGGTAAGAAAATATTCTATTTTATGTCATTGTATAATTCAATTTTGATGTATATTAGTTATTAGTGCTTAAATTTTTTTTATCAGCTCCAGCTATAGAAGAGTCTAGATAGGAGGACTAGTGAGTGCACTTGGAAGACTACAACATCCACTGCATCTCCATCAACATGACAATCAAAGATAGCTCGGGATTTGTTTTCTTCCCCTCGCGGGAAAGGACTAGATTAGGGATATAGATTATATGTTTATATGGCATTAGTGGACATATTTTTTGTATATTGTATAAGTGACACATTGTACATCCATTTGACTTTGAGGAAGTCAATTTAACTTTATTGGATATATTCGATGTATGACATTATTGGACATATATATTTGGCTCCATGCCTTGCAAATATATATTTTAATGTTTTAAGTATGCAATTCATGTGTTTGGTTTATTGATGTATACTAATTTATGTTTATGTGGATGTCTTATGCTTTGTAAATTTCCCATGCCTTATAGTTATGCTTGTATTTTTATCAATGTATATTATTACTGTATGATTTATACTTTATTAGAATATGAATGTGATGCAGAGGTGGTGTGTAAGACACTCTAAACCCATACCCTTATATATATACAAGAACAATCAATAACAAGTGAGACAATCTTCTCACATTAAACATCCTTCATAAGGATCCACTATCTAGACTTCACCCAATGCACTTGCATTGGTTGGCTCCAAACTATCAAACTATGTTTCTAGGACTGCTCCTAGTAACCTTCACAGTCATAAAATGGAATTTTTCTCCACATCTTCCCAAAAGACTTCAAAAAATAATCAATGATCTGGATACCCTTTTAGAATTTTTAAAACATATTCCAAATGCGACCCAACTTGTTTTGAGACAAACTACTTTAAAATTACTGATTCTATTTTACTAGAGAGGACTAATTCACCCATTTAACAAAGGAACCCTATCATGGGTAATCTCCTAGACCTTTCCCTCTTCAAAAATCCTATGAAATGGGTCTAATTAGATGAATATGCCATCAATTTGACTCTATGACACTTTTCGATATGAAAGCCCCAAATTGGTCTTAAAAACCCCTATAAACTAGGACTCTCTCAATGTATGACCTCCCAACACCATACCAACCAAATGAAAGTTGTTACACCATTCTTATACCATCCTCATATGGATTAAATCATAAAATAACCACCTCCAAGGGCTTGATTCTCTGCTTCTATACCTATGGCTTCATTTCAATGACCCTTGGTCACTCCTCAACCCCAACAACTCCTCCAATCAATGCCCACTTGCAAAATCCTTCTCATTCCTACATTCAAATTTTTATAATTCTATAATAAAATGATTGGATCCATCCCCAAGTGACATTAATTACAAAAAGGGGATGGATCATTCCATTTACATCTTAAAACAAGAGAATTCCCAACACTATTTCAGACCAGTCAAAAGGAAATGCACCAAATCAATGAAATGACTATAAAATTGATTCAAAAGAGGTTTTTAAAATGTATCTCAACCATTCACAAGTATGGATTTAAATGATACATCCAAAAACTATGGGAAATTACAAGAAATCTAAATTTTACTGCTAAAAAAAGATACAGTCCGTACAACTCTTGCCTCTAGTCCATACCATCTGAAATAGAAGACCTCCATGCACATAAATAAAGTCCTATCAACCACCTCAACTGATCCAAATTAGTTGGAACTCCTTAAAACACAAACTAAACTTATTTTAGGCTTTTCCCTCCTTTGGTAACTAGTCGTTACATCAATATGTGCACCAAGTGCATTATTACATGTTTTCCATCCTTCATGGATCAAATCATTACATAAAATGGCTTAATATCCATGTTAAAACATTGCAAAGACCTTATAGGTATTTTATCTTCTTCAAACTAATTAGTCACCCAAGTGACCGTCCTACCTTCATTAGGGTATCCTACACCAGGTCTTCCATACAAACAACACCATTCACCCTTTAGGCTTGTAGCCTTCACCGGTGACAAAATTACCTCTCTCTCCCATTTTTCTCAAATATCTCTAGAAACCAATTATTATTTTAGATACACTTTTGGATTCCCTAAATCCTCACCAAGTCTAAGGGTAGACTCTTTTGAACCTTATACTAGATCCAATACCCTAGCACTCACCAACTAGTCCTAATTCCATCCCCATTACAAAGGAAATCATAAGAATATTCACTCTCATTATTCCTAACAAAGAAATAGTCTTTTCTAAGGTCTAAAAACAAAATATTTTCAAATTTTTAAGGTCTCAACACCTACTGAATCTTCTAGCTACCAAACCCTTGTTCCTAGGGTCACACAACTAGGGTCTGTTTGAAAAGAACTTTACAATCTCTTCCAAATCAGTCTAGTTGATCTAACACATCAAAATTGATCCCCACATCAACAATCCACCATAAAATATATCCACTCTTCAAGGTATTCATCCACCCTAATGACTGGTGTAAGACAGGGCACTTGCTCACACAATGATCTCCTTCATTCACTGATCTTCAAACAACATCAACTTAAATCTCTGCATGAAAAAACTTAAAAACAAAGATATAATACATTTTTTCACTCATCCTCCTACTCACATGAGCTCTGAGATATGACCTCGTAAAGATCATTAATTCCATGCTGAGTGCACCTTGAGGGACACTTTGGCCCAGAGTGGTCGACAGTGTTTGAGCGACTCTGTGTGCCAAAAGAGGTTGTCAGTAGCATTTACTTGGTCATTCAGAGCTGTTGGAATAAATGGTTTGATGCTACAACTGATGGTTTGAAAGATACGCAATGTTGCTCATTTCAACTAAGCAACATTGTGAGTTTTGACATCAACTGATAATGTGTTGCCAAATATAATCAAACTTGAATATCTAAAAACTGAGATAGGTTATTATAGACCTCCACAACATGGTCCTATAGCACCTGACGATTTGATACTACTTCGGACAAGCTCTAAGATATGACTTGATAAATATCATCACTTTCATGCTGAAGGGACCTTGAGGGACACTTTGGCCTGGAGTGGTTGGCAACATTTGAGTGAATCTGTGTGCCAAATGAGGTTTCCACTAGCGTTTCCCTAGCCATTTGGATCAATTGGAAGAGACAGTCTGATGCTATGACTAACGGTTTGAAAGATACACAATGTTGTCCATTTAAATGAGGAACACTTTGAGTTTTGACATCAACCGAGAATGTGGTGCCAAATATAAAGGAACTTGAATCTCTGAAAATGAAGATAGGTTATTATAGCCCTCAGCAACATGGTCTTGTAGCACCTAATGGTTTGATGCTACCTTGCATGAGCTCCAACATATGACTATGTAAAGATCATCTATTTCATGTTGAAGAAACCTTGAGCAGCACTTTAGCCTAGAATGGTCAGCACCGTTTGAGCAACTCTATGTGCCACATGAGGTTGCCACTAGTGTTTATCTAGCCATTTGGAGCTTTTGAAAGAACGGTTTGATGCTATGACCAATAGTTTGAAAGATACGTAATCTTGCCCATTTTAACTGAGTAAGACTTTCAGTTTTGACATCAACCGAGAATGTGGTGCCAAATATAAAGGAACTTGAATCTTTGAGAACCAAGATAGGTTATTGTAGGCCTCAGCAACATGGTCTTGTAGCACCTAATGGTTTGATGCTACCTCACATGAGTTCTGAGATATGACCCCATAAAGATTTTTGATTTCATGTTGAAATGACCTTGAAGGACCCTTCGGCCTAGAGTGGTCGATAGCGTTTGAGCGACTCTGTGTGCCAAACGAGGCTACCACTAGTGTTTACCCAACCATTCATATTTTTTGGAACATACGGTTTGATGCTACATATGAGGGTTTGAAAGATACACTATCTTGTCCATTTCAACTGAGGAACACTTCAAGTTTTGACATCAACTGAGATTGTGGTGCCAAATATAAAGAATCTTGAATCTCTAAAAACTGAGATAGGTTATTGTATGCCTCGACAACACAGTCCTGTAGCACTTGATAGTTTGATGCAACCTCACATGAGCTCCACTATATGACCCTGTAAAGATCACCAATTTCATGTTGAAGGGATTTTGAGGGACACTTCAGCTAGGAGTGGTCGACAATGTTTGAGCGACTCTGTGTGCCAAACAAGGTTACCACTAGTGTTTAACTAGCCATTCCAAGTTTTTGTAACAAATAGTTTGATGCTATGACTAATGGTTTGAAAGATACATAATGTTGCCCATTTCAAATAAGGCACACTTCAAGTTTTGACATCAATCAAGAATATGGTGCCAAATATAAATGAACTTGAATCACTGAAAACCAATATAGGTTATTGTAGGCCTATGCAACACTATCCATGTAGCACCTGATAGCTTGTTACTACCTCACATGAGTTATGAGATATGACCCCATAAAGATCATCAATTTTATGTTCAAGGGATGTTAAAGGACACTTTGGCCTGGAGTGGTCATCAATGTTTGAGGGACTCTATGTCCCAAACAAGGATGCCACTAGTGTTTACCTGACCATTCAGAGATGTTAGAATAGATAGTTTTATGCTAAGACTGATGCTTTGAAAGATAAACAATGTTCCCCATTTCAACTGAGGAACACTACAAGTTTTGACATCAATCGAGAATGTGGTGCCAGGGTGACCCCACAATAGTGGATTACACTTTTTTAAACATGCTGATTTTTTTTGAAATTACATATTTTTAATAAAATATGATTATTTAAGCCTTGTGAGGTTCCATTTGAAGGAATTAATTACAAATAGTTAGCTCAAAACCTCTTAGATTAAAAAAACATTAATATAATATCTATACTCCTCATTCATACTTGCAATGGAGTCTCCTTTGCACCTATTAAAATGCTGACAAAAAATTACTTTGACTTTATATTTTGGGAGATCAAATGAATCCATTTGACAAACCTATCTATGTAGTAAGGTACTACTAAGAAAAATTTTTCCAATTATTATAATGTTAATATATATTAAGTTTATTATGACTTTCTATTTTTAGTTTTACTAAACATAGATATTTCACCATATGTCTACCTCTATGTTTGACACTTATGGAAAAATAGTAAATGAGAGAAACAAAAATCTAAAAAATATCTATGCCCTAGGTATTGAAGTTATCTTTCTATCAAAAAAAAGTAAAAATTAAATTGGACAAATACATGACAAGTTATACGCTATGTAGTCAAGGTATGTCAAAATTATGGTATAGTCAACTTCAAATGTTAATAAAATATGAAATAATCATGATAATGTCATAAAACCAATTGCATGCCCTTTGTATAGATGTTACAAAACTAATTTTGAAAGAAACACATTGATATCTCTTTTACAAAAAAAGTTATGCTTTATGAAAATAATGTAACTCTTTGAAAATGACATTTTTTGTGGGAGAAAGAAAAAACCATTCAAATAAATTCAAAAATAAAAATAAAAAATATATTTAGAATCTAGATAGAAAATCCTAAAAGACTCTAATTTACTTCATCTTCTGATTTCTAATGGTTTAACGACAATATGCATCTAAATTTGAATGTTTTTTTCAAGATGTAGAGTTCAGTATCCGTTCAGGCAAAAAAGTGTAACCCACTATTGTGGGTTCACTCGCCAAATATAAATGAACTTGAATATCTGAAAATGGAGATAGGTTATTGTAGGCCTTGACAACATGGTCATGTAGCACCTGACGGTCTGATGCTACCTTGTACAAGCTCCAAGATATGATCCTGTTAAGATCTTTAATTTCATGTTGAAGGGACCTTGAGGGACACTTCGGCCCGAAGTGGTCGGCAATGTTTGAGTGACTCTATGTGCAAAATGAGGTTATCACTAGCATTTAACTAGCCATTCAGAGTTATTGGAATAGATGATTTGATGCTACAACCGATGGTTTGAAAGATGCACAATCTTGCCCATTTCAACTAGGGAACACTTCAAGTTTTGACATCAACTGAAAATGTGGTGCCAAATATAAAGGAGATTGAATCTCTGAAAACTAAGATAGATTATTATAGGCCTTACAACCATGGTCTTGTAGCACTTGATGGTTTGATGCTACCTTACATGAGCTTTGAGATATGACCCCATAAAGATCTCCGATTTCATGCTGAAGGGATGTTGAGGAACACTTCAGCCTGGAGTGGTTGGCAGGGTTCGAGTGACTCTTTGTCCCAAAGAAGGTTTCCACAAACATTTACCTAGCCATTTTGAGATGTTTTAATAGATGGTTTAATGCTATGACTGACGGTTTAAAAAATATGCAATGTTTCCCATTTCAACTGAGGAACACTTCGAGTTGTGACATCAACCAAGAATGTGGTGCTAAATATAAAGGAACTTGAATCTTTGAAAATCAAGACAGGTTATTGTAGGCCTTGACAATACAGTCTTGTAGCACCTAATGGTTTGATGCTACCTCACATGAGCTCTGAGATATGAGCCTGTAAAGATTGTCAATTTTCTATTGAAGGGACCTTGAGGGACACTTCAGCCTAGAGTGGTTAGCAGCGTTTGAAAGACTTTGTGTTGCAAAAGAGGTTTCCACTAAATTTTACCTAGCCATTCAGAGCTATTGGAACAAACATTTCGATGCTACGATCGACAATTTTGAAGATACGCAATGTTGCCTATTTTAACTAAGGAACACTTCAAGTTTTCACATCAACCGAGAATGTGGTGCTAAATATAAAGAAACTTGAATCTCTGAAAATCAAGATAGGTTATTGTAGGCCTTGACAACACAGTCCTGTAGAACCTAACAATTTGATGCTACCTTACACAAGCTCTGATACATGACCCCGTAAAGATCACTAATTTCATGTTGAAGGCACCTTGAGGGACACTTTAGCCCAGAGTGGTCTGCAGTGTTCGTATGACTTTGTGCCCCAAATGAGGTTGCCACTAGTGTTTAGCCAGCCATTCAAAGCTTTTGGAATAGATGGTTTGATGCTATGACCAAGGGTTTGAAAGATACACAATGTTTCCCATTTCAACTGAGGAACACTTCAAGTTTTGACATTAACCGAGAATGTGGTTCCAAATATAAAGGAACTTGAATCTCTAAAAACCAAGATAGATTATTGTAGGCCTTGGCAACATGATCTTGTAGCACCTGACTGTTTGATGCTACCTCAGATGAGCTCCAAGATATGGCCCCATAAAGATCATGAATTTCATGTTGAAGGGACCTTGATGGACACTTCAGCCCAGAGTGGTCGATAATGTTCGAGTGACTCTTTGTTCCAAACAAGGTTTCCACTAGCATTTAATTGGCCATTTGAAGCTATCAGAATAGATGGTTTGTTGCTACAAGTGATGGTTTGAAAGATACACAATGTTGCCCATTTCAATTGAGGAACACTTTGAGTTTTGACATCAACCATGAATGTTGTGCCAAATATACAAATACTTGAATCTCTTAAAACTAAGATAGGTTATAGTAGGCCTCGACAACACAATATTGTAGCACATAATTATTTGATGCTAGCTCACATGAGCTTTGAGATATGACCCCATAAAGATTGTCAATTTCATGCTGAAAGGACCTTGAGGGACACTTCAGCCTGGAGTGGTCAATAATGTTCAAGCTACTCTGTGTGCAAAACAAGGTTACCACTACTGTTTACTCAACCATTTCAAGATATTGGAATAGATGGTTCAATGCTACGACCAAGGGTTTGAAAGATATGCAATGTTGCCCATCTAAACTAAGGAACACTTTGATTTTTAACACCAACCAAGAATGTGGTGCCAAATATAAAGGAACTTGAATCTTTGAAAACTGAGATAGGTTATTGTAGGCATCAAAAACATGGTCCTGTAGCACCTGATGGTTTGGTGCTACCTCACATGAGATCTGAGATATGACCCCATAAATATTATCGATTTCATGTTGAAGCGACCTTGAGGGAAACTTTGGCCCGAAGTGGTCGGTAGCTTTTGAGTGACTTTGTGTGCCAAATGAAGTTGCCACCAGTGATTACTCAATCATTAAGAGCTATTGGAATAGTTAGTTCGATGCAATGACTGAGGATTTGAAAGATACACAATGTTGCCCATTTCAACTAATGAACACTTTGAGTTTTGACAT
Organism: Chamaecyparis obtusa; assembly: GCA_027943335.1. Classification (NCBI taxonomy): domain Eukaryota; kingdom Viridiplantae; phylum Streptophyta; class Pinopsida; order Cupressales; family Cupressaceae; genus Chamaecyparis; species Chamaecyparis obtusa. The sequence continues at coordinate 361,124 of BSBK01002204.1, read as the reverse complement.
CAACCAAGAATGTGGTAACAAATATAAAGGAACTTGAATCTCTAAAAACTAAGATAGGTTATTGTAGGCCTCGACAACATGGTCTTGTAGTACCTAACATTTTGATGCTACCTTTCATGAGCTCTAAGATATGACCTCATAAATATTGCTGATTTCATGTTGAAGGGACCTTAAGGGACACTTCAGCTTGGAGTGATCAGCAACATTCAAGAAACTCTATGTGACAAGTGAGGTTTACACTAGCATTTACCTGGCCATTTGGAGTTCTTGGAACAGATGGTTTGATGCTATGACCAACGGTTTGAAAGATACGCAATGTTTCTCATTTCAACAAAGGAACACTTTGAATTTTGACATCAACAAAGAATGTGGTGCCAAATATAAAAGAACTTGAATCTCTGAAAATAGAGATAATTTATTGTAGGCCTTAGAAACACAGTACTGTAGCACCTAATAGTTTGATGCTACCTTGCATGAGCTCTGAGATATGACCCTATAAATATTGTCAATTTCATGCTAAAAGGACCTTGAGGGACACTTCAACTTGGAGTGGTCAAAAGCATTCGAGCGGCTCTGTGTGCCAAAGGAGGTTTCCACTACTATTTACCTAGCCATTAAGAGTTTATGGAACATACAATTTGATGCTATGAATGAGGGTTTGAAAGATACACAATGTTGCCCATTTATCTAAGGAACACTTTGAGTTTTGACATCAACCGACATTGTGGTGCCAAATATAAAGGAGCTTGAATCTCTAAAAAATTGAGATAAGTTATTATAGGCCTCAGCAACATGGTCCTATAGCATCTAATAGTTTGATGCTACATCACACGAGCTCCAAGATATGACCCCGTGAAGATCACCAATTTCATGGTGAGTGGACCTTGAGGAACACTTCGGCCTGGAGTGGTTGATAGCATTCGAGTGACTTTGTGTGCCAAAAAAGGTTACCACTAGCACATACTTGACCATTTGGTGCTGTTGGAACATACAATTTGATGCTATGATCAAGGGTTTGAAAGATATGCAATGTTGCATATTTCAACTAAGGAACACTTTAAGTTTTGACATCAACCAAGAATGTGGTGCCAAATATAAAGGAACTTCAATCATTAAAAACTAAGATAGGTTATTGTAGGCATAGGAAATATGGTCCCTGTAGTACCTTATGGTTTTATGCTAGCTCGCAAAGACTCTGAGATATGACCTCGTAAAGATCACCAATTTTATGTTGAAGGGACCTTGAAGGACACATCAGCCCAGAGTGGTCGACAGTGTTCAAGCGACTCTCTATGCCAAATGAGGTTTCCACTAGTGTTTACTTGACCATTCAAAGCTTTTGGAATAGATGGCTTGATGCTACAACCGACGGTTTGAAAGATATGTAATGTTCCCCATTTCAACTAAGGAACACTTAGAGTTTTGACATCAACCAAGAATGTGGTTCCAAATATAAAGGAACTTGCATCTATGAAAATTGAGATTGGTTATTGTAGAACTCGGCAACACATTCATGTAGCACCTAACAGTTTAATGCTACCTCACACGAGCTCCAATATATGACCCCATAAAGATCATCAATTTCATGTTGAAGGGACCTTGAGGGACACTTCGGCCCAGAGTGGTTGGTAGCATTCGAGAGACTTTGTGTGCCAAACAAGGTTTCCATTAACATTTACCTAGCCATTTAGAGTGGTTGGAATAAATGGTTCGATGCTAAAACCAACGGTTTGAAAGATATGCAATTTTTCCCATTTCAACTGAGGAACACTTCAAGTTTTGACATCAACCAAGAATGTGGTTCCAAATATAAAGGAACCTTAATCTCTAAAAACTGAGATGGGTTATTGTAGGCCTTGGAAACACGATCATGTAGCACCTAATGGTTTGATGCTACATTTCATAAGCTCCAAGATATGACACTATAAAGATCACTGATTTCAAGTTGAAGGCACCTTTAGGGACACTTCAGCCTAGAGTGGTTGGTAGCATTCAAGTGAATCTCTATGCCAAATGAGGTTGCCACTAGCGTTTACCCAGCCATTTAGAGTTTTTGAAATAGATGGTTTGATGCTATGACCAATGGTTTGAAAGATATGCAATGTTCCCCATTTCAACTAAGGACCACTTCAAGTTTTGACATCAATCGAGAATGTGGTGCCAAATATAAAGGAACTTGAATCTCTAAAAACTAATATAGGTTATTGTAAGCCTCAATAATGCGGCCCTGTAACACTTGACGGTTTGATGCTACCTCACATGAGCTCTGAGATATGACCCCATAAAGATCATCAATTTCATGTTGAAGGGACCTTGAGGCACACTTTGGCCCAGAGTTGTCAGCATCATTCAAGTGACTCTGTGTGCCAAACAAAGTTTCCACAAGAATTTACATGGCCATTCAGAGCTATTGTAAGAGATGGTTCGATGCTACTACTGATGGTTTGAAAGATACACAATGTTTCCCATTTCAATGAGGAACACTTCAAGTTTTGACATCAACTGAGAATGTGGTGCCAAGTATAAAGGAACTTGAATCTCTGAAAACTAAGATTAGTAATTGTAGACCTTGGCAACATAGTCTTGTAGTACCTAACGATTTGATGCTACCTCACATGAGCTCAGAGATATGACCCTATAAAGATCATCAATTTCATGCTGAAGGGACCTTGAGGGACACTTCAGCCCAAAGTGGTCGCTAGCATTCAAGATACTTTGTGTGCCAAACAAGGTTTATAATAACATTTACCTAGCCATTCAGATCTTTTGGAACAGATGGTTCGATGTTGTGACCGACGGTTTGAAAGATACGCAATGCTGCCCATTTCAACTGAGGAACACTTTGAGTTTTAACATCAACTGAGAATGTGGTGCCAAATATAAAGGAACTTGAATCTCTAAAAATTGAGATGGGTTATTGTAGGCCTCGACAACACGGTCTTGTAGAAATTGACAGTTTGATACTACCTTGCATGAGCACCGAGATATAACCCCATAAACATCACTAATTTCATGCTAAAGGCACCTTGAGGGACAGTTCAGCTAAGAGTGGTCGGCAACATTTGAGTGACTTTGTGTGCCAAATGAGGTTTCCACTAGCATTTACCTAGCCATTCAGAGCTATTGTAAAAGATGGTTCAATGCTACGACCAAGGGTTTGAAAGATACACAATGTTGCCCATTTCAACTGAGGAAAACTTTGAGTTTTGACATCAACTGAGAATGTGGTGCCAAATATAAAAGAACTTGAATCTCTAAAAACTAAGATAGGTTATTGTAGGCCTCAGTAATATGATCTAGTAGCACCTGATGGTTTGATGCTACATCACACGAGCTCTGAGATATAACCCCATAAAGATCGCTGATTTCATGCTGAAGGGACCTTGAGGGACACTTGGGCCTCCAGTGGTCATCAGTGCCCGAGTGACTCTATGTGCCAAACAATGTTTCCACTAAAATTTACCTGGTCATTCAGAGCTTTTGGAATAGACAGTTTGATGCTATGACCGATGGTTTGAAATATATGCAATGTTCCCCATTTCAATTGAGGAACACTTTGAGTTTTGAGATCAACCAAGAATGTGGTGCCAAATATAAAGGAACTTGAATCTCTGAAAATTGAGATAGGTTATTGTAGGCCTTGGAGACATAGTCCTATAGCTCCTAATAGTTCGATGGTACCTCACACTTTCTCTGAGATATAATCTTGTAAAGATCATAAATTTCATGCTAAAAGAACTTTGAGGAGAACTTCAGCCCAGAGTCATCGACAACATTTGAGTGACTCTGTGTGCCAAATGAAGTTACCACTATTATTTACTTGGTCATTTGAATCTATTGGAATAGATAGTTCAATGCTACGACTGAGGGTTTGAAAGATATATAATGTTGCCCATTTCAACTAAGGAACACTTCAAATTTTGCCATCAACTGAGAACGTGGTGCCAGATATAAAGGAACGTGAATCACTAAAAACTAAGATAGGTTATTGTAGGCCTATGCAACATAGTCCTATAGTACCTAATGGTTTGATGCTACCTCACATGAGCTTTGAGATATGACCCTATAAAAATCACTAATTTCATGTTGAAGGAACTTGATGGACACTTCAGCCTGGAGTGGTCGGTAGTGTTTGAGTGACTATCTGTGCCAAACGAGGTTGCCAAAAGTGTTTATCCAACCATTCGTAGCTATTGGAATAGACGGTTCAATGCTATGACTGACAATTTGAAAGATATGCAATGTTTCCCATTTCAAATAAGGAACACTTTGAGTTTTGACATCAACCGAGAATGTGGTGCCAAATATAAAGGAACTTGAATCTCTGAAAATCAAGATAGATTATTGTAGGCCTCCGCAATATGATCCCGTAGCACCTGATGGTTTGATGCTACCTTGTACGAGCTTTGAGATATAACCCCGTAAAGATCACCAATTTTATGATGAAGGGACCTTGAGGGACACTTCAACCTAGAGTGGTTGCTAGCGTTCAAGTGACTTTGTGTGCCAAACAAGGTTGCCACTAGTGTTTACCTCTCCATTTGGAGTTGTTGGAACATACGGTTTGATGCTACGATCAACGGTTTGAAAGATACACAATGTTGCCCATTTCAACTAAGGAACACTTCAAGTTTTGACATCAACCGAGAATATAAATGAACTTTAATCTCAAAAACTTGAGATAGGTTATTGTTGGCCTCAGAAACACGGTCATGTAGCACCTAACGGTTCGATGCTACCTTGCATGAACTATGAGATATAACCACGTAAAGATCACCGATTTCATGCTGAAGGGACCTTGAGGGACACTTCAACCCAAAGTGGTCCACAACATTTGAGAAACTCTGTGTGACAAAAAAGGTTGGCACAAGAATTTAGCTGACCATTTGGAGCTGTTGGAAAACATGGTTCGATGCTATGACTGACGATTTGAAAGATATGCAATGTTGCCCATTTTAACTAAGGAACATTTTGAGTTTTGACATCAACCGAGAATGTGGTGCCAAATATATAGAAACTTGAATCTGTAAAAACTAAGATAGATTATTGTAGGCCTCGACAATATGGTCTTGTAGCACCTCATGGTTCAATGCTACCTTGCATGAACTCTGAGATATGACCCCGTAAAGATCGTCAATTTTATGTTGAAGGGACCTTAAGGAAAATTTTTACCCGGAGTGATCGGCAACGTTCGAGCGATTTTGTGTGCCAAACGAGGTTTCCACTAGCTTTTACCCAACCATTTGGAGTTGTTGAAATAGACAATTTGATGCTCCAACTGACGATTTGAAAGGTACGCAATGTTTCCCATTTCAACTGAGGAACACTTCAATTTTTTACATAAACTGAGAATGTAGTGCCAAATATAAAAGAACTTGAATCTCTAAAAATTGAGATAGGTTATTGTAGGCCTCAGCAACACGATCCTGTAGCACCTGATAGTTTGATTCTTGCTCACACGAGATTTGAGATAGGACCCTATAGAGTTTGTTCATTTCATGTTGAAAGGACCTCGAGGGACAATTCGGCCTGAAGTGGTCGGCAGCATTTGAGCGAATCTGTGTGCCAAATGAGGTTGCCACTAGTATTCACTCGGCCAGTCAGATTTGTTGGAATAGATAGTTCGATACTACAACTGAGGATTTGAAAGATATGCAATTTTGCCTATTTCAACTAAGGAACACTTCGAGTTTTGACATCAAACAAGATTGTGGTGCCAAATATAAAGGAACTTGAAACTTTGAAAACTGAGATAGTTTATTATAGGCATCGACAACATGGTCTTGTAGCACCTGATGGTTTGATGCTACCTTGCATGAGCTCTGAGATATGACCCTGTAAAGATCATCAATTTCATGTTGAAGGAAGCTTGAGGGACACTTTGGCCCAAAGTTGTTGATAGAATTCAAGCGATTCTATGTGCCATATGAGGTTACCACTAGTGTTTACCCAACCATTCAAAGCTGTTGGATAGGCGGTTTGATGCTACGATCGAGGGTTTGAAAGATAAACAATGTTGCCCATTTCAACTGAGGAACACTTCAAGTTTTGATACTACCTATAGCACCTGACAGTTTGATACTACCTCCCACGATCTCTGAGATATAATGTCGTAAAGATCTCTTATTTTATTTTCAAGGGACCTTGAGGGACACTTCATCCTAGAGTAGTCAGCAGTGTTCAAGTGACTCTCTATGTCAAATGAGGTTGTCACTAGTGTTTACCCTGCCATTCGGAGCTGTTAGAACAAATGGTTTGATGCTATGACCGAGGGTTTGAAAGATACACAATGTTCCTCATTTCAACTGAGGAACACTTCAAGTTTTGACATCAACCAAGAATGTGGTGCCAAATATAATGCAACTTGTATCTCTAAAAACTAAGGTAGGTTATTGTAGGTCTCAACAACATGATCTAGTAGCACCTAATAGTTTGATGTTACCTCGTACGAGCTCTGATATATCACCCTGTAAAGATCATCGACTTCATGCTGAAGGGGCCTTCAATAACACTTTAGCCTAGAGTGGTCGGCAACGTTCGAGTGACTCTATGTGCCAAACAAGGTTGCAACTAGTGTTTACCTGGGCATTCAGAGCTATTGGAATAGATAGTTTGATGCTATGACTAACAGTTTGAAAGATACACGATGTTGCCCATTTCAACTCAAGAACACTTTAAGTTTTGACATCAACCGAGAATGTGGTGCCAAATATAAAGGAACTTGAATCTCTTAAAATAGAGATAGGTTATTGTAGGCCTCGACAACATGGTCTTGTAGCACCTAATGATTCGATACTACCTCACATGAGCTCTGATATATGATCCCATAAAGATCTCTTATTTCATGCTGAAGGGATCTTGAGGGCCACTTTGGCATGGAGTGATCAGCAGTGTTTGAGCAACTCTATGTGCCAAATGAGGTTGCCACTTGCGTTTACCTGACAATTTAGAGTTTTTGTAATAGACGGTTGGATGCTACGGCCAATGGCTTGAAAGACATGTAATGTTGCCCATTTCAACTGAGGAACACTTCAAGTTTTGACATCAACTGAGAATGTGGTGCCAAATATAAAGGAACTTGAATCTCTAAAAACCAAGATAGGTTATCGTAGACCTTGACAACATAGTCTTGTAGCACCTGATAGTTCAATGCTACCTCACACAAGCTCTGTGATATGACCTCATAAAAATCACTAATTTCATGTTGAAGGGACCTTGAGGGACACTTTGGCTCGGAATGGTCGGTAGTGTTCGAGAGACTTTGTGTGCCAAAAAAGGTTTCCACTAGTGTTTACCTGACCATTTGAAGCTATTGGAATAGATGGTTTGATGCTAAGACCGATGGTTTGAAAGATATGCAATGTTGCCCATTTCAACTAAGGAACACTTCAAGTTTTTACATCAACCAAGAATGTGGTGCCAAATATAAACGAACTTGAATCTCTGAAAATCAAGATAGGTTATCATAGGCTTTAGAAACACTATCTTGTAGCACCTGATGGTTTGATGCTACCTTACACAAGATCTGAGATATGACCCCATAAAGATAATTTATTTCATGTTGAATGCATCTTGACGAACACTTTGGCCCAAAGTGGTCAGAAGTATTTGAGTGACTCTGTGTGCCAAACAAGGTTGCCACTAGCGTTTACCCGACCATTTGGAGCTATTGGAATAGATGGTTCGATGCTACAACTAAGGGTTTGAAAGATATGCAATATTTCCCATTTCAATTAAGCAAGACTTTGAGTTTTGACATCAATCGAGAATGTGGGGCCAAATATTAAGGAACTTGAATCTTTGAAAACTGAGATAGGTTATTATAGACCTCAAAAACATGATCTTGTATCACATGATGGTTTAATGGTAGCTCACATGAGTTCTAAGATATGACCCTGTAAAGATCACTGATTTCAGGTTGAAGGGACCTTCAGGGACACTTCAGCGTGGAGTGGTCAACAACATTCGAGCGACTCTGTGTGCCAAAATGAGGTTTCCACTAGTGTTTACCTGGCCATTCAAAGCTATTGGAATAGATGATTTGATGCTATGACTGATGGTTTGAAAGATACGCAATGTTGCCCATTTCAACTGAGGAACACTTCAAGTTTTGACATCAACTGAGAATGTGGTGCCAAATATAAAGGAAGTTGAATCTCTAAAAATCAAGATACATTATTGTATGCCTTGAAAACTCGGTCTTGTAGTAGATAACGGTGTATGACCACGTAAAGATCATCAATTTTATGTGGAAGGGACCTTAAGGGATACTTTGACCTGTAGTGGTCGGTAGCATTTGAACCACTTTGTGTTCCAAACAAGGTTTCCACTAGTATTTACCTGGCCATTCAGAGCTGTTGGAATAGATGGTTTGATGCTATGACTAACGGTTTGAAAGATACAAAATGTTTCCCATTTCAAATGAGGAACACTTTGAGTTTTGACATCAACCGAGAATGTGGTGCCAAATATAAATGAACTTGAATCTCTAAAAACTGAGATAGTTTATTGTACGCATTAGAAACACGGTCATGTAGGATTTGATAGTTTGATGCTACCTCACTTGAGCTCTGAGATATTACCTTGTAAAGATCACTGATTTCATGCTGAAGGGACCTTGAGGGACACTTTGGCCCGGAGTGGTCGGTAGTGTTTGAGAAACTCTATTTTCCAAACGAGGTTTCCACTAGCATTTACTTGGCCATCTAAAGCATTTGGCACAAATGGTTTGATGCTACAATTGATGGTTTGAAAGATAATCAATAAACAATAATATTCGATGCATACTGTGACAGTGTCCCGTGGTACAGTCTAAGACCTATGAATTAAAATGCTTGCATAGAACATGGTTTGGATTGGTCTATGATGCAATGACATTTCCTTGGTTGTTATTTATCTTTCCAAGCATTTATTTCAGTGTTTTTATTGTATTTAAGACAAAGGAAATTATTGGTGTTCTTGACAGTGACATGATTTGGGGTCATAGTCAGTGATTGGGATTGAGGTCTCCTTATGAGGATTGACTCTCCCACCCCCTGTGATCACTATGATTGGTGGAAAAGGTTTGAATGTGTATTATAACCTTGTAATATAATGGTTGGTGCATGGATATGATGGATTGTGTTGGAGAGATCACTGAATGAAGGAGTTTGTTGTGTGAGGAGTGCCCTGTTTTGGCACCAGTCATTTTGGTGACTATAAATCCTTAAGGATTGATGTTTTTATGGTGGATTATAGATTTTAGGATCCATATTGATGCTTTTGATCAACTGGTTTGATCTAGAAGAACTTTTAAGGTTCCATCTGAGTAGGCCCTAGTTGTGTGACCCTAGAAACAAGGGTTTGGTGACTACAAGAATGGGTAGGTGTTGAGACCTTAAAAACTTGAAAATATTTTGTTTTTAAACCTTATGAAAGACTTTTTGTTTTGTTGGGAGGTTGGGGAGTGAATATTTCTATGAGTTTCTTTGTAATGGGGATGGAATTGGGCCTTATTAGTGACTGCTAGGGTATTGGATCTACTAGATGGTCCAAAGGAGTCTATCTTTGATGAAGGGTGCTCCCCTTAATACCACAAACACATAACAGAAATAGAGAAACAACAACAATAATATGCAAGAATAGAAAATTGGCTTCTTATTATCTCCAGAAATGTGGAATTACAAACTTTCAGAATTACAATATGCAAAGCCACATGGGCATTCCCTTACAATATTCTGTAGGACAAAGCCTCAAATCAATACCTAGAACTACCCTAGACAACATTACGGGCCTTCTTTATATAGGCAATTTCCACCGCCCGAGAAGGTTCTATAAATTTAGCCATTAGGGCCAACCAAACTTAGAATTATTTTATTTTATAATTTATTACATCAAAGTCAGCTCAAAATAACTTTTGAAACCCGAACAAAAATTTTAAAGAAAAATTATTTTCTGTCATTTTAGGTGGCCTGACTTTCGGAGACCATAAGTCATCACCAGTTGACTCGATTGACTATTATAACCCCATTTCAAAAACACCACAAAGTGCTCTACAGGCTTGACCCGCGCAAAGCACCCATCACCCAATTTTTTGACCTCATCCGGGGCCTCTAAAGCCTTCAAAACTGAGTTCAAAGTTTCTGTACCCTGCTGCCAATACTGAAAATCTTTAATATCTTCAAAAATAGACCTGATCTAGCCATGAAACTTTGCTGGCAGGCTGATATGACTAAGATGAACCTCCATATGTAAAATCAGACATTTCGAGATCGTAAGACCAACTTACTAAAAATAGCAAGTTTCCATAAATAGCAACTCTGTACAAGATAGCCCTTATTGAATACAAAAATAGAAATATTTTTGGGTGATGCAAGATTGCCCTTACACCCAGGATGCTCCTGCATCAGACACCTAGGGTAATTTGAGAAGTGACCCTATCACAACTCAGGTGTGCAGAGGAAAACCAAGATGGTTAACCTCCTCCTTTGTTAGCCATGATGAATCTTCTATAGGTCATCCTTTCCATTTGACCAAATACTCTTTATATGTCATGTTCCTTGTGCTTCTGCCAACATGACTATCCAGTATGTCTTCAATCTCCTTGATATCTGAACTGGTTGCTGGAATACTCCACTGTGCTACTGCAACCTCATCTTTAAAACCTCCTTCATGATACTCTGTCAAATCTGAAATGTTAAACACTGGTGAAATATTCAGCTCAGTAGGCAATTCTACCTCATATGCATTTCCTGAATCATGCTTCTTCAGTATTGTAAATGGTCCAAACTTCTTCATTTTCAGCTTGTTATATGTACCAACTGGAAACCACTCCTTTTGCAAATGAACCATGACTTCATCCCCAACCTAAAATTCCTTATGCCTCCTTTTCTCATCTACCTTAGACTTATACTACGCATTCATCTTGGTAATATGCTTCCTCACCTCCTCATGGATGTTCTTCAAGTGTTCTGCAAAATCCTCAGCTTTAACACTACTTATTTCTCCTTTATCTATCTTTCTCAATTCAGATGCATTTCTTGGACTACTTCCATATACAATCTAAAATGGTGATTTACCAGTGCTCCTATTGACAGAATTATTGTATGCAAATTTTGCCTGTGTTAAAATCAAATCCCATCCTATTGGCTTATCTCCAACCAAACATCTCAGCAAATTTTCCAAACTTCTATTCACCACCTCTATTTGTCCATTAGTCTGTGGATGATGTGATGAACTAAACTTCAAATCTATCTTCAACTTCTTCAACAATGTATGCTAGAAATATCCAACAAACTTAGTGTCTCTATCTGAAACTATGGTCTTTGGCAAACCATGTAGTCTCACTACTTCTCTGAAAAACAATTATGTTACATGAACAACATCATTAATCTTTTTACAGGGAATGAAATGTGCCATCTTCAAAAATCTATCAACTACTACAAAAATTGAATTATGTCCCCACTGTGTCCTTGGTAAACCAAGAACAAAGTCCATACTGATATCCTCCCAAGGCTTCTCTGGTACAGGTAATGGCTAATACAACCTTGTATTCTACTTCACTCCTTTCACCATCTGACATACTCTGCAACTCTGTACAAACTTCTTCACATCTTGCTGTAACTGTGGCCAATAATAATTTTCACTAACCAAAGCAAGGGTTTTATCATGACCAAAATGTCCAGCCAATCCTCCACTATGCTTCTCTTTGATGAGATTCTCCCTCATAGAACTTCTTGGAATCCACAACTAACTCCCTCTAAATAGCATATCATCTTGGATGATAAAATCCAGCCACTTCATCCTATCTAGAGTAACAGGTTCTTTACAAGCTTTCCAAGCTCCACCAAAATCAGGATCCTCTGGATACAAATTTTTGAGTTCCTTGAACCCAACCACCTCAATCTACATCTCTGTCAGCAATAGTTTCCTTCTGCTAAGAGCATCTGCAACCCTGTTAGACTTTCCACTTCTGTGTTTTAAAACAAATGTATAACTCTACAAAAACTCAACCCATTTCAAATGCCTATGATTCAACTTTCCTTGACTATTCAAATATTGCAACACTTGATGATCAGTATACAAAACAAACTCCTTAGGAAGCAGATAATGTCTCCACTTCTTTAATGCCTGAACTATAGCATAAAATTCCTGATCATAGATAGAATATTTTCTCTTGGCATCATTTAACTTCTCACTAAAATAAGCAACAGGTTTACCTTCTTGGCTCATAACAACTCCTATTACAGTACCACTAGCATCACAATATACTTGAAACACCTTATTAAAATCTGGAAGTGCTAAAATAGGTTGTTTTGTAACTTTTTGTTTCAACAATTGAAAACTCTTTTCTGCCCCATTAGTCCACTTAAACTCTTTTCTATCCTCTCTCATTGTTTCAGTCAAGGGTCCACAAATACTGCTAAAATTTCTGATAAACTTTCTGTAAAAGCTAGCCAAACCATGAAAAGATCTTACCTCAGTAGCACTCCTCAGAGTAGGCCATTCAAGGATAGCCTGTACCTTCTCTGGGTCCATTTTTAGACCTTCTGCTGAAACTACAAATCCCAAATACACTAACTCTTTCTTCACAAAACTGCACTTCTTCAAATTAATCAACAATTTCTCATCTCTCAACTTCTCAAACACCATACGAATATGCATCATATGTGATGAAGGGTGCTCCCCTTAATACCACAAACGCATAACAGAAATAGAGAAACAACAACAATTTGCAAGAACAGAAAATTTGCTTCTTATTATCTCCACAAATGTGGAATTACAAACTTTCAGAATTACAATATGCAAAGCCGCATGGGCATTCCCTTACAATATTATGTAGGACAAAGCCTTGAACTATTACCCAGATCTACTACCCAAAACTATTCTGAACTGCCTAAGACAATAATACAGCCTTCCTTATATAGGCAATTATCCACCGCCTGGGAAGGTTCCAGAATTTTAGCCAATAAGGCCGACCAAACTTAGAATTATTTTATTTTACATTTTATTACATCATAGTCGGCTCAAGATAACCTTTGAAACCCGAACAGAAATTTTGAAGAAAATTATTTTTCGCCATTTCAGGTGGCCCAACTTCCGAAGACCATAAGTCATCACCAGTTGACCCGCTCGGCCGCTATAACCCCATTTCGGAAATGCCACGAAGTGCTCTACAGGCTTGACCCGCGCAAGCACCCGTCACCCAAATTTTCGACCTCATCCGGGGCCTCTAAAGCCTTCAAAATTGAGTTCAAAGTTTCTGTACCCTGCTGCCAATACCGAAAATCTTCAATATCTTGCAATATACACTTGATCTAGAAATGAAACTTTACTGGCAGACTTATATGACCAAAGTGAACCTCCAAGAAAGAAATCAGATCATTCTGAGCACATACGAAAATTACCAAAAATAGTAAATTTCCATAAATAGTAGCTCTGCACAAAATAGCCCTTATTGAATACAAAAACAGAAATATTTTTGGGTGATGCAAGATTGCTCTTACACCCAGGATGCTCTTGCATCAATATGTTCCTCCAATGTCTTGCTAAAGATCAAAATATCATCTAGGTAAACAATGACAAACTTACCCAAAAATTCTTTCAGAACCTCGTTCATGAGCCGCATGAAAGTGCTCGGTGCATTGGTTAGCCCAAAAGGCATGACTAACCACTCATATAGTCCTTCCTTTGTTTTGAAGGCAGTCTTCCATTCATCTCCTTCTTTGATCCAAATTTGGTGATATCCACTCTTTAAAGCTATCTTTGAGAAATACACAGCTCTACTCAAACAGTCCATAATATCATCCATTCATGGCAATGGAAACTTATACTTGATTGTGATCTTGTTTATTGCTCTGGAATCTGTACACATCCTCCATTCTCCATTCTTCTTTGGTGCTAATACTGCTGGTACAGCACATGGACTCAGGCTCTCCTGAATCAATCCCTTTTGTAACAACTCATGTACTTGTTTGTTCAACTCTTCACTTTCTGCTAGTGTCATTCTGTGTGCTGCCTTGTTTGGAAAACTGGCTCCTGGAATCAAATCCATCTGATGACTGATCTTCTATACCAGTGGTAATCCATCAGGTACATTATCAGATACAATATCCTGAAACCCATTCAACAAATCTGCAACCTCTACAGGTACATCCTCTACTTCCTCTTTACCAACTTTTGGAATTAAAGCAAAACACAAATTCATGCCTCATACCATCTAAGAATTTTCTTCCATCAATAAAAGTTATTCTTGCATTTCCACATACCTTTTCTTCAGTCTCCTTCAATGGCTTTAGGTTATGTCTCTCCATCCTTTGTCAGAGAATAGGTATTCGCATGACCATCGTGTACAGCACATCTGTCAAACTGCCATGGTCTACCCAACAACATATGACATGCATCCATAGATATTATATCACATAGTACCTCATCTTGGTACCCATTGATCTTGAACTTTACCAGGCACTGTTCACTGACCATGACCTTGTGGTCATCCTGCACCTAGGCAATCCATTATGGATGTGGGTGTTTCTGTCTCTTGAGCTTCAACTTTGTCACCATCTCTTATGACACCAAATTATCAGTGCTTCCACTATCGATAATCACATCACAGCATTTACTTTCACACTTGTATCTAGTGTGAAACAAGCTCCTCCTTTGTTTAGGTTCATTCTCACCACTCAACAGGACTCTTCTATTAATTAGCATTTCTCCTCTTTCAGCATCTTCAGAATTTGATGATCTCTTATCTTCATCTACATGTGTAACTCTGGCCTGGCCTTCATTTGTCCTGTCTATTCTACCTTGGTGCTAAGGACATTCAAATGCCCTATGACCTTCTTCTCCATAATGAAAACATGTTCCACAGAAGCCTCCTCTTCCAGATCCTTGTCCTCTTCCTCTTCCTCTCTGATCTCTATTATTCTGATCTTGGAAATGATTGGAATTGTTTCCTCTCTGATTCTGGTTGCTACTGGCCTCATCCTTCTTTTTTAGATCTTCATTTCGGCAACCATATGACCGTCCACTAGATCTTCCACCATGACCTCTTCCATTTTGTCTACTCTCAAACTTCTTGTTCAACTTTTCCTCTACTTTTAGGGCAAACTGGTATGCCTCCTCAATATTGTTCATTTGAACCAGATTCAACTCCTCCTGAATACTTGGCCTTAACCCATTAAGGTATCAGGAAACTTTCTCCTTATCAACTTCTGCATGGCCTATTCTGATGAGGAGTAGATAGAACTTCTCTGTATACTCCTGAACAGATCTTCCTGCATGCTTCAAACTTTACATTTTCTTTAGTAGGTCAAGTTCATAATCAACAAGAATGAACTGTCACTTCAATTTATCCACCATCCGATCCCATCTTGTGATTTTATCTTTCCCTCTTCTATTTCGCTCCAATTGAATCTCTTGCCACCAGATCTTCGCATGACCTTTCAGTCTGGCCTTCGCAAATTTGACCCTATCAAGATCCTCAACATCTTCATACTCAAAAGATTCCTCACATTCATTGATCCAGTCGATCAATTCCTCTGGGTTAAGATTTCCAAAAAATGTAGGAACCTCAATCTTAGGTCTTTTCCCAATCTTGGAAATCGCCCGAAAAAGTATTTCTTCCTCCTGATTCACAACTTCAGCTTCTCCTTCTTGATATTGTTCTTCAACTTCATCCTCACTTTCATCTCTAACATTAAGATTCATTCCTCTGTGAATCTCTTCTTGCAATGCTCACACTTTTCTCTGTAGCTCTCTAACCTCACGTGTCACAGCACCAGCTCTTCTGCCATGTTCTCTTCGTGGAGGCATTTTCGTGATGCGTGTTGAAACCCTAACCATGGTCCTGGTGCAAACTGCCTCATAGTCAGCTATCTATTTACACACTCAAGAACTCCTACTCTGATACCACTTGATGAAGGGTGCTCCCCTTAATACCAAAAACACATAATAGAAATAGGGAAACAACAACAATAATATGCAAGAACAGAAAATTGGCTTCTTATTATCTCCACAAATGTGGAATTACAAACTTTTAGAATTACAATATGCAAAGCCACATGGGCATTCCATTACAATATTCTATAGGACAAATCCTCGAATCAATACCTAGATCTACTACCCAGAACTGCCCTAGACAACACTACGGGCCTTCTTTATATAGGCAATTTCCACCGCCCGAGAAGGTTCTAGAAATTTAGCCCTTAGGGCCGACCAAACTTAGAATTATTTTATTTTACAATTTATTACATCAAAGTCAGCTCAAAATAACTTTTGAAACCCGAACAGAAATTTTGAAGAAAAATTATTTTCTGCCATTTCAGGTGGCCTAACTTCCGGAGACCATAAGTCATCACCAGTTGACCCGATTGACTATTATAACCCCATTTCAGAAACACCACAAAGCACTCTACAGGCTTGATCCACGCAAAGTGCCTGTCACCCAATTTTTTGACCTCATTCGGGGCCTCTAAAGCCTTCAAAACTGAGTTTAAAGTTTCTGTACCCTGCTGCCAATACTGAAAATCTTCAATATCTTCAAAACTAGACCTGATCTAGCCATGAAACTTTTCTAGCAGGCTGATATGACTGAGATGAACCTCCATATCTAAAATCAGACATTCTGAAATCGTAAGACCAACTTACAAAAAATAGCAAGTTTCCATAAATAGCAACTCTACACAAGATAGCCCTTATTGAATACAAAAATAGAAATATTTTTGGGTGATGCAAGATTGCTCTTACACCCAGGATGTTCCTACATCAATCTTGGGGTTTGGGTAGGATTTATAGAACCTAAAAGGGTATCTAAAATAATCAAGATTTCCTTTAATTATTTGGGAGGATTGGGAGAAAAAGGCTGATTTGTGATTGGTGAGGGCTACTCTCCTAGAAGGATAATGGAGTGGATTGGGTTGAAGATCACTTGACCAGATTTAGAGGGCTAGTGCAACATGGCATACAGACCATGTTAAGGTGTTCTAAGAAGTTATAACTAGGGTGGAAGACTTGTTGGAATATTTGACATATTGGAGGCTCTAGGTGCATTGGGAGAAGGGAAGTACACTAGGGTCAAGTCTAGAGCAAGGTAAGTACACCTGGGTCATTGTGGATCCTTGGGTGATGGGGAAAGACCATTTTAGGTCATTTTATAATATATTGGACTATTATTGGTCATTTTATATTGTTTTCATCATGTTTGTAATGATTTGGAGATCATTTGATATTATGATCAACAAAGATGCTATGTAAGCCATTTAATGGCATGAGGGTTAACTATGTAACCTTAGGATCACTTAATAGATCAAAGGTCAAATTTAAGGATCAATCACCTATAGGGATATCTAAGATTTTTATATGGCTATTAATGCTAGAAAGATGTAAAGTTGCATGTTAATGCAACTATGGCCTATAAGGCTCATATGGAGGTTAGAGGGTTAGTTTAGGTTAATAAGGTTGTTTTAAACCTTTTAAAGGTTAGAAGAGGGGAATTAGAATCATGTTTTCAATTTGACAACATTGGTTGTCAACTTGACAACACCATTTAATCATATTCTGGTTGAGAGTCAGTTTTTAGACAATTTTTTGGGTAGTTAAGAATGGTTGCAGTCGGTTCTTGGAGTGTAGGAGTATATTTCATTAGAGATCCACATGAGTGTACATGGCATGGTGGAGTATGGTGTGAAGAATATCCAATGTAATGATTTTGAATCAATTAAAATAATCAAATTCTTTGCAACAGTGAAAATACCCGTGGAATAGTCAGCGTAATAGTGCATTCATATGCTTGAATAGAACGTGTTCTTGGTTGGATTATGGTGTAAGAATATTCCCTTGTATTGTTTTACATGTTATGCAATCCCTTAAGTGTTTTTATTGTTATTAATGATGCAAAGCAGTGGAAAAAGGGGCCAAACAATGGAACACCCTAATGATCCAAGTTTGCTCAACACATGCGGAAGCAAATAAACAACAACAGTGAGAGAGAGAATGCATAAGCTTTCATTATTATCACCAAATAGAATGATACATGTTAGGTTTTAAGGCCTTCCTAGTTACAACCTAATATTACAATGAATTATAGAAGTCCTCAAACATGCAAGGATATTCCAACAATCTCTAATTCTATCTTCTATCAACTATCCCCAAAAACTGCCTCCTAAACTCTAAACCAACAACTACATTTATACAAGAAGCTATCAAACTGAGTTGGCCTTCAGATCCATAATCAATGGAAGAAATGGTTAGATCTGGGACCACATGTCTCCCAATAATTTATGTCAACATTAAATCTATGATCCAACATAAATGCACAAGTCGGCCACAACAGAAACTAAAAACTAAACCCATCAGTGAGCAAGATAACCGAGTAGAAGACAAGAAACATCAAGCACTAGTGAAACAACTGACCACCCAGGAGATAACCGACCACACTTGGTAACCAAAGGAAATTGACCAACTCGGTCAAAGTAGGAAACAAGCAACATAGACAAACTCCAAAATGTTTTTGGTGACATAGGATTGCCAAGGATCTGAGATGCTCTTGCATCAGACACCTGGGGTTATTTTGAAATGATTCTCCAAATCATTTGGTAGGTATGATTTGAGCTACATCAAACTTAGACTATGAAATCCATGAACTATCTTCCATCGGTCTATTCTTCCACTTTACCATATATTCCATATATTGTTTTCCTCTTGTACTCTTGCTAACTCTTTCCTTCAAAATCTGTTCAATTTATTCATTTTGCTTCTTAGGATATTCTATCGGTACTGTCACTTATTCATCAAGTTCATGATACTCATTTAAATGAGAAATGTTGAAAATTGGTGATATGTCCATGTCATCAGGTAACTCAATCTCATATGCATTTCCACTATCAAATTTCCTCAAAATTTTGCAAGGTCCAAACTTCTTCATCTTTAGCTTCCCATATGTTCCAACAGGAAACCAATCTTTCTTCAAATGAACCATCACTTCATCACCAACATCAAAAGTCTTATGTCTCCCTGATCTATCAGCTCTGTCTTTGTATTTTTTATTTCTCTCTTCCAACTTTAGCTTCACATCTTCATGCAATGTCTTCATATACTCAGCAAATTTTACTTCTTCAGCACTTCTCTTATTTTCATCAGCAATGTCTCTCAAATTAGATATTCCTCTCGGCTGTGTGCCATTCACAATCTCAAATGGTGTGTTTCCATTACTCCTATTCATTGAATTATTGTATGCAAACTCTACTCGTGTGAATATAGAATCCCAATTACTCGGTGTGTCTCCAACTAAACATCTCAAAAGATTTCCCAAACTTCTGTTCACAACTTTGGTCTGTCCATCAGTTTGTGGGTGAAATGTAGAACTATATTTCAACTCAGTGCCAAATTTCTTCCAAAGGGTTTTCCAAAAGTATCCAACAAACTTACTATCATGGTCAGAGATAATACTCCTTGGTAATCCATGTAATCTGATAATTTCCTTAAAGAAAAGATCTGCTACATGTACTGCATCTGATGTCTTTCTACAAGGTATAAAATGTACCATCTTAGAAAATCTATCCACAACAACAAATATATAATCATTACCTCTTATTGTCTTCAGTAAGCCAAGAACAAAGTCCATACTAATATCAATCCAAGGTTTCTCAAGAACAGCAACCGATACATGCAATCCAATATTCTGACTTACTCCTTTTGCAACTTGACAAACTCCACAAATTTTCACAAATTTTTGAACATCTTTATACAACTGTAGCCAATAGCATTTCTCCTTAAGCAAATTCCATGTTTTACCAATACCAAAATGTCCAGCCAAACCACTACTATGCTCCTCTTTTATCAGGTTAGTTCTCATTACTCCTCTCAGTATACACAACTGAATACCTTTAAACAACATACCTTCCTGAATAAAATATTCATCCCATTTACTATCTTGTTGATCTTGAATAGGTGCTCTGCACTTTCTCCATGGCTCATAAAATCAGGGTCAAACTCATAAGAATCTCCCATCTCATCAAAACTAAGAACTTCAATTTTCATCTCGATCATCAAATATCTTCTTCTACTCAATGCATCAGCAACTCAGTTAGTGACTCCACTCTTATACTTTATCACAAATGTGTAACTTTACAAATACTCAACCCATTTCATATGTCTCTAGTTCAACTTATTCTAACTACCCAAATATCATAAAGCCTTATGATCAGTATACAACACAAATTCACTCGGTATCAAATAATGTCTCCATTTCTTCAGTGCTTGAACAATAGCATAGAATTCTTGATCATACACAAATATTTCCTTCTAGCATCATTCAACTTTTCACTAAAGAAAGCAACAGATTTACCTTCTTGACTCAACACAACTCCAATTACACTTCCACTTGCATCACATTCTACTTGAAATACCTTACTGAAATCAGGTAATGCCAAAATAGGTAATTCAACAACCTTCTACTTCAGAGTCTCAAAACTTTTGTTAGCTCCATGTGTCCACTTGAATTCCCTTTTGTCTCCTCTCATAGTCTCAGTCATAGCAATACAAATTGAACTGAAATTCCTTATGAAATTTTAGTAAAAACTTGCCAAACCATGAAATGATCTTACCTCACTAGCATTCACAAGTGTAGGCCAATTCAAAATAGCTTCAACCTTTTTAAGATCCATCTTCAAACCATCAGCTGAGATCACAAATCCCAAATACACAATCTCCTACTTCATGAATGAACACTTTTTCATATTTTTCAGCAACTTTTCTTCTTTCAATCTCTGCAAAACTTGTCTCACATGCAACAAATGTTCTTCTCTAGTCTTACTAAATATCAGAATGTCATCAAGATATACAATCACAAACATACCCAAGAATTTCTTTAAAACTTCATTCATCAGCCTCATAAAAGTACTCGATGCATTAGTTAAACCAAAAGGCATAACCAACCACTCATACAAACCTTCTTTTGTCTTGAAAGCAATCTTCCATTTATCACCTTCTCTGATTCTGATCTAATGATACCCACTTTTCAAATCAATTTTGGTGAAATACTTTTCTCTAGTCAAACTATCCATTATATCATCCATTCTCGGGATAGGAAACCTATACTTCATTGTTATCTTATTGATTTCTCTGGAATCAGTACACGTTCTCCATTCTCCATTCTTCTTCGGTGCCAATATAGCAGGTACTGTACAATGACTCAAACTTTCTCTGATCAAACCTTTCTCTAGAAACTCTTGAATCTATTGGTTCAATTCTTGATTCTCGGTATGTGTCAACCGATGAGGTGCCTTATTCGATAAACTAGCTCTAGGGATTAGATCCATACAATGATCAATGCTTCTTTTTAGTCACAAACCATTAGGTACATTATCAGAAATGATTTCACTATACTGGGTGAGTAACTTATCAATCTCCTCGAGAACATTATCTTTTGTTTTCTTACTCGGTTTGTTAGGAATCATAGAAAAACAACATCATTCTTTTCAAAGAGTTAACAAAATTTCTTCCCTCCATCAAATAAACTTTCACAGATGTGCAAACATTACTAATAGGTTCTTCCATCAATGGTAACAAGATTTGTTTCTTTCCATCAGCCACAATAGTATACTTATGCAACCTCCCATCATATATCGCATGTCTATCATATTGCCAAGGTCTACCCAACAAAATATGACAATAATCCATAGGCATGATATCACATAACACCTTATCATAGTACTTTCCAATCTTCAAATTCACATAACATTGTTCACTTACTAGGAGTGTATGCTCATCTTTGATCCATGAAATCTGATAGGGTTTCAAATGTACCAAAATTTCTAACTGCAACTTCGTGACCATCTCTTCAAATGCCAAATTCTCCAAGCTACCACTATCAATGATTACCTTCCAAACTTTGTCAAAAACTCTACATCTAATCTTGAATAGAGTTTTCCTTACTGGATCTTCCTTCTTACTTTCATTCTACAATGCTCTCCTCACCATCAGGTTACTCTCCCTTTCAGGTTCATTCAAAGGTTCTTCTTGCACTATAGCATTCCTAATACTACCAGTCTTCTTACTTGCTTGTGAACATTCAAATGACCTATGTTCTTCTTCTCCACAATTGTAACAAGTTCCTTGGAAACTTCCTCTGCTATAACCACCTCGATAGTTACTACCTCTACCTCTAGATGTACTTTCACCTTTCCACTCAGTCTTGCCTTTGTCCATATTTGTCTTTTTTGGTTCAGATCTACCATTTTCACCATTAGATCTACCTCTTCCTCTAGGGAATCTACCACCTCAACCTCTTTGTCTTTTCTGATTTCTTTTCTTCAATTTCTCCTCGACCTTCAATGCAAATTGATAAGCCTCTTCAATGTTTTCCAACTTGACCAAACTAATTTCCTCTTGGATGGAAACTCTCAAACCATTCAGGTATCTACCAATTCTTTCCACATCATCTTCATCATGTCTAGATCTGATATCTAATCTATAGAATTCATTAGTATATTCTTTTATTGAGCTATCTTTCTTCCTTAAACTTTGCATTTGCCAAACTAGGTTAATCTGATAATCACAAGGTAAGAACTTTCCTTTCAATTTATTCACCATTTTATTCCATACCTTGATTTTTTCTTTGCCTTTCCTCTTTTGATCCAATTGCAGATGTTCCCACCATAAGGATGCATGAATTTTCAATTTTGTGCTTGTAATCTTCACCTTCTTGTCTTTAGGTATGTTTTCATATTCAAAATACTTTTCCATCTTGGTGATCCAGTCCACCAATTCATCAGAATCTAGCTTTCCACCATACTCAGGAGGATTGAAATGTGGTGTAGACTTCAGACTTGTCAAAGCCTTCAAAAATATTTCTTCACCTTGATCCATAATAGGTGCAAGTTCTACATTTGCCTGTTCTTCCTCAATTTCATCATCACTAACATCTTCAAGATGTCTGCCTCTTCTCTAGGCTATTTCAATAGCTTTTAACCTAGCAGCAATCTGCCTCAGCATATCTTCCAATCCTAGATCTACATCTTTCCTCCCACAAACCATCTTGACAACCCTCTACAATTGCAGGTTAGATCACAATCTGCTACCCCACAATAATCAACTAGTTCTTCTCAAGAGGAACCTACAAACCTAGATCCATAGACCTAGATCAATATCTCACCTCGCTCTGATACCACCTGACGCAAGGTAGTCAAAAAAGGGGCTAAAAAATGGCACACCCTAATGATCCAAGCCTACTCAACACATGTAGAAGCAAATAAACAACAACAATGAGAGAGAGAATGCATAAGCTTTCATTATTGTCATCAAATAGAATGATACATGCCTGACTGTAAGGCTTTCCTAATTACAGCTTGATATTACAATGAATTACAGAAGTCCTCAAACATGTGAGGATTTTCCAACAATCTCTGATTCTATCTTCTATAAACTATCCCCAAAAACTTCCTCCTAAACTCTAAACCAACAACTACATTTATACAAGAAGCTACCGAACTGAGTTGGCCTTTAGATCCACAATCAACAAAAGAAAAAATCAGATCTGGGACCACATGCCTCCCAATGATTGATATCAACTTTAAATCCGTGAGCCAACATAAATGCACAAGTCAGCCACAATAGAAACTAAAACTAAACCCATCAGTGAGCAAGATAACCGAGCAGCAGACAAGCAACATCGAGCGCCAGTGAAACAACTGACCACCTAGGAGATAACCGACCACACTCAATAACCAAAGGAAACTGACCAACTACTGACCAACTCAGTTAAAGAAGGAACTGAGAAACATAGATGAAGTCCAAAATTTTTTTGGTGACATAGTATTGCCAAGGACCCAAGATGCTCCTGCATCAATTAAAGTGAAGGAATTGACTGGGCTTTAGAGCATACAGTCATCATTTTGGGTTTGAAGACTTCACAATGAAGTGACTCTCCCACTCCTATGGCTACTATGATTGGTGGGAGAGGTTTAAATATGTATTTTTATCCTTGTATCATAGTTTTTTTATGCATGGATATGGAGATTATGTGTTTGGAAGCCACAGAGAGGTGGTAGTTTGTTGATTGAAGGGCGTCGGTCTTGCACCAGTCACTTGAAGAGCGAAGGCCCTTAAGAATAGATACATTTCATGATGGATTATTGTTGTATGTGATAAAAATGATGTATTGGAACCATTGGTTTTATTTGGAGATAGTGTTGAAGGTCTTTTTGAACAGACCCTAGTATCTTTGTGAGTTGCTTTGCAAATGAGGGTGAATTAGGTCTATTTGGTGGGTGCTAGGTTATTGGATCTAACATATGCTCCAAATGAGTATACCCTAAGACTTGGGGAGGATTTAGAGAACCCAAAATGGTATCTAAATTAGTGATTAGTTTCTGGATTTGTTTGGTAAAATTGGAAGAAAAAGGTTGATTTGTGAGTGGTGAAGGCTACAAGCCTAAAGGGTTGTTGGAGTGGATTGGTGGAAGATGAGTTGACCAGACTTTGTGGGTTGGTGAAACATGATATATGGACCATGTTATGATTTTATATTGTGTTAGAATCAAGGTGGAAACCCTATTTGAAGTTTTGACATAATGAGGCTCTAGGTGCATTAGGAATCCTAGATCGGGGTCCTTGTGTGTGGTGTCAAGATAGGTTGCAATAAGAGATCAGAGGAAGTGAATTATGCCTAGTTTTGGGTTTGATAGGTTATTGGATCTTGTATATGGTCCAAAAGAGTGTACCTAGAGACTTGGGGAGGATTAGAGAACCCAAAAGGGTATCTAAAAAAATCAAGAGTTTACTAAGTTGTTTGGGAAGTTTGAGATAAAAAGGCTTATTTTTTATTGGTGAAGGCTACTAGCCTAAATGGCTGTTGGAGTGGATTGTGTTGGAGAACACTTAGCTAGACTTGGTGGGTTGGTGAAACATATTATTATGTGCTTGTAAGTCATTGGCATAATATCATAAAGTTTTTTTTATTAATAATGAGAAATATTTTTATAACTCAGCTCATTAGGAGCACCAGGAGGAAAGAGCTGAGCAGAGAAAACCTCCAATATTGCCCAAAAAATAGAAGAGAAAGGTTGTCATTAAATCTTAAAAACTTCCCGTTATACATACAAGGTAATGCATGAGCAATTTACAGTGCTATATAAATATACATGTTATATGCACATGTATGAAAATAGATTTGACATTACAATATTAAAATAGATTTGACATTACAATATTTTGTATCTCCATTTAGTCCAATGAACCAATTTTATCTTCCCTACCCTTGATTGTCTCAAGTATTGTCTCGTGGTCTGACTCACGAACCTTCCAAAGAGTTTTATTATGTGGTCTTCCCCCATAGCTGATTAAGTGGGCATTTTTATGCAACGAGGAGGTTTGAATAATGAAGAATCTTTTTGTGTGTCTCCCAATCCTCAAAAAACCACAACCTAGGGTTCTTCATATCATACCGCCTAAGCCATGTACCAGTTAAACCATTGCTCCTATAGGGTATTCTAATTCTTCACCATCGATAACCTAGTGATCCAATTTCTTTTTTTTCCTCAACACAATGACACAAATAATAATGTATCCCTTCTTCATTGTCTTCAGGTGCAATAATAGTAAAAACATGGCTTGTAATGATATAAACATAATGAGGATGTTAGTTTACTGAATATTTATGATAAAGTACTAAATTTAAGATTATTTATATGTGGAAAATTTACCTAGTGGTACTAGATCATATAAGTGATCAAAGTCAATGGATGATTCTAATTTTGTCAGTTGTAGTGATTCATGGGGATGATAGGAGGCAAGTGGGCTCAAAATACATGTATACCATTCATCAACCCATTCCTTTGACTCGTACCCATCCCAATCTTCATCTACACATGATGAAAAAAAGCACACCATATGTCGTATGTGGATACTCCATGAACCTACATTACAACTTCTAAAAGAGTGTACCTCACTCGATCCTGTCAATGTACAACAATCCTCATATGGTGCAATGTTAGTTTCATCCATCAACCAAAAAAATCTACAAATAGTAGACTCACCTTCATTACTTGGACCCATTATAGCATTACACCACTAGATAATACATCTTGCATCTAACAATGTCACTTTCTCTTTGTACTTTAATTCTTCATGTGTTAAGGCTCTTTTAATACATGCACCTACACCATCGTGCTCTCCCTTTCCATGACTAGCCTCTGCGAAATTCCACATATATTGAATTCCACTAATCTTATGCATCCTGCACAACCAATAAAACATCCAAGAATTCTTGAATTATGATGCACAATTATCTGACCATATGATATGTCGATGATATGATATGCTCCTGTTAGAAAAATTACCATAAAATAGTTGAAAGAAACCATGTACAAACTCTATAGAATGCACGAGTGATCATCACTGATATATAAATGATACTCCCTCAATATCTTCTTGTTCTCCTTTGTATTGTCATGTGAATGCATGAATGTTATATGAACAAATATAGCAACCTATTGAGAGCTGTAATACTTTGCTTGGACCTCATATTGTGGTTGTAGTGTGTATTTCTCTGCAAACTCCATAACTAAAACAATGGTATCAAGTGGGAATGTGTCCTTGCACAACTTGAATTGCATATCCAACCATTGTGCTCTATGTGTATGCCTTGCATACTCATAAATATTTTTTTACAAAAAATGTCCATGAACTGATACACTGGAATTTTTTCAATTGCTAAATCACATCTTTTAGCCTCTTTTCCATCTTTTAGATTGTATGTCACGATCTTATATTTTCCAAATTCTACTATTTCATTATCGATTTCATGCGTACTCTCCATATGTTGACAAATTGGCAAATGCCACAAACCTCTGCAATCTATGCATGGACCATTCAAGCATGAGAGCTTGTAAAATTGTTGATCATCCACTCTTTCACATAAAATGGTAGATATTAATTCCCTTGAATATCTAGGTGGGACATTTATGTTACAATCCTGCAAAACATTGTTACAGTGCAAATCTACACATATATTCCTATAAACATAAAAATGGTTAGAAAATTCAATATGTAGCCTACAACAACAAGTTGTGTGTGTGTGATTTATCTTCACATAAAAAGGTTTACCCATTTCAAAATATCTCTAACTAATTTTAATTTGAGGATACATATATATAAATTTTGCAAAGAATTGTGTCTAATTTGATTCCAAAAAATGTTTTGGATGTGGAACACGAATTCGACTACCAATCCTCCTTCTTACAACATCTCTTTGATTAGGAGATACTCGTGTTTTATTCTTCCAAAATTCTTCAATCAAGGATTTCAAATCTTCAACAATTGCTTTATCTTTTCATGGTAGTCTACTAGAAAATGCCCATAACTCATTGCTATTTGGATCTTCCACTATTTGACGCCTTCCTAGGGCTCTCATTAGAGACTTTCTATTTATTTTATCTTTCTAATGAGTCAAGATTTCTTCATTTGAGTGCTTACTATTATTGATGTAAGTACATGTTGGGTGACATTACTATCTTTCATGCGTGATGTAGAACCTAGACTCTCATATGCAGTCATTAGATTCTTTACAATAAATTTTTCACTCGACTCATCCATCATTCTTAGCCCATGAATCTTCATGATGGGCCTAAATTTCAGATTTCTCATCCTTTCAACAAATAGTTAACATCTTCCTATTACATTTAAATTCTCAAAAAATGATCTCCAAATATGATTAGCATTTCTTTGACAAGTATGCTTGGAAATATTGTTAGGTATTGCTTGCAAAATGTTAGTATCAATATCAATCAAATATTTTGGCTTTCTATAAATAATTCTAGGAGCATCAAAAACATTATGTGTGAATTGCGTACCATCTTGAGTTCCTTCAACATGACACAATATTGTTCCTACACCTTGGGATGTAGATAATGGTGTTCCTTCATGATGCAAAGCCCTCCTATATTCCTCTAAGGAACCTAACTCAACCCAAGGGATTCAACAAATACTGGAACCCTCTCAAGGAATTAGACTCAACCCAAAGATTTATAGAAGGGTTTGACTTAAGGTAACCCAACACAACATAATTTTGAATAAGATCACTCACATTGAATCCTATCCTTCAATCCCAAACATGTTCCAACTATGATTTCTCACCACTTGGTAACACACCATCCCACACATCATGAGATCAATCTTCTCTTCAAGGCATACTAGCCCTTTGATCCTTCAACCAAACTCCAACTACCTACTCTAATGGTTTATAGGGTCTTCAACCTTCCCTATCCCACTTTTATCAAATCTCCACACACTCCCCCTTGCAACACATTCAATGTCTCTTACTTGGATCCACTCACCTAGACCCACAACCCAATAAAATGCGTCCTATGCTCCAACATTCTTCAACTTTCTATGACTGTCCACACACACTCAATCCCACTAGACTTTTGAATAGAGACTTATCACTGAACCAAATGATTCCTCTACACCCAATCCCTTATGGAAACCTTAATCCTTTTTTCATGGAACTACACCCTTGTCCCTTTGGTCTACAAAGAAAATACAATTGACTGTCCTACAAGACAGTGACTCTACCACTTGTGACTCCTTACTTGGGACAATCATCATACCATTCCCCCTAAGAATTTTTTTACTTTTTCTTCTCATCCAAAAGACACCCTAAGATAATTATAGACTCTTCCCACACTCATACCAATCTATTAATCCATTTCATCCATTTAACAAAACTTTTAAACAAAGTAATCCAACTTATAAACTCACTATCATTCTGAGACAGTCATGTCCACCTCTACAACTTTGATTGCTCCACTCTTGCAATGAGATTCTCTACCTTTTTAAAGGTTCATCTTTGTTTTAGACACACATATATTCATCCCCCTTAAGCCTCCATGGCCCAAACACATTTTAAGTATGGACAAAGCCTTCAAACTTTAACTATAATAGTCAGTCCTCTCTTCTCTTTGTGACAATCCTATCACTCTTCTGACTCCATGAAACGTGCATTCAATTCATGATCCTCTAAAAATGACAAGGGGTAATATAAAGACTATCCTATATCATCCCCCCACATGAATATTCCATATTCAATGTGAGATTATGCAAGGAATCACATATCTACACTCTCAATTTACCCTAGAAGAGGATTTTGACTGTTTTCACCAAAAATCAGATTTCTCCCTCTATACAACTCCAAATGGGATGATTCCACCACTCAATGAAAGATAGTTCATGCACCTAACACCCCAAACCAATAATATTTAAATAAAAATACATTATGGTGGCGTAAAATGCAAGGAAAGTGACTGTATTTCTAGAAAATCAGAAAAAAACATAATTAAAATATCATTTTATTGCTTATAAACTTGGATGTCCTTGTCTCTTTGACAAAGCCCATGTTATACTATCCTTTTAAAATGAAAATAGGTTTCTTTTAAGACCCAAAAAACTACCAACCACCTTTAGAATTGTCCTCAAACCGAATGAGACAATTAAAACCAACTATCTACTCAACTACAAGAATTTAAAAATGTTGTCAACTTGACAACTATATATATAAAGACCCATTTATCATCATGGATGGCCTTATTATGACCTTAGAAACACTTAATAGTACTCCTCATAAACATTTAAGACTATTAAGCCCTCTAATCTACCCATTAGCCCTTATAGGCCTACTTTGCCAATTTTGGCAATTACATTCATATTCACTTTTCTTTTACAAACAAATGGCTTGAATAGCCATATTACATTCTTGAATGACCTTGTAGGTTCAATATACCATATTTCCTCCATGGTATTAATGGTTTCATTCTTAGGTCTTGCTAGTGACCCTTGTAGACCTTGTGCCCCTACACCACTTCAACATGATGCAATTGTGTGCCTCCACTTTGGGATGTAGACAATGGTGTGCCTTCAACATGATACAAGGGGGTGCATACATCTTGGGATGTAGAAAATGGTGTACCTTAAACATGATACAAGGGTGCTCCCACACCTTTGGAAGTAGACAATGGTGTGCCTTCAACATGATACAATGGTGTGCCTCCAACATTATATGATGATGTCTCTTCAACTTGGGAACTCATAGATTATGTGCCTGCATCTTCATAATTCAATTGTCTTGTTGCACACATGTTTCTCATTCGTTGTATTTTTGTTTCCAATTCCAATTCTCTCTTAATTTGTATTGATGTTTCATGTTCCTCATCCAAATAAAAATATTCTTCTGTGATATGCAATTTTTTGTGTTTACGAAGTTGTTTCATTCTTTCCCTTTTCTTCTCTTTGTCTCTTTCATGCTCTTTTGGTGTTAAAGTCTTTGCTCGTTTCCTTAGCATGATGATGATTTATACATATGAATTGATTAAAATTTTAAAAATATAATATAAA
Organism: Chamaecyparis obtusa; assembly: GCA_027943335.1. Lineage (NCBI taxonomy): Eukaryota > Viridiplantae > Streptophyta > Pinopsida > Cupressales > Cupressaceae > Chamaecyparis > Chamaecyparis obtusa. The sequence goes on along the minus strand of BSBK01002204.1, from coordinate 330,761 downwards.
TCTATTACAATAAGTCAAATTATAATATAAATCTCTTACAATGTGACAAATTATAATATAAATTTATTACAATTATATCAAATTATGTATTAAACAAGTCTATATCATAGCAATTATAAACCAAAGGACTCTTTATTCACATTTCACATGTAGAAAATTAAAAAACTTACCTCAATTGATAAATTTTGGTGAAGAATGATTGAATATCATAATTTGATTTTGATTTTTAAACAAAAAGGTGGTGCAAATTGATAAAATATGCTTCTTTGTCACCTTCAATACCATAAAAAGTGAATATTTATCAGATAAAATGTAGAAATCAGATAGTTTACATAAAAAGTGGGCCTCTTTCACAAGATATGAAATAGATAAGACCATTTATTTTAGTCTTTCATAGCATGAGCATGCTATAGCACGTGTGCCCTATGCAAAACTAGAAAAGTGTAATGCATAGTCTTGCATAGCGCAAGCATGCTATAGCACGTGCGCCCTATGTAAGAAACACAAAAGTGGAGAGAGAGAGAGAGAGAGAACCTAGGTGAAATGAAAAAACTAGGATGGAATGAACCATTTGAAGACATTTTATATGTATTGAGTCCATTGAATGTAAGGCTAAATGAGCCATTTTGTCAAAATTGTCAAATAGTCCTATTTAGGACCTAGTTTCGTTAAAAGGTCAAAAGAGTCTAAAAAGAACCATGAAAATATAAAAAATGTATTAAAAGGTTTTTAATAATCATTTCTATATGTTTATAATGTTTCTACAAAGTTGTAAATTCATTTGTGTAAAAAAGTGTAAAAGATGTCAACTTGACAACAAAATGTTGTTAAGCAAAGTTACAAAAATGCAACAAAAAGTTGTAGAATGATTTCCATTGGTCTTGGGGGTACTTAGGAAGGATTATAAATTTAAAATGGATATAAATAAAATTTTATGGTGGAACCAAATCAGATTTGAGGGAAGGATAATATTTTGATACAATTTGGTACATTTTACTATTGTTATTTTGATTGGTTTTGCAGTTTTTATGTGGTTTCTAGGCCTTGTACGGATATGTATGGCATGAAAAATATGTATCATAGTTATGGTTAGATATTATGATGAATTTTATTCCTTCTCATTTTTTTTTGGAGTGATTTAATTCATTTTTGAGAAAGTTATGGAAGTTTTGGTGAAAGATGTTATTTGCAAATTTGGGATTCCTAAAAATAGTTATATTTCAATGCATGGTATGAATTAATATGAAATATTTGATACCCCTAAATATATTAATTGGAAATATATGTGAATTAAATTTCATCTCTTTTTGGGTTGAGTCATTTTTATGTAGATTTGTGAAAGTTATGTATCTTTTAGTGAAGACTGGTTTTAAATTGTCTTCAATGGAGTTGTAGGCAAAGAGTTGTGATGGTATAATGATTTAAAAATTGGAAAAATAAATGGATTACATATTTTTTAACTAGAATAATTTATAATTAATTTTTTATTGTTTTGGTTTCAATTTTTCTTGTTTTGTGAAAGTTATATGATTTCCTAGGCGGATTGGAAAAGTGAACTTTTTGTTTTATGATAGACAATAGGTCTCGGTACAGAGACAATAAGTTTTGATATAACCGTTGGATTTCCTTTAGTTTTGGATATTTTTTGGATATCCTATTTTTATGAGTTTTCACCAAAGGGATTGGTTAAATATCTTTTATAATAAAAGTTATAGATCTATGAGTCCTGATCGCAAAAACTGCTTGATGATTGGGAAGATGTTTATGTTGTCTAATGATGGAATGTGCCTCTCTTGAATAGTTATTATATGATTAAATGTTGGATGGATCAGATGTATCCTACAAGATTTAAATGGTTTACATGATTCTCTGCATCAAATTGGTATCAGATCTTGAAGATCTTGAGTGTGTGGGTAGAGTGCCAAGGGATGCAATCCACACGAGGACCTTTGATTTGGTTATTAATTTTTGTTGATGAGTTTTTGGTTGTAGCTGCTTATCCATCTTGCTGCATATGAAGGTTGGGTTTTTTCTATAGACACTAGAAGTCTATCAAGGGCCAAGAGAAGGTACATGGCCAAGGATTGGTCTAGTAGGTTGCCAAGAGACTAGGGAAAAAAGGAAGGATGGGACTCCTAGGTGAGGCACATGGAAGAGTTGTTTGTGGTGAGTTTGAAGTAGCAATGGAAAAGGTGGATATCTGACTTATAAGGCACTATGGAGTTGCAGCCATTAATACTCCACTGATAGGGGCACTAGAGAAGGGGATGGAAAGGACATTCATGTGTCCTTGAAGGCAAAGGTGAAGAAGATTAGAGGCATGAAGAATTTTGTGTTGGAAAGTTGGCTATATTGTTGTATATGACTATAATTAAGTGTTTTCATTATGGAAAAAAAGTCATATGAAGTTTTGGAGTCAGTGCACTTACTCATAAGATTAGAATTTGGTTAAGTATGAAGACTAGATAGTCAACAGAGCACTAGATGAACAAAACATTAGCGCACATGCGTATGACCAAGTTATGGTATGAACCTTTGAAGATAAAATTTAAAGTATGTAATCATGCTAATTCTAAGAGTGCATGATCATATGAGTTAGTATGAAGAAGTTACAGCCAAATGAAGTGACACAAACAGTGAGTGGTAGAACTAAATAGAGCATGGAGCTGACTATTGGTATTTTGGTTAGCGTGTATAATATTCTTTTGGAAAGACTATGAACCTATTGTATTTAGGTTATAGACATATTAATATCATTGTATGTAAACACACTTGAGCCAATTCATTTTTGAAGTGTTGTATTTAATAGGTTGAATGCTGACCTAGTGAATAGTTTTGTTTGTGCATATAAATAAGACATGCGCCTTTGTATTTAGAAAAGGAATGAGATATAGAGTTGATAGTAGAAGAGAAGAAGTATGCAAAGAGTAGTTAGAATGTTGTAGAGCTTTAGAAGAGGCTAAAACATCAATGCACAAAAAGAACTGATCAGACAAGTAGTGTCAAAGCAACTGTTCACCATGGATAGATATAGTGTGTATCTGATATCCAGGAGGTTGTAGACTTCTCATTGAGCAATGAGCTCTGGCAGTGAGCCACCACCCCTAACAGGGTTATTTTAAAAGACTCCTAATAGGGTCTGACCCTTGACCAGGTCACTATACTTAATACATTGTAAAGATCAACTCCTAATAGGGCTGTAAGATCTTCTAACAGGGATCATAATACTCTAGTGTAGTTATTAGTGGGTGTCAATTCCCATCAGGGTTTTTACCTATTTGGTTTTCCCTGTAATCATATTTGGTGTTATGTGTTATGGATGTTTATCTTACTTGCATTGATATTCATTTCAGTACTTAGGTAATTAAGTTAAGTTTCAAGATATCAGAAAAAGTAATAATATATATAGAAAATTGATTCACCCCCCCTCTCAGTGTTTCCATTCCTAACAATTGGTATCAGAGCTTTGGTCCTCTAAAGACAAGTTTAACCACTTGAAGAGATCATGGGTTAAGAAGAATTGAAACATCTGAAGAAGAATCTTGAAGCAGCTCTTGAAGAACTTGACAGATCTGAGAAGGAAATTGAAGAACTAAAATTAAAGGTTAGTGGCTCTCAAGTATTCATCAAGAAATAGAAAATATTTGAAGGATTGTTCAAATAGTCATTTAGGGAAAATGGTCAAAAAGATAAATGAGGAAAACACATCTCTAAAGGATCAGATTGAAGAATTGGATGAAAATCTATTTAACAATCAAGAAGTTTATGGAGAGCAGGTCAAACAAAACAAGTAGTTGGATGAAGAGCTAAGGCAAAAAAACATGAAAATCTTGGAGTTAGAGAGCATCAAGAAGCAAGTAGAATCTAAATTGACTGAAGCAAAGAATCATATTGAAAAATTGCACACAAGAAAGGGTCTAATAGAATCATAGTTGTATGCACATAAGATTAAAGGAGATACCTCTGGTATTGGATTCAATGAAGCCCAAGTTCAGATTGATCCTATACGAGATAGAATGAAATCTCCTAAAGAACCTACAGAAGCTAAGAAGACTAAAGATCATACTGAAGCTAAAGAAGAACCATCTAAATATGAGCACAAGCTAATAAACAAAACTTGTTATTCATGTAACAAGCATGGTCACATAGCAAGAGATTGTAAAGAGGGAAGAACTTTCAATGGTTACTATTATTAATGCAATAAGTTTGGTCATAGAAATATGAATTGTAGATCAAATCAAAGAAATCAGACTCATCAAAATTAGAGAAGTCATATTCCACAGCAGAATGTTAGAAGTCCTTAGAAAATTACATGTAAGATATGTAATTACAATGGTCACACAGCTAGACAGTGCAAATTGGTAACCCACATCAATGCACCAAGGAATATCAAGCCTCCAGTTATTTGTCACTCATGCAACAAGGCTGGACACATCTCAAGGTTCTGTAGATTAAAAGCACAAAGATAGGAAATCCCTGCAAAGTCAGAAGGATCAATATTGAATGAAGTAGGAGAAGTCAAGTTTATGCAAGCTACAGAAGATGCAAGCATGATTTGAAAGGAAGAAAAGATAGATAATGTTGGTGAAATAGTTGAGGATGCATCTACAATGGATGGACCTCCTATTTATGGTTAAATGACTGTTATGGTCATAGGGGGAGCTAGATTAGCTCTAGACCCCCGCGCGGCTGGTATACTCACTCTCAGAGTATGCACCTTTGGTTATATCTATTTGGAGACTAGTAGATGCAATATGAAAGAGTGCACTGTATGATCGATAGTAGAAATGAAGATTGGAATTCTTTGTGGGATTCTATGTTTACGCAGTAAGCATTAATGGTGGAAACTTAATTGTATAGTCACCGAAGTTCCTTTATCTGCACATTTACATTTGAATTCAAGCCTTTGGAGAGCACAAGAGATCAAGAAGTTAAGAGTTGAAAGATTGCAGTTGGTTTATCAACAAAGAAGTTTGAAAGTTTGATGTAGGAGCATCTTAGGTCCTTGGCAATTCTATGTCACCAAAAACATATTTGAGTTTGTCTGTGTTGCTCGGTTCCTTCTTTGACCGAGTTGGTTCGATAGTCGGTTGGTTTCCTTTGGTTACAGAGTTTGGTTGGTTATCTCTAGGGTGGTTGGTTGTTTCACTTGTGCTCAGCGATGCTTGTTTGTTGCTCGGTCATCCTTTCTTACCAAGTAGTTTATTTTGAGTTTCTACTGAGGCCGACTTGTGCATTAATTTTGGGTCATGAATTTAATGCTGGTATCCATAATTGGGAAGTGTGTGGTCCTAGATTCAATCATTCCTTCTATTGATTATCAATCTGAAGGCCAACTCAGTTTGGTAGCCTCTTGTATAAGTATAGTTGTTTGGTTAGAGTTTAGTGAGACAATTTTTTGTAGAAAATAGGAGATAGTAGAATTAACATTGTTGGAAAATCCTCGCATATTTGAGGACTTCTATATTTCATTGTAATATCTAGTTGTAATCGAGAAGGCCTTATAGCCTGGTATGTATGAATCAATTTGAATAAAGTTAATATATTAATGATCCCACTTTCTCTCTCTCATTGTGTTGTTTTTCTTCCATGTGTTCTTGAGCAAGCTAGACCTATAGGGTGTGCTATCATTTGGACCCTCTGGTTTATGTCCCTTGCGTCAGGTGGTATCAGAGTGAGGTGAGATCTGGATCTAGGTCTGTGGATCTAGGTTGTAGATTCATTCTTACGAAGCCCTAGTTGAATTGTTGTGGGGTGGCAGATTGCAATCTGACCTGTAATTGCAAAGGGTTTTCAAGATGGTTCATGGGAGGTGAGAAGTGGATCCAGGATTGGCAGGCATGTTGAGACAACTTGTTTCTAGATTAGAAAGTGTTGAAACAGCCCAGAGAAGAGGTGGACATCTTGAAGATGTTAGTGATGATGAAGTTGAAGTGGAACAAGGTTAGGCAAAACCTACACCGGTGATGGATCAGGGTGAGGAAAGATTCTTGAAGGCCTTGACAAGTTTGAAGTCAACACCACTTTTCAATCCTCCTGAATATAGTGGAAAATTGGATTCTGATGAATTGATAGACTAGATCACTAAAATGGAAAAGTATTTTGAGTATGAAAATGTATCTAAGGAGAAGAAGGTGAAAATTGCAGGCACAAAGTTGAAAGGTCATGCATCCTTGTGGTGGGAACATCTGCAATTGGATCAGAAAAAGAAAGGCAAAGACAAAATCAAGGTATGGAATAAAATTGTGAATAAATTGAAAGAAAGTTCTTACCTTGTGATTATCATATTAACCTAGTTAGGCAAATCCAAAGTCTAAGGTAGAAAGATATCTCGATAAAAGAGAATACTGAGGGATTTTATAGATTAGATATCAGATCTCCACATGAAGAGGATGATGTGGATAGAATTGCTAGATACCTGAATGGTTTGAAAGTTTCCATCCAAGAGGAAATTAGTTTGGTCAAATTGGAGAACATTGAAGAGGCTTATCAATTTGCATTGAAAGTTGAGGAGAAATTGAACAAGAGACATGAGTAGAGACAAATAGGTTGAGGTGGTAGATTCCCTAGAGGAAGAGGTAGATCTTATGGTGAAAATAGTAAATTTGAACCTAAAAAGACAAATCTGGACAAAGGCAAGACCAAGTGGAAGGGTGAAAGTTCATTTAGAGGTAGAGGTAGTACCTACCGAGGTGGTTATAGTAGAGGTAATATCTGAGGAACTTGCTACAATTGTGGAGAAGAAGGACATAGATCTTTTGAATGTACACATGCTAGTAAGAAGGCTGGTAGTAGTAGAAATGCTTTGGTGCAAGAAGAGTCACCGAATGAACCTGAGAAGGAAAATAACTTGATGGTAAGAAGAGCACTATGGAATGAAAGTAAAAAGAAGATCTGATAAGGAAAATTTTGTTCAAGACTAGATGTAGAGTTTCTGACAAAGTTTGGAAGGTAATCATTGACAATGGTAGCTCGGAGAATTTGGCATCTGAAGAGATGGTCACAAAGTTGTAGTTGGAAAGGTTGGAACATCTGAAGCCCTATCAAATTTCATGGATCAAAGATCAGCATACACTCTTGGTAAGTGAACAATGTTATGTGAATTTGAAGATTTTAAAGTACTATGATAAGGTGTTGTGTGATATCATGCCTATGGATTGTTGTCATATTTTGTTGGGTAGACTTTGGAAATATGATAGACATGCTATATATGATGGGAGATTGCATAAGTATACTATTGTGGCTGATGGAAAGAAACAAATCTTGTTTCCTTTGATGGAATAACCTATTAGTAATGTTTGCACATTTGTGAAATTTTTCTTGATGGAAGGAAGAAAGTTTGTTAAGGATTTGAAGAAGAATGATGTATGTTTTGTTGTGATTCCTAACAAACCGAGTAAGAAAATAGAGGATAGTGTTCCTGAGGAGATTGATAAATTACTCACTAAGTAGAGTGATATCATTTTTGATAATGTACCTGATGGTTTTCCATCGAAGAGAAGTATTGATTGTTGCATGGATCTAATCCATGGAGCTAGTTTACCGAAAAAGGCACCTCATCAGTTGACACCTACCGAGAATTAGGAATTGAACTGACAAATTCAAGAGCTACTAGAGAACGGTTTGTTCAGAGAAAAAATGAGTCCTTGTGTAGTACTTGTGGTATTGGCACCTAAAAAGAATGAAGAATGGCGAATGTGTATGTATTCTAGAGAAATCAATAAGATAACGGTGAAGTATAGGTTTCCTATAGCGAGAATGGATGACATAATGTATAGTTTGACTGGAGAAAAGTATTTCACAAAGATTGATTTGAAAAGTGGGTATCATCATATCAGAATTAGAGAAGGTGATGAGTGGAAGATTCCTTTCAACACAATAGAAGGTTTGTATGAGTGGTTGGTTATGCCTTTCGGTCTAACTAATGCACCGAGTACTTTTATGAGGCTAATGAATGAAGTTTTGAAGAAATTCTTGGGTAAGTTTGTGATTATATATCTTGATGATATTCAGATATTCAGAAAGACCAGAGAAGAACATTTTTTGCATGTTAGACAAGTTTTATAGAGAGTGAAAGAAGAAAAGTTACTGATAAATCTGAAAAAGTGTTCATTCATGAAAGAGGAGATTTTCTATTTGGGATTTGTAATTTCAGCTGATGGTTTGAAGATGGATCCTGAAAAGGTTGAAGCTATTATGAATTGGCCTACACCTATGAATGCTAGTGAGGTAAGATCATTTCATGGTTTGGCAAGTTTTTATCAAAAGTTCATAAGGAATTTCAGTTCAATTTGTAATTCTATGACTGAGACTATGAGAGGAGATAAAAGAGAATTCAAGTGGACACATGGAGCTGATAAAATTTTTGAGACCCTGAAGTAGAAGATTGCTTAATTGTCTATTTTTCATTGCCTAATTTCAATAAGGTATTTAAAGTGGAATGTGATGCAAGTGGTAGTGCAATTGGAGCTGTGTTGAGTCAAGAAGGTAAACCTGTTGCTTTCTTTAGTGAAAAGTTGAAGGATGCTAGAAGGAAATATTATGTGTATGATCAATAATTCTATGCTATTGTTCAAGCACTGAAGAAATGGAGACATCATTTGATACCGAGTGAATTTGTGTTGTATATTGATCATAAGGCTTTACAATACTTTGGTAGTCAGAATAAGTTGAATCAGAGACATATGAAATGGGTTGAGTATTTGTAGAGCTATACATTTGTGATAAAACATAAAAGTGGAGTCACTAAAAGAGTTGTTGATGCATTGAGTAGAAGAAGAAGATCTTTGATGACTGAGATGAAAATTGAAGTTCTTGGTTTCGATGAGATGAGAGATTTGTATGAAACTGATCTTGATTTTTCTAAGCCATGGAGAAGTGCAGAGCACCTATTCAAGATCAACCGAGTACAAAATGGGAAGAATATTTCATTCAAGAAGGTATGTTGTTTAAAGGTATTTAGTTATGTATACCGAGAGGACAAATGTGAACTAATTTGATGAAGGAGAAACATAGTAGTGGTTTGGCTAGACATTTTGGTATTGATAAAGTTTTTAATTTTCTTAAGGAGAAATACTTTTGGCCATAGTTGTATAAAGATGTTCATAAATTTGTGAAAAGTTGTTGAATTTGTCAAGTAGCAAAAGGAGTAAGTCAAAATATTGGATTGTATACACTGATTGTTGTACGTGAGGAACCTTGGACTGACATCAATATGGATTTTGTTCTTGGCTTACTGAAGACAGTAAGAGGTAATGATTCTATATTTTTTGTGGTATATATATTTTCAAATATGGCACATTTTATACCTTGTAGAAAGACATCAGATGCAGTACATATAGAAGATCTTTTCTTTAAGGAAATTGTCAGATTGCATGGATTACCAAGGAGTATTATCTCTGACCGAGATAGTAAAGTTTTTGGATACTTTTAGAAGACTCTTTGGAGAAAGTTTGGCACTGAGTTAAAATATAGTTCTACATTTCACCCACAAACCGATGGACAGACAGAAGTTGTAAATAGAAGTTTGGGAAATATTTTGAGATGTTTAGTTGGAGACACACCTAGTAATTCAGATTCTGTGTTGGCACAAGAAAAGTTTTCATACAATAATTCAGTGAATAGGAATACTGGAAAAACACCATTTGAGATTGTGAATGGCATATAGCTGAGAGGTATATCTAATTTGAGAGATATTGTTGATGAAAGTAAGAGAAGTGTTGAAGGAGTGAAATTTGATGAGTACATGAAGACATTGCATGAACATTTGAAAATCAAGCTGGAAGAGAGTAATCAGAAATACAAAGATAGAGCTGATAATTCAAGGAGACATAAAACTTTTTATGTTGGTGATGAAGTGATGGTTCATCTGAAGAAAGGTCGATTTCTTGTTGGAACATATGGGAAGTTGAAGATGAAGAAGTTTGGACCTTGCAAGATCTTGAAGAAATTTGATAGTGAAAATGCATATGAGATTGAGTTACCTAATGACATAGACATATCACCAATTTTCAACATTACTGATTTGTATGAGTATCATGAACTTGATGAAGACACGACAATACCGATGGAATATCCTAAGAAGCAGAATGAAGAAATTGAACAGATTTTGGAGCCAAGAATTGGCAAGAGTACAAGAGGTAAACAATCTATGGAATATCTGGTAAAGTAGAAGAATAGACCGATTGAAGACAATTCATGGATTTCATAGTCTAAGTTGGATGTAGCTCAGACCAGACCTACTGAATAATTTAGAGAATCATTTCTAAATAACCCTAGGTGTCTGATGCAGGAGCATCTTGAGTCCTTGGAAATCTTGTGTCACCAAAAACATATTTGAGTTTGTCTATGTTGCTTAGTTCCTTGTTTGAATGAGTTGGTTCGGTAGTTGGTCAGTTGCTTCTAGTTACCGATTTTGGTCAGTTATCTCCTGGGTGGTCAGTTGTTTCACAGGTGCTTGGTGATGCTTTTTTGTTGCTCGGTCATCCTTGCTTACTGAGTAGTTTATTTTGAGTTTCTGCTGAGGCCGACTTGTGCATTAATTTTGGGTCACATATTTAATGTTGGTATCCATCATTGGGAAGTGTGTGGTCCCAGATCTGACCATTCCTTCTGTTGATTGTGGATCTAAAGGTCGACTCAGTTTGGTAGCCTCTTGTATAAGTATAGTTGTTTGGTTAGAGTTTAGTGAGATAGTTTTTGGCAGAAAATAGGAGATATTAGAATCAAGATTGTTGGCAAATCCTTGCATGTTTGAGGACTTCTGTATTTCATTGTAATATCTGGCTATAAATAGGAAGGCCTTATAGCCCAGCATGTATGAATCAATTTGAATGAAGTTAATATATCAATGATCCTACTTTCTCTCTCTCACCATGTTGTATTGCTTCCGTGTGCTATTGAGTAGGCTAGACCTATAGGGTGTGCCATCATTTGGCCCCTCTGGTTTATGTCCCTTGCATCAAATTTGGTTGTGAAACCCTTGTTCAAAAGAGATAGTTTAGAATTCACTTGGAAACCTATATAAGAATGATCAAGTAAGTTATGGTCACTCCTGTTGTATTTGATGTTGTTGAAAGGAAGAGATATGTATTCAAGAAGCATCCATTTAAGTCAACCCTAGATGATTTGGAAGGAGCATTCTCTAGGACTCCTATGGGAGTTATGCACATAGAGGACATACGTGCATATATTTATTGCAAGAAGGAACCTATTGGATTAGATAGAATCAGGTCACACATAGAAACCATGATGAATCTAGAAAAAATTTTCACTAATGAGTTTGCACACTTAGAAGACAACACATTATTGAGTATGCCACAGCATATGAATTTTATGAATCTAAATGGATCAAGATTTTGTTGAGAAGAATACATGATGACTTGTTCTAGATAAGAGAATTCCCTATAAGAATAACCACTAACCTCATTTATGAGATGACAAGACTACCCAAGATTGGCGCCATTCTTCCAAGTGGCAAGGATGTAAGAAAACAAGTAGAACAAGCCTGCAAATCTTAGAGTGATAAGCGCAGGATTAAAATTGAGCCTATAGAAGAGAAATATATAAAAATGATGTCTATGATACTTGGATATAGGTTCCAACATGCAAATAGGGTAAATAGTGTGTTCGCAGCCACTATTCTAGCAACCATAAGGATTGTAAAAGAAAATGGAGACTCCAACTTGTGTGAGATCTTGTGCACATAGTTGTTGGATAAAATTAGAGCCATTAAGCATGATAAGACCAAAGTGTTTAGATTTGGATCACTTATTATCTACATGTATTTCCATATTATTGGTAAAGTATCAGATCTTTACCTAGACATGAGCATACCTACAATGCCACAGATTTCACTCAAGGCATCATTAGAGAGTACCTTAAAAGATTACATGGAACTAGAGATCAAAACATTCAGGATAAAGATGGAGAGAAGGTATAGGGTACCTGAGAGCATAGTTGAAAAGTACAAGGATAGCATTTGTTTCATGGTGGAGATAGATATCACATGCATGGAAGTTGTAGAGCCAACAACTAAGTGGATTCATCCACTTGGTTATGAAGTGGAGGAACAGGTTTTGGAAGCATATGCACAAGTTTTAATATCAACACCCAAGGATCCTAATGAGCCAAGATGGGGAACCTATGAGGAGAAGACAAGACAAGTAGATGCAATCTTGAATAGGGCTGTGACCAACAGGAAAGCATCTAGAGTCACCTCTGAGATACTAAAGATTCATGATGTCACTCAAGAAGACTTGGATAAGGAAAGGGAAGCCAAGACTACCATGCAACTTGAGAGCACACCTTCTTCTAAAGTGAAAATTGAGAAATCTGATGACCCTAAGGAGAAGAGACTAAAAATTGAGAAAATAGATGATCCCAAGGAAAAGAAGAGTAAGATAGATGATATCACTCCTGCACCCACAGATACAATTGACTTGGAGTCCACTGAAGCATCTCCTAAGCCAAGTAAGATTCCTAAGAGGAAGAAGTAGATAGTCTCAAGCCATCCATCAGCAAGAGCCATAAGAAGCCGAGGTAGAAATTTTCAAGCACCTCTGGAGGTAAGATTCCTACCAAGTTTAGAAGTATTGAGATCAAGAGTAGTTGATGAAGATAGAATTGATCAAATAGCTAAGTTCTATGAAAAGTACCATGAGATAGATAAATCAGAGATCCATGGTATGATTATAAAGCACATGATCAAATTTAAGAAGATAGTTTTGGAACTCAAAATAGTCATTCCAAACAATGTATGGAACATTATGGATTCCTTGAAAAGACAAGCAACATAAGAAGATTTCAAAATAATAGAGAAGACACTGGATGATAACCTACCAATATGTTCAGTTGAAGAAAAGTCCTTGTTTTTTAATTTGGTGAAGCCTCACCTTAGAACCAAATTAAGAACTTTACATATTATGAATAAGGATTATGAACTGGTTGCTAAGGAAACTGAAAAAGCATTTTAGAAGGTATTTATGGAACAACATATGCATCCATCATTGGTGCCTGCAACCCAAGTTCCCATTGAGCAAGTAAAAGAAGATGAGACTCCAAATGCACCTATGACAAGTCCATAGGATTTTGTACCTATGCCTAAAGCCAAGGAGGAAACAATTATGATAGATAATGTAGATATATCAATGGTAGCCATGGATAAGGACTTGGATAACTTTGAAGAAGCATTTGTGAGCACTAAAGAAGTAGAAATCTTATGCACTGATAATTCACCCAAGTAGCAAGAAGATGTACAGATTGAAGATATAATTGGACAAGAAGAAGAGGAGGAGAAAGAAAAATAAAAGGAGAAAGAAGAAGAAGAGGAGAAAGGAAAAGAAAAGGAAAAAGAAGAAGAAGAAAAGGAAAATGAACCAGCAGATGAACCCTCTATTGAAATGTATGTAAGGGTAAAGATAGAAGTGATGGACATCACACCTCTCACTCCTATACCATCAATGTCATTGTTGTCAAGTCTGACTCCTGACACAACAAGTCTAGACTCATGGGGAGAAGAAGACCTGATAAAGATCAGTGTGCTAGCAATGGAAAAGGAAAAAGAGAAATAGGTTATGAGAATTCCATTACTTGTTGAATCAGTCAACATCCTAAATAGCCTACTACCTAAGGACAAGAAAGTGTCTAGTGTACACTCAATGGATGATGTTAGCTCCATCCTATCAAGTCTCAAAACAAATTTCTCCAGTCTTAAAGAATCAGCATCTATAGTTGCAAAAGAGAAATATCTTAAGAAGAGGCTAAGTGAATTGATAGGTAACTTCACACTTGACCTTAGTTATTTAAAAGTTGGTCAAGCCTTGTTGAAGGAGATAGCAGCTAAAGGAAGAAAAATCATAGCTGATTGTAAGAACAAGGACCAATTAACTGTAGACCTCTCAAAGAAAATTTAGGAAGCTGGATCAATGATGGAGGTAGTAAGGAAATCAGTAGAAGATCCCTCCAAAGATGTAAACATGTGAAATAATGTCTATCAAGGTCACTTAGACAAAATTGAGAAAGAAGAAAAAGAAATGGCCAAAATAAGGGCAAGGCAAACTCAGTTAAGAAATACACTTGCACCCTCTTTAGATGTGTTGAATCAGAATATCAAGGAGATTGATGCCTTGATGGTGACATATGATCAAGGTCCAAGTTCAAATCTTGAGAAGATAAAGAAGTTGACTTATGCTTTGTGTGCCCATCTTTAGACTGTAAATGCACTGAAAGCATTTTGGCAGCAAGAGATCCAGAACTTGAAGATTGCACATCCGAATGTACTCAATTTGTAAGTACTTGTAGATACATTTTTTCACACCTTTTTCATTAATGTCTAAAGGGGAGTAGAATATATAGTAGAAGGGATAATATGAAGCAGTATATATGATGTAAAAAGGGAGTAAAGTATACAGTATAAGGGAGATATAAGATAGAGTATATGTTAGAAAGTTTTGTATAAAGATACAGTTAGTAACTTCACCATATTCCTTTGTTTCCATTAATGAAAAAGGGGGAGATTGTTGGAAAGTTGACTATAATATTGCATATGACTATAATTAAGTTTTTTCATTATGGAAACAAAGTCATATGAAGTTTTGGAGTCAGCGCACTTACTCATAAGATCAGAATTTGGTTAAGTATGAAGACTGGAAAGTCAGCAGAGCACCACATGAATAGAGCATCAACGCATGTGCATATGACCGAGTTATGGTATGCACCCTTGAAGATAAGCTTCTAAGTATTTAATAATGCTAAGTCTAAGAGATCATGATCATATGAGTTAGTATGAAGAAGTTACAGCCAGATGAAGTGACTCAGATAGTGAGCGGCATAAAATAATAGAGCATGGAGCCGACTGTTAGTTTTTTGGTTAGTGTGTATAATATTCTTTTGGAAAGACTATGCACCTATTGTATTTAGGTTATAGACATATTAATATCATTGTATGTAAACACACTTGAGCAAATTCATTTTGGAAGTGTTGTATGTAATAGGTTGAAGGTCGACCTAGTGAATAGTTTTGTTTGTGCATATAAATAAGACATGTGCCTTTGTATTTAGAAAAAGAATAAGATATAGAGTTGATAGGAGCAAAGAAGAAGTATGCAAAGAGAAGTTAGAATGTTGTAGAGCTTTACAACAGGCTAAAGCATCAGCACACAAAAGGAAATGATCAAACAAGCAATGTCAAAGTAGTAGTTCACCATTGGCAGATATAGTGTGTATCTGATATCCAGGAGGTTGTAGCCTTCTCATTGAGCAGTGAGTTCTGGCAGTGAGCCACCACCCTTAATAGGGTCCAACCCTTGACTAGGTCATTGTACTTAATACATTGTAAAGATAAACTCCTAACAGGGTTGTAAGATCTTCTAATAGGGATCATAATACTATAGTGCAGTTCTTAGTGGGTGTCAATTCCCACTGGGGTTTTTACCTATTTGGGTTTCCCCATAATCATATTTGGTGTTATGTGTTCTGGTTGTTTATCTTACTTGCATTGATATTAATTTTAGTACTTAAGCAATTAAATTAAGTTTCAAGATATCAGAAAAAGTAATAATATATATAGAACATTGATTCACCCCCCCACTCTCAATGTTCCCATTCCTAACATTTTGGTGTAAGATTTTTTTTTTTCTTGCAGGATATTGGTTCCATGTTTCCAAATGACTTGGAAACTTTTGAAGGTCGAGAGTATGGTGTAGGAGCACCTAGATGCAAGGAAAAAAATAAGAGGGCATGAACCATTTGAAATTATTTGAAGACATTTTATATGTATTGATTCCATTGAATGTAAGGCTAAATGAGCCATTTTGTCAAAATGGTCAAATAGTCCTATTTAGGACCTAGTTTGGTTAAAAGGTCAAAAGACTCTAAAAATAACCATGAAAATGGAAAAAAGGTTTTAAAAGGTGTTTAATAATAATTTTTATATGTTTATAATTTTTCTACAAAGTTGTAAATTCATTTGTGAAAAAAAGTGTAAAAGTTGTCAACTTGACAACAAAATGTTGTTAAGCAAAGTTGCAAAAATGCAACAAAAAGTTGTAAAATGATATCCATTGGTCTTGGGGGTAGTTAGGAAGGTTTATAACTATCAAATGGATTTAAATACCATTGTATGGTCAAACCAAATTATATTTGAGAGAAGGATAATGTTTTGATACAATTTGGTACATTCTACTATTGTTATTTGATTGGTTTTTCAGTTTTTATGTGGTTTCTAGGCCTTGTACGGCCATGTACAACCTGGAAACAATGTATCATAGTTATGGTTAGATATTATTATGAATTATATTCCTTCTCATTTTGGTTTAGAGTGATTTCTTTCATTTTTGAGAAAGTTATGGAAGTTTTGGTGAAAGATGTTGTTTGCAAATTTGGGATTCCTAAAAATAGTTAGATTTCAATGCATAGTATGAACGCATATGGAATATTTGAGACCCCTAAATAGATTCATTGGAAATATATGTGAATTAAATTTCATCTCATTTTGGTTTGTGACATTTTTATGCAGATTTGTGAAAGTTATGTATATTTTAGTGAAGACTAGTTTTAAACTATCTTCAATGGAGTTGTAGGAAAAGAGTTGTGATGGTATAATGATTTACAAATTGTAAAAATCAATGGATTACATATTTGGAAACTAGAATCATGGATAATTAATTTGGAATTTTTTGGTTTCAATTTTTTTAATTTTGTGAAAGATATATGATGCCCTAGGCGGATTGGGAAAATGAACTTTTTATTTTATGACAGAAAATAGGTCTCAGTACAGAGACAATAACTTTGATCTAACTGTTTGATTTCCTTGAGTTTTGGATATGTGTTGGTTATCCTTATGTTCTATTTTTTAGCTAGCTGGATTGGTTAAATATTTGTTATAAAAAAAGGTACAGATCTCTGGGTCATGTTTGCAAAAATTGCTTGATGATTGGGAAGATGTTTATGTTGTCTAATGATGGAATATGCCTCACTTGAATAGTTATTATATGATTAAAATCTGGATGGATCATATGGATCCTCGAATATGTAAATATTTTACACGATTCTCTGCATCAGAGAGAGAGAGAGAGAGAGATGCAGAGGCACCTTGACCTTTGACCATTAGTTGATATATTTAAATCATTTTATTAAACCATGTCCAGAAATGGTTTATTTTATTATTTTTCATTGCAATGCATTCAAAAATAGATTGTATGATCTTTGTAACCTTTCTTCAAATGGGAATGAAAATGGTCATGGGTAGGTGGATGGTTTTGTAACTATTCATGAATCTCTATAAAGAGACAAAAATATAATCAAATAAGGGAGTTGAGAGAGAGAGTTAAGGCAGAGAGGAAAAAGAAGCTAAGGGAGAAACCAAATGACTCTCTAGTTGCTGCCAGAGAGCCATGCACATTGTAATTGCAGGCTTTTAAGTTAATAACAAGTTGTTTTGGTCTCAAAATCTGATTTCCTTTATGCACCAATCGGGTTGTACATTACCAAATTGACTTGGAATTGTTTTTGGCCAAACATAGTCATTATTTTAGTACTAAAATATGTTATAGAAAAATAGAAAAAAGTCCCTTGGGTTTCAATTTTACTTGGCTTCAATTTGTGGATTTAAGAATGGTTTATAGCAGCACTAATTGGGGTGCATATTACCAAAGAGTCTGGACATTTCTTGGTCAACCAAAGTCATTAATATAGTTGCAAAAATATGTTTTTATCAAATTTGAAAATGATCCTTGGTTTTAGTTTTCAAAACTGAACATTTCTTGAATTTGGAGCAAATTTGGGAGTGGAAGTTTCTGATTTCTAATCATGGTAAAAATCTAATTTTTGGACAGATTTCTCTTCATTTTAATATTTTTAAGATTCCATTTTTAAAGTATTGCCTATATCTCAATTTGAACATGCAAGTTTTCCCTATGTCCATGAGCATTCAAAATTGATTAAAAGGGTTTTAAGCTGAAATCTTGGGGCAAATATGGAATCACTTTTAGAGCATATTTTGGTTTGAAAAATCTATTTTGAATGTCAATTTTGGTTGATTCATGGTATTGATTTGTGAAAATAAATATGTGGTTGTAGGATATGAGGAGTATGAGCATTCAAAATTGATTAAAAGGGTTTTAAGGTGAAATCTTGGGCCAAATATGGAATCACTTTTAGAGCATATTTTGGTTTGAAAAATCTTTTTTGAAAGTCAATTTTGGTTGATTCATGGTATTGGTTTGTGAAAATAAATATATCGTTGTAGGATATGAGGAGTCACATAACCAAAGGTGAACTATTTTTTTTTGCAAAATCTGCATTATTCTATATTGAATGGGATTACCAGTTTATTATTGGTCTCATACAAGAGAACATGTGAATATATGAAGATTGTCTCTTACTGTCAATTTTAAGATAGTAATGTAAATGCATGTGGTGGAATTTTAAATAATTTTGAGCACCGATTGTTTGATAAAATGTTGATACAAAGAAACTGCAGAAATAAGAGACTTTGTGTATGCCAACTAAGCTGATAAGAGAAAAACTCTATGATTGAGTAAGGTGTGAGAGAGAGAGAGAGAGAGAGAGCATCGATAGTAATGTAAATGCATGTGGTGTAATTTTAAATAAGTTTGTGCACCGACTATTTGATAAAATGTCGATGCAAAGAAACTACATAAATAAGAGACTTTGTGTAAGCCAACTAAGCTGATAAGAGAAAAACTCTATCATTGAGTAAGGAGAGAGAGAGAGAGAGGGGTGGGGGGGGGGCAGATAAGGGGAGATAAAGATAAGTTATCTTTTGTTATGTCTGAGTTTGGTATTTTAGTATTCTTGTTGATCAGAGATAAAGACAAGTTAGGATTTTGTATTGGATATGAAGTGAAGGTTCTTGATGGTATTCAAGTTTCTTGTTGGTGTTATTGGATCATATGATGGTCATGTTGTTGTATTACATTGGTTGTGATGATCAGATTTTATACTTTGATAGCATGTTATTGTTTCTTCGTTTAGGTCCTAGCTAACTTGATGAAGTAACATGTGATTTTTGGTGCTTCTTAAAGAGAATTTGTGTGTGTTCTAGGTTGAAGATTTGGGTACTATCTTAGTCTTATCCAAAATGATTAGGATCGCATTGGAGATTGATCCTGATGTTTATATATTTTATTTTATTAGGTCTTAGTCACCCTAGTCAAGGATTATTATTTGTAATTGGTATAAATGAGAGATTATTTTATAATTGAGAATATGTACGTATGTGAAAGAGAGGATTATGTATATGTATGTTTTGCATTAAAGGAAGATTGTGTACTTCATTGGAATTGTATTGTCATAGGAGATGATATTAGTCAATTTAGTTGTAAAAGACTGTACACTAAAGATCTTGAGATGATATGGTTAGGTATTGTTCTTTGATGTTTTTAGACCATCTATAAAGTTTTGTAGAAGTTGATTCAAGATTTTGAGTAATATATGATTGATTTTTTTATTACTAGTGTCGCAATGCTCCTGTGAATAGTGGATGAGTATTTAGTTCGGTATGAAATGGATTTGATGTTTCAAAGATTATGAAGCTGGTGATTGCATTTTTTCTTATCATTGTGTTTACATCTATTGTTGTTCATGATTTAGAGTACAACAAGCTACCTTTTGTTATGTCTGAGTTTGGTATTTTAGTGTTCTTGTTGATCAGAGATAAAAATAAGTTTTGATTTCATATTGGAGATGATGTGAAGGTTCCAGATGGTATTCTTGTTTCTTGTTGGTGTTATTAGATAATTTACTGAATATTTTATTGGTTAAGATTGGTTGAGATGATCAAATTTTCTACTTTGGTAGCATGTTGGCATTTCTTCATTTAGGTCCTAGCTGACTTGATGAAGTCATGTGTTGTGATTCTTGGTGCTTCTTTGGTAGCACTTGTCCATGTTTTAGGTTAAATATTTGGGTCCTATCTAAGTCTTAGCCAACTTGATTTGGATAGTGTTGGATATTGAGCATAATGTTTATATCTTTTATTGTATTAGGTCTTGGGAGACCTAGTGGAGGATTATTATTTTTAATCAGTATAAATGAGAGATCATTTTGTAATTGAGAGTATGTATGTATGTGAAAGACACATGATTGTGTATATGTATGTTCTATAGTAAAGGTAGAGTGTGTACTTCACTGGAAATATATTGGCATAGGACATGCTATTTGTCAATTCAGTTGTAAAGGACTATATTTCCACCCTATTGTAATTGAAGATAGATCAATGAACTCAACTGAGGGAAAGATATGAGATTGTATTCTGAGTAGTGATCTCTGGGAAGTAATCCTTCAAATTGGATTGTAAGCATGTGGTTTCAAGTGCATCCTTTTTTTCTCTATTTTTATCTTAACTAGACAGATCTTTTAATAGAGTACATTCATCTAGTGTGTTTGATTCCCACTAGGGTTTTTCCTTAATCTAATTTCCTCAAGAAAAAATTTATGTGTTCTTTGTTTTTTGTTGTGGATCTTGCATTATTGTTTATCTTTTAGATCTAAGTGGCTAAAGAGAAATTAAATTAATTAGGTACAAACAACTAATTCACCCCCCCCCCCCCTTTTTCTCAGTTGTGCTTTCATCCTTTTGGGCCTAACATAGTCAATCTTCCAAATTAACAAAAATGTAATAGAAATAAAGCTTGCAAATAGTTCTCTTAAACAATATAGAAAAAATAAGTCTCTTTAATAAGAGAGTTATTTTTTTTCTCAATGATCTATTCACAAGAGACACTACTCTTGATGGATTATATGTTTTCATTTATGAAAACCATGTATGTTCTACATAGTCACTTTTCATATTTTATGGATACCGAAGGTTAGATTGATAAATTGGCTAAGTATGGAAAAATAAAGATAAAGTACATGGTTGGGTACATGGATCAGTACAGATACTTGACTTCAATTTTTGAGATGTGAAGCTAGAATAAGATTCTATAGAGTATACAATACATTACTTTATGTTCAAGATGGTTAATATTATTATATGTTCAATTTATGGAATTCTAAGTATCAATTTTATAGAGAATGGTGGAGAATAGTGATAGTCAACTATTAGATCTATCAGTGATCCTAAAAGATCGATGATTTGATCAGTTTAAGAGTTGGAGATGATAGAGCCGACATGTTTGATGATATCTATTCTTTTGTTAAAGGTTAGGATGAACATTTAAATTAAGGATTAGGATGACATTTTACATGATATCTTTTTGTTCTTGAGGCTTACTAGTGAATATGTTGATTTTGATACTATGTATATAAGATCAAGAATTTGTGCTATTTTGGTAATGTGATTTTTAGAGATGTGATGCAAAGATTAGTTATGATAATGCTATTTAAAGGATCATATTACAAAGAATAAGTAGATAGATTGAGCTAATATTGGTTGTGCACCTACATGGAACTATTTTGGCATTATCGATGCTACTCTCCAGTTCATCCTTTTTCTGATTATAGTCCGTACATGTTTTGTAAGAAAGTGTGCCATTCACTTTTATAATTTGAGCAGTGAGCTCTTGGAAGTGTGCCTAAATGCATGTGCATTCTCTTTATTTTAACTAAACCTTTAATAGGGTTATTATTTCTATAGAATTAATCATTTTTTGGTTCCATCCCCACTGTGGTTTTTTCCCTAATAGGGATTCAATGCAAAAAATAATGGTATTGTGATGTTGTGGATGTTTTGTATTTTATTATGCCATTTAATTTTCATTGCACTTAGTTTATGGTTAAGAAATCTGATTACTAAGGTTAAAAGAGTTAGAACACTAATTCACTCCCCCCTACTCTCAGTGCTCCTCAATACCAAAAAATGGTATTATAGTTTTGTGCCTCGAAGGAAGCCTGATAGCTTTAAAAAGATCTTGATGGAGGAATATATAAGTTCAACATAGCAGCAACTTCTTGTTACACTTGAAGATATTGATGAACTTAAAGAAGAGGTTCTTGGATTGAAGAAGGAACTTAATGATGTTGAAAGTTACATTCAAAGATTGAAAGCTCGGTTGAAAAAATCTATGGAGAAAAGAAAGGAACTTGTTGATAAATTCTAGAAGAAAGAATATTCTCAAGGCTTGAAGGAAGAATGAGAAACTAGCACAAGAAAAATAAGCCCTGAAATATGAAATGGAATCCATAGTAATGAAGATGACTAAGGAGCTAGAAGAAAGAAAAAAGAATTGATAGAAGTAACCTCTGAGTGTGCTCACACAATGCTTTAGACGAGGTTTTTCTCTCCCTAGTCCACTTAGGATCCCACTATCTCTTTTGGACCACACTAGCCTATAGGCACTGAGCCTAAGACTACTCTCAAATCTTCTCTAAGAGTCACCAATATTGTGTTTCACTCTGAGGGACAACTATCTATAATTTTGTCTCAATGCTTTCTATCACCTAGAAGACTCTAAGTGCTTCTTTACCACAAACTAACATTAGGGTTGCAGGGAGTCCATTTTTCTTGAAAACATTCATTTTCTTTCCATTTGACTTCATTTTGATAGATCTCAAAGTTATTTTCTATCGAGTTCAAAGACTAGCTTTTTGGAAACTTATTAGGCCTTGTGGTCCCTTGTAGCCCTTAGCAAGGTCCTTTCCCTACTTCTTCACAAAAAATTTCAAATGACCTGCAAAAAAAATTAGATATTTGGATACCCTTTTGGAAGACACTAAAGATTCAGGAGGTTTTAGAGTTCTAGGGCCTCCGTACTGTGGCTTCCTACAATGTAGGGCTAATAGGGCTAATAGGCCTATTTTTAAGGTCTTTCCTGATTTCTTGTTCAAAAGATAAGAAAATGGATTGGCTAGTACCCAATCTCTTCAATATATATCAAATTGATTATAAGATATCTAGAACCATTCTTTTTCCATACTCCCCATCATTCCCCTACATGTAATCACTCATATCTTCCCTGTCACACCTCTAGCCAGGTACACTAGTCTCACCTAGGGCATGACTTTAAAAATAGTAGCTCAAGTCTTCAAGACTCCTACATGAATATACATAGTTTACAGAGGCTCCCCTAAAACATTCATCCACCCTTAGGAGATTCCCTCAGTTAGATTTCAAGGGGGAGCCATGGAAACACAAACTACTCTAGACTAGACCAGTAGACTCCTTAAATCCTAATCAATTTATAAAAACTACTAAATCAACTATCTAGTACTTGAAAAAAGAAGGAAAAAGTCTTGTATCTACCCTATCAACACAAGTCTATTTCTACTTCAAACAGTTCAATCCATCTAACTACATTGTCACTCAAAAATGCTCGGTTGTTTCTTCAAAACCAGAATTGCAAAGCTTCTTTCTATTTTAAAAACTTTCTTACATTCACTCTTACCTCAAGAAATGATCCATCAAGTATCATAAGATACTCATCCCACCATTTTAGGCCTTGGCATTTATTTCCCACTCCTAGAATGGAGGGATCCTATGTGGCCGAGTTGCATGCAATATTTGCACAAAGTTGCAAATGTTGTCATGACAAATTTTGCCATCTTTTGCATTTATGTGGCAGCCTAAATTTTAGGGCCTCTAACTCATTTAGTTAGAAGAAATAACATCATTTAAGCCTAAAAAGGAAACTTTCCTACTATGCTGAGGTCTAGGACACATTAAGACCCATTTCCCTAATCAAGCCAAAACTAAGCATTAAAGCAACCTAACTAGACTAGGTTGGATTAGATACTAACTATCAATCCTCCTAGTAACACACTTTGAAAGACCTACTAAGGTCCAAAATAAACACACAATGACTTGGAAAAGGTCAGTTACAACCCAAAATAGTTTAAGACTAAGAGGTTAGCCTAGGTGATCCTGCACCAAGAATGAACAACTTCTTAGTCAATCTCTAAATAAGAAAATAGAAGAATGTGCAAAGATAAATCATGAGATGCAAACTAGGATTAGGATACTAAGTGAAGAATGGGAAGGAAGAAGGAAGAAAGAAGACTATTTCATTCAAAAATCCAATCATCATGATGAATAAATCAAGAAGAAAATTGAGTAAATTGAAGGTGGACTTTCTATTGCTAGGGAATTCAAAGAAAAATGCATGAACTGTTCAACAAAGCTTGATGCACAATTGGAAATATAGAGAGAAAAAGGTAACACATAAGGTCTTGGATTTGAGAAAGGTGAAAGTTTTGGATTTGTTCATAAAAACACTTTATCAAATAATCAAATTGAGCCTAAAAGGACACCTATGAGAAAATATAATGGACAAAAATTCCATGGGAGATGTTTTACTTGCAACAATTTTAGTCATAAGGAATATAAATTCATAATTAGACCCAATGATACAACCTTTTTTGGATATTGTATCACTTATCACAATTATGGACATAAATCATTAGTGAGTGTTGAGAAAAGATGAGTAATCCTATGAACCAAGTAAACATAACTTACTACAAATGCAATGACTTTAGACACATGGTGAAGAAATTTAGATTGAGGAAAAATAAAACAAACACAAGGTATGGAAATGTGTATGTTGTAATTGCAACAATTTAGGTCATATTCATAGGGATTGTAGATATAATAATATTAATGTGAGAATGAGAGATTCGGTAGAGAGAAACAATATGTAGAATGATAAAGGGAAGGAAAAAGTTGATGTTCTAGATCTCTATAGTTTTTGTTGACCATTAGTGTTTCACACTTAGTCATTTACCTAGGCAATGATGGTCAGTCATCACTGTGACTGAGTCATTTTCTAAAGGTTGAGTTTTGTATTGTATACTTATCGAGTAGTAGTACTGCTAAGTAAAGTCATGGTCACTATATGTTTTTAATATGCCGAGAGTATAGTTATTGATGAGTTACATATATCAATGATTACTGAGTGATAGAGAAGTTCAACTAATGCCAAGTATAGTTGATGCCGAGTGCCAGGAATAACTTTTTTCGAGTTAGCTAGAATTGACATACAAGTTTGGAATGGCACAATGATCGAGGTAAACCATTTTTGGTGATAATAATGTTTTGTATTTTATCTATTGAGGTAATTACACATCCATATTGTTATCATTGATCCCTATGTAAAACCTAGAGCAAATCAGAAAATTATATAGTTAAGGCAACAATAGAAATAAATCTGATCCGTAGATCTTGAAACGGTAAAACATTTTTGTTGTTATATAAGGGAAAGATCTAGATCAGAGATAAGTATGTGAATTAGAGAGATAAGATTGAATTAGTATGAGAAAATTATCAGAGAAGTATATTCAGAATAGAAAAGTATTCAGACAGAGTTCAGTGGCTGAGCTAAGCAATGAAAGGACATAATCAAGAAAGATCAGATAGAAGAGATCAAAATATAAAGAAATGAGGAGATCTGTAATCTGCATACTAGTGCAAACTGAAAGATTAGGTACTGAGACATTTTGACCAGTGTATTAGGGTAAATCTCTTAACCGAGTAGTCTTAGCAAACTTTTGTAAATCTCTTTATTGAGTGCTTACTTTATTGTAAGTTTATAAATCCTTTAACAAGGTAGACTATGCAAGTCTTTTAGCTTTTAACCGAGAAGACCTTTCACAGGGTAGATCATGATTTGATCACATTTTGTAAGCCTTAACAAGAAAAACTTATTACTATAGTAGTGAAGATTTGTGGGTGTCATCCCCACCCCAGTTTTACCTTTCAAGGGTTTTTGGGTTACCAAAATCTTGGTGTTATGAGCAATTTCATGCATGTTGCTTTATATGTTTTGTTGCTTACTATGATAAAGTTTTATTTATGTTATGCATAAAGTTTTATCAAGTCTTAGGATAAAAGTAGGTAATATCTGATTCACCCCCCCCTCTCAGTATTACTTCCCCACTTATATTTCCAATAATTGGTATCAGAGCAGCAAGGTTTCTCTTAAGGAAGTCTAACCACTTGAGGAAAAAGATCTTAAAATGGAAGCTTACAATCTGGGAAAGATCATAGAGAATCAAAATATTGAAGTACAACTGGCATTACAACAACTGGAAGCAGCTAGAGGAGAATTGAAGAAATATTTGAGCAAGAAAAGAGAGATTGCAATTCAACAGAATGAGCCACAATACAAAGAGGAAAACATCTCTAGACTATTTGACAATGGTAACTCTGCCGAGAGTGATAAAGCTATAAAAGAACTACTGGAGAAAAATACCATAGTAAATGATGACATCAGAACTCTAAGGAGAGAACAAGAAATTCAATCTGTTAGACTTTGTGAATTAGTGGAATAGAAAAAGAAAGATGAAGATGATAAGACAATGGCTAAGGAAGACAAAAGACAAATTGCAATTAGACTAGATGAAAGAACAAGTGACATGCAAAGATTGACTAATAATCAACTAGACATGGTAAATCAGATACTGATGGTTAATCAGGAATTGGGCAGAAAAGATGTGGAAATCAATCAACTAAGGTCTGAGAATGATTAGTTGAAACATGATTTGAGAACTAAAAAAGAGATCAATGAAATGATGAACAAACCCAATGAAGCTGCAAAATATTTTGAAGAGCTATTAAGATCACCTAGAAGATCCAGTGATAGATCAAGACTTGGACTGAATGAACATTCATCTACTAAAGAAGGAGAATCATCAATGAATGGAGAATAGAAGATGGCTAAACCAAAGAACACCAAGCCCACATGTCATCACTGTGGAAAGCCAGGACATATAGCCAACATATGCAAAAGAAAACATGGTAAGTATGATTTTAAGCCTAAGTTTAATGGAAATTGTTTTAACTATAAGAAGCATGGACATCAAGCACATGAATGTAGATTCAAAGCTAGTAATTCATCCACCTCATCCAAGTTTCAAGGAAGTTGTTTCAATTGTCAATAATATGGGCATAAAGCATTTGAATGTAGATCAAGACCAAGCTGGTCATCAATGAGAAAACAAAGCCAATCACAAGGCACAACTATTACAATTGGGATTACAACACCTGGTATAATTGCCATTATTGTGGCAAGTATGGACACATCAAAGCAAATTGCATGAAAACTCACTTTAGAGGTAAATCTAAAAGATGGATGAATGGAAGCATGGCATGTTAAAAATGTAATAAGGTCAGTCATTTAAAGAAATATTGCAGATCACCTATGCTGAGCAATGAAAATTAGAATGGAGGTATTCATGAGAAACTGAAGAGTCAGGTGGAAAAGACATGGAGGAAGAAAGAACAAGAAAACTCAAGTGAAGCTAGCACATCAATGATCACCCAATCCAATGGATCAGGTGATCACACTTCTTCTAATTAAGCTTGAAAGGTATGTTCAGAACTGAATCTTGCAAAGCCTTATCTTTCATCAGTTCCTAACATAGAACCGGGAAAAAGTCCACATCAGCATAGATAAAGATGCACTAGGACATATGTGAGCAAAATAGAAAATTTTGTTTTTGATGTCGAGCATCAGTGTCAATGATCGAGCTATCAATGTATATAAAGCACCTGATATTGTTGGCATTAAGCAGTATTGCCACTAGTGACAACACTTATTTGCATTCTGGGTGTAAACCGAGTAGACAGTGTAAACCGAGCAGACAGTGTAAACCGAGCAGACAGTGTAAACCGAGCAGACAGTGCAAACCGAGCAGACAGTGCAAACCGAGCAGACAGTGCAAACCGAGCAGACAGTGCAAACCGAGCAGACAGTGCAAACCGAGCAGACAGTGCAAACCCAGCAAACAGTGCAAACCGAGCAGACAGTGCAAACCGAGCAGACAGTGCAAACCGAGCAGACAGTGCAAACCGAGCAGACAGTGGAAACCGAGCAAGTTAGTACAAACCGATCAGGACAATGAAAACCGAGTAACATCTTGTCTACCGAGTCACCAATGCTTACCGAGTTCAATACCTACCGAGTGATCAGTATGAACCGTGCCTTCACTTCTACCGAGTGCATGACGATGCCGAGTAATGCAGTGGACGCCGAGTATCAGAAAGTCACCGAGTCAGTGTTAAGGAACCGAGTAACCATATTTGGGCCGACTTAGTAGCACTTATGTTTATTTGTCAAGCCGACTGTGCAATTGTAATTGTAATTAATTGTTTGAGACCTGTATATAAACAATGATGTAGAAATAAAAGAGATATGCACAAGTAATGAAATATATGAGATAGAATATATAAAGAGTAAGAAAGGCAGAGATAAGCGAATTGCAGAAGGCTTCAGAAGTATAAGGTTCAGCAAAGACAAATTCATCACACAAGGTGATCAGTACATTAGAGAATCTCAATCAGCAATCCAGTTGCAAAGCAGAGATCTACTGTTTCATTCTAAAAGGTGAATCAGTACTAAATCCTTTAACCGGGTAGACTTAACAGTCTTTGTATAAATCTCTTTACCGAGTGCATACTTCACTGTATGTTTGTAAATCCTTTAACAAGGTGGATTTAGCAATCCTTATTGCTCCTAACAGGGCAGATCATCAGAAGTGATCAAATTGTAAGCCTTAACCGGCCAACTTTATTCTGCAGTATTAAAGCTTTGTGGGTTTCATCCCCACCCCAGTTTTACTTTCTTTTGGAAGGTTTCTGGGTAACCAAATCCATGTGTCATTATTGTGAATGCTTTTTAAGTTTCATGCTTTCTGTATGCAAAGGTTAAAAGTAAAATACATGTTAAAATTAGAACAAAATTTGGAGTTACTGATTCACCCCTCCCCTCTCAGTAACTTGGTTAATTCCTGAATATTTCCAACAATTGGTATCAGAGCTGCATTGGTTCTCAAGACAAAGCTTAACTAGCTTGAGCAAAGATCCAGGACAATGGAGGTATTCAAACTGAACAAGGTGATTGAAAATGAAAAGCTAGATCTGGAAATGGCCATAGCTAAACTCAAAGAAGCAAAAGAACATCTTTCCCAATCCCTAAGAAGAAGGAAGGAACTTGCAAATCAGATGAATGATCAGAATTACATTGAAGAAAAGATTGAAGATCTTCTTCCCTCAAATAACTCAGATGAAGCAAACAATGCTATCAAAGAACTCCTAGAAAAGAATGGGTCTCTGCAGGAAGAAGTGAGAAAATTGAAAAGAGAACAAGAACTACACTCTACAAGATTCTGTGAGATCTTGGAACAGAAAAACAAGTTGAAAGATGAATTAGATGAAAGAAACATTGAAGTCCAAAACAAAACCCTTCAGCTAGAAAACCTAATTGATCAGATCTCTCATACAAATGAAGAAATTCTAAATCTAAGTTCAGAAATAGAAAACACAAAAGAAGAACTAAGATCTGAAAAGGAAATCAATCTAAGATTGATGGATGACCTAAATGCTGAAAAACAAATCAATGAAGGAATGCTGAAAAGTCAAGAAGACTTGAATCAGCTGTATGAACGAAATCTTCATAGGCAAAAAGGAAAAGCAGGACTTGGATACAAAGAAGAAGGCGAATCCTCTAAGCAAGGTACTAAAAGAAATCAAAAACCTACTTGTAATCATTGTGGTAAAATAGGACATACTTCAAATAAATGTTGGAACAATGAAAAAGTAGAATTCAATGGAAAATGTTATAGCTGCAATCAACCTGGTCATAAAGCAAATAAATGCAGGGAAAAACCTAGATTCAGAGGTAATTGTCACAAGTGCAACAAACAAGGTCACAAGGCATCCGAGTGTAGATCCAAGATATTTAATCCAGCAGAACAAATTGTGAAAGCAATGTTTGGATGGGACTACAACACCTGGTGTAGATGTCATTACAGTGGAGAATATGGACACATTGGCATGAATTGCATAAAACATCATCTAAGGAAAAGAGATACTACCATAAGATGTTTCAAATGCACTAAACTCGGTCACATAGCCAGAAACTGCATGAATGCTAATGAAATTGAAGAAGGAAAGAAAAATGAAGCAACTAAGGTCAGGAAACAGGTAAGACAAAAATGGATTCCTAAAGCTACCGAGCAATCCAGTCCAAGTAATGGAATGGATGGCTCTATCGACTCAAATTAAATTTCCAAGGAAGCACTGGAACTGTACTCTCATAGATCAATCCTAAGCAGTTCCAGAACCGAAATTAAAAGAAAAGTCTAAATCAGCATGCAAGATGCAGTGAGATCACAGCAAGGTCGGTATAGTCTTCACCGAGCAAGGTCGGTACCTGTCTTTACCGAGCAAGGTCGGAGCATTATGAATTCTCGAGTTCACCGAGTTGCGAAGTCTTTTCCGAGCAATTAATTCTTAGTGGGTGACAGTCTGTCAGAATTCCTACCCTAATTTGAAATGAGCATTAATGACAGAATTGTAAACAAAAAGCAAGTAATCGAACTCATTCTTCACCGCGAATCTTTAAGCACTTTGAGAGCAGAAAACTTCAAGGGCAACCCGGCGATTTAATACTCTTGCGAAAGGAATTTTCTGTGAGCTACCATGGCATCATCCAGCACCTCAGCGAAGAAAGGATCAGACATGTTAGTCCAAGGGGAGTGGAAAGCACCAGATTTTAAGATCGTGCCCGCAGTTGCAGCCGCCCTAGATCCGAACGGAGCTCAATCTCAGATTCCTCCTAAGGTACTGCTTATCAACGATATCCATAATCATTTTAACTGTTCTATTCAAGAAATGGGAAACCTAGAACTAGACATTGTGCGTGAGGAACTATGTGTGGATGGTACTTTGAAACCCGAGCACAAACATCTGGAAGATAAGGGTTTAGTCCACATTGCACATCTTCCTCGAAACTTTTGAGATAAATGGGTTAGGTACATTCTCAGCCGAGTACACGATGGCAAGATTTGGCTTGAGCAACCTATTGAGATCACAAGGAAAATGATTCATCAAGTTACCGGTCTTCCCATGTTGAACAAAGCGAAAACTACCAAAACCCTAGGTCGGACGGAACTAGAGAAGAAAACCCTAGCCGAGTGGGATGGTAGAGGCATGAAGGTTAGCAGCATTACCGACGCCGAACTGAAGTTTGGTACACATATCATTGCACACAAGATTTACAGTTCTAGTCGACAGAACAGTGTCTCATGTGAAGCTGTTGACCTAGCATACAAAGTGGTCAAAAACAACTTGACATTTGACCTAGCAGACTTATTGTTGAAACAGTTCAACAAGAACATGGAAAGCATCAAAACTTCCAAAAACAATCCATGTAAGTTTGGATCCTTGATAGTCTGTTTATTCTTCTATGTTCAAAAATTCTTCCCTTCAAAAGGAAAAGTTGTATGGAGAAAAGATGTGCCAGTACTTTATGAAATTAATGAATACATAGCAGAAATGGGTGAAAAATTTGAAAGCATCATGGATAATTATTTTGAGTCTTTCAAAGAGAAAATGAATGACAGATTCCGGATTCCACAGAAGTTGGTGGAAGATTACAAAGATGACATCTGTTTTATGGTAGATTGTGATAATGTGTATATTCAAGCAGTTAAACCAAGAACTGTGTATGCAAAACCTCTTCCTTATGAGGTAAATATTGATGAAACCAAGAACATTATTGAAGCACTTCTAAATCAGCCTGTAAATCCCAAAGCCCCATATTTTGGAACATATGATGAAGCTAAGATGAGAATTGAACTAAGCATAAAGCTTCCACAGGCGGTAAACAAAGGAAAGAAAAGGATAGCTAAAATGCAAATGATAACCGAGGAGAAAGAAGAAATTGGTGAAAAAGAAGAGGAAAAGGATGAGAAAATAGAGGAACCAGAACCTGCAAAGAAGAAAGGAAAATTTTTTATCACTAAGGCATTTGTGCCTCCCACTGCTGTGTTTACAAGGAGAAATACAAGAGGAAAGGCAGAAAAGGCAGATAAGGACATAGTATTCAAAAGGCCTCCTCTAACCCTTCAAGAAAAGCTCAAACTCTTCAGAGATGGATCAGGATCTGGAGTAAGTAACATAAAATCCTTGAGATATGAAACCAGATCGGAAGCAGAGCAGAAGGAAATAGAAGATGCTGTTGTTGAGAAGATGGGACAGTGGAAATACTCTCCTGAAGAAATTACCCCACAGGTTCCAGCAGTTCTATTGAATCCGATAAGAATGAGATGGAGCAATGCAAGGCAAACTGTAATAGACATATTTGATCAAAACTTAAGACAGTTGATGCCGAGCCTGAACAATGATGAAGTTAAGAAGGCACTAAAAGAGAATGAAAACAAGATGACACTGAAGTTCAATACTTGTTTGATTTTGATCAACAATATTGAATCGGTTGTGAAGGCTACAAAAGCCACATGGAAGAACATTTACCACCTTCACCAACCGAGCATTGAAACTGTAATAATAAAGGATATTGAAGATGACAGCGATGAGCAAGAAGAAGACACCGAGGTAGATGATACTGTAAGGATAGCAGCAGAAGTCATTGCATCCCTTCCTACCTCTCCAGTGAAAGTCTCTACATCCAGCCCAGAGACACCTTCAAGCATGGTTGTGACAACTTCTACATTTGTCCAATCATCCCTAGCAACATCAGAGGCAGCTACCATTTCTTCTACCGAGCTGCAGTCTCCTGTACCAGTAAGTTTTCCAGCTTTTGAATCATCAAGTGTAAATATTGTAAGTTCTCCAGTAGAAAGTATACCAGTATCAATAGCCAGCCCTATTTTATCTACTATCACTACTACAAGAGCATTAAGTACAGATAAGCCTAAGGCTCTACCGAGTATAAAATTTTTGGGTAAAAATATAGTTGAGGATATAGACTTAGACGAAGAGATAGAGATTCCTACACTAGATTTTGCAAATCTCTCAGCAGACCAGATGCAGAATATAGGTGAGATCCTCCAAAGGAAAGCAAAACAAAAGAAGCTTAAGGAGGAGAGAGACAAGGAGTATCAAATCATCAAGGATGTTAAGGACATTTTGTCTGATGCATTAGGCATTAAAGTAGACTCCTCCCAGCATGTTTTGTTACAATTGGCAGAAGCAGTTGAGAAATACAATGAGGACTCATCCGGGACAGAAAAGTTAGTTGAAAGAGCCGAGAAGAGATTCAACAATAAAGTGCTTGAGCACATTGCTCAGCACATAGCTATTAACCAAGTGGAATTGTCTTCAGTTTTGTCTAACACAAAGTCTATTTACTCGAATGCTACCTCTCTTTTGGCCAGACTATGCAATTTTGCCGAGTTCACAAAGGATGTCAAAGATAAAATGAATAAAATGGATGAGGATATGAAGATTAGCATACAGAAGCTGCAACTTGAACCAAGTTCAAGCTCTGCTCATCACATGAAAATTTCACATCTATCCAATATGCAGTCTGATCTATTGAAAGAAGACTCAAGGATCCGGTCCACACTGCTAGACATCCAACACATGATCCTTCCCATCATGAATACAATGTATAAGCACATTGAACATTCCAGAACATTGATTCATGACAATCAGTTCTCCATAGCAGATCACATGATTGAACTCTCTGCAGAAATCCAAATTGCCATACAAACATGTAAGATTCTGCAAGAAAGTTGGGACAGAACCCTGGCACTAATAATGAAGGTACATTCTGATTTCTTATCAAATTTTGGATTCTCTCTGTAAATAAATTGTATATGCACCTTTGGCATTATCGTCAAAAAGGGGGAGATATGTATAGAAGGAGAGATATGTATACTGTATAGATTTGTATAAGATACTGTATAGATTTGTATAAGAAACAGTTAGCACATTGAAAGGGGGAGACAATGTATAAAGCCCTATAACAAAGACAAATTTTGAAAAATCAAAATAAAACTCAGCATGATTCGGTGTATATAAATTTTGGCCAATAAGTGTTTTTGTCACTAATGCCAAAGGGGGAGATTGTTGGCATTAAGCAGTATTGCCACTAGTGACAACACTTATTTGCATTCTGGGTGTAAACCGAGCAGACAGTGTAAACCGAGCAGACAGTGCAAACCGAGCAGATAGTGCAAACCGAGCAGACAGTGCAAACCGAGCAGACAGTGCAAACCGAGCAGACAGTGCAAACCGAGCAGACAGTGCAAACCGAGCAGACAGTGCAAACCGAGCAGACAGTGCAAACCGAGCAGACAGTGCAAACCGAGCAAGTTAGTACAAACCGATCAGGACAATGAAAACTGAGTAACATCTTGTCTACCGAGTCACCAATGCTTACCGAGTTCAATACCTACCGAGTGATCAGTATGAACCGTGCCTTCACTTCTACCGAGTGCATGACGATGCCGAGTAATGCAGTGGACGCCGAGTATCAGAAAGTCACCGAGTCAGTGTGAAGGAACCGAGTAACCATATTTGGGCCGACTTAGTAGCACTTATGTTTATTTGTCAAGCCGACTGTGCAATTGTAATTGTAATTAATTGTTTGAGACCTGTATATAAACAATGATGTAGAAATAAAAGAGATATGCACAAGTAATGAAATATATGAGATAGAATATATAAAGAGTAAGAAAGGCAGAGATAAGCGAATTGCAGAAGGCTTCAGAAGTATAAGGTTCAGCAAAGACAAATTCATCACACAAGGTGATCAGTACATCAGAGAATCTCAATCAGCAATCCAGTTGCAAAGCAGAGATCTACTGTTTCATTCTAACAGGTGAATCAGTACTAAATCCTTTAACCGGGTAGACTTAACAGTCTTTGTATAAATCTCTTTACCGAGTGCATACTTCACTGTATATTTGTAAATCCTTTAACAAGGTGGATTTAGCAATCCTTATTGCTCCTAACAGGGAAGATCATCAGAAGTGATCAAATTGTAAGCCTTAACCGGCCAACTTTATTCTGCAGTATTAAAGCTTTGTGGGTTTCATCCCCACCCCAGTTTTACTTTCTTTTGGAAGGTTTCTGGGTAACCAAATCCATGTGTCATTATTGTGAATGCTTTTTAAGTTTCATGCTTTCTGTATGCAAAGGTTAAAAGTAAAATACATGTTAAAATTAGAAGAAAATTTGGAGTTACTGATTCACCCCTCCCCTCTCAGTAACTTGGTTAATTCCTGAATATTTCCAACAGATATGGCCAAAATGCTATGTACGTTGAGTTGTATCGCAATGGTTATATCGACTGAGCTTGTGAGTTTGCCAAGATAGTTGTAGTCTACCTAAATCTGTATGGAGCATTTATGAGGCCCTAATCCTATTTTTTCAGATTCTATAAAGTGAAAAGTTGTCATTAATTTCATTTCACCAGGCTATTCAAGATTTTAGAGAACAATTTAGAGTTTGAGCAACCAGATTAAGCAAAGCAATTCTAAATTCTCTCAGCGTGCCATCGGCAAAATTAATCTACAAGGTTATTGAAAAAAAAGTACTTTACCGAGAAAATATTTTCTTTTCAAAAATTACAGTTTAAAATGGCATCATCTTCATCTGCACTAGTTAAGAAACAAGGGATGGAATTTTTCAATGTGCAACTTGTAAGGAACGAAGTTTGTAAATCAAGGGTATTCAAGACAATGTTAGAAAGTGCTGTCAGAGGAGATTTGAATGGAGCCCTATCATCTATTCTGGAGAATGTGTTATTGATGAATGACATTAGGTCTTGCTATATGTGCAAAATTGGAGAAATTGGTGATTATGAGATCGGGGAAGCATATGACAAACTATTTGTCAACAGAGGACTGAAGCCGAAACATAAGGTTGTTTTCGATCAAGGGTTAGTGCATGCCCTAAATTTCTCGCAAAATTTCAAAGTGGAAGGGATCAAGATCATTTTGGGTCGAGTACATGACATGTAGTTATGGTTGGAAGATGGACCAGTGAAGATCACAAAGGAAATGATATACAAGGTCACTGGCTCCCCTACAATTGACGGGAAGAGAATGATGAAATGTGTAGGAAAAGAGGATATTCAAGAAAACATCCAGGCAATTTGGAACAAATGCGGCATGACAATTTCCACCATTACTGATCTAGAAATTAACTTCATTGTTAGAGTCATCTCGCACAAGTTTTATCAATCTAGTCAGCTAGACATCATCCCCTGTATGGCAGTGGACCAGGCATGGAAGATTATTAAGAAAGGGCACACATATGACCTTGCCAAGCTCCAATTAACTCAACTTGTCAAGAATTTGAACTCCATCTGGACGGCGAAGAACTCTATGCATAAGTTCGGTTCCCTACTGATATGTATATTCTTTTATGTTAAGAAGTGTTTTCCTACACATGGTGATGTAACATGGGATAAGAAGAAGCCCATCATAGTTCAAATAAATGATTTTATAAACTAGATTGGTGATGATTTTGAAGGAATTATGGATAATTATTTCATTGAGTTTAAGAAGAAGATGAGGAATAGGACTAGAATCATTATGTCTTTAATTGAGAAGTACAACAAAGATATATGTTTTCTAGTAGACACAAACTTTACCTATGCACATGTAGTCCTACCGAGGGTTTCATGGTTAATGTCATTACCCTATGAAATCAACATAGATGAAGCTACTGCAGTAATCACAACCCTCTTAGCTGAGGAAATTGATACAAAGACACCCTACTTTGGAACATTTGAAGAGGCCAAATCCAAGATTTCTTTGGGATTATTGGCTGCCACCACTAAAAGGAAAAGAAAGAAAATAGTGAGAAATCTGGAAGAATATGTTAAAGAATTTGAGAAGGATGCACCATTAGAGTTGACCCAAGGATTGGGAGAAGATGAACCAAGTGCAACTAGTAGTAGTGAGAAAGAAGAACAGGAAGAGAAGAAACCAGTAATTGTCTAGTCCCCGCCAAAGAGAAGAGTATTGAAATGAAGAGTGTCAGTGACACCATCACTAAGGCCTCAGACTAGAAGAGTTACTATCAAGACTCCTAAGAAGACTCCTCCATCTGCAAAGCAAAAATCCGCTCAACCCAAGGCAGTTCCGACCAAGGTTATAAAGAAGCTGAGAAGGAAACTTGTTCTAACAAAAGATGATGAAGAAACAGAAAGTGATGAAGCAATAAAGGGGAAGGCTACACAATAAGGTACACATCAACTCACTGTTGATGAGTTATGTCTTAAGATTACTAGCACAGCAGCAATAGATGAGGTAAAAAGATTAAAGTTTGGAAAAATGAGTATTGGAGATAAAGAGAAAGTTGAGGATGCTATCCTTGAAATGTTATGCATTTTCAAGATGTTGCCAATTGAGATTGAAAACAGAATTCCAAAGGAATTATGCAACATGGTTGCACATAAATGGGAGTATGCTCTACAAATAGAGAAGGAAATTAGGGAGAGTACACTAGCACAAGTTGAATCCACTCTCACCCCTGTAGACATCAAACAAACAATTGAACAATATAGAGGCAAGTTTGATCCTAAAATTAGAGCCTATCACATTCTTCAACACAAGGTTGAAGATGTTGTACAAGAAAGTTTAAAAATTTGGAAGGTATTGTATGGTTTGTTACCCGCTCCTAATGAAGAATAGGATGAAGAAAAGGTTGAAGGAAAGAATGAAGGAAAAGATGCTACCACTTCAATAGTTGTTGAATCTGACATCAAGAAAAATAAAATGGAGACTGATACTCCTAAGGAAGTGAAATCACATGATACATTTGAGGTTCACATTGTTGACATACCGGAGGAGAGTCCTATTAAGAATTCATTCTTAACTGAGGATGATTTAAAGAATACAAAAGAAACTGACACACCCCTACCTGATAGCAACACTGTACTATTGCAAGTCATGGATTATCCCACCATTATGAGCACATAATCTTCTGATGATAATCCTACTCTACCTGGTGTTGCTACTAGTGATCAGTTAGTCGGTACAAGTCCTACCAAGGAACCCATCAAGTCGGTACCACTAACTCAATCTACTGAGGAAGAAGTCAAAATAGTAGATAATATTCAAAGTCCTAAGAAAAAACATAGCACAAAAGAACAAGGAAGCCAATTAGATAAACAAGTTGATAGCTCTCATGCCGAGGAGAAGGAGAAAGGAGAAGAAAACATAAAAGGAAAACTCATTGAAGAACAAGAACCAAAGGAACAAGAGGAAATAAAATCTCTTGTATAGATGCTAAGTAGAAGCACTCCACCGAGAGGAAAATAGGAGAAAAATGAGGTCACAATTGATCAAGTAATTGTTATTCCTAAATGGGATACAGATAATCTTTCCTATGAGCAACTGTAGATCATGAAAGATTTGTTGACAAGAAAGAGCAGATAAGAAGAACTTCAAAGAGAGCATCAGCAAAAATAGGTTCTTCATGAAACTAAAGATATATTTAATGAAGTATATGACTTATCAGATGTAAGTAGTTTCATTCCTATATTAGAACAACTTGTACACATTGTTCAAAAAGTAAATAATGAAGTTAGTTTTGCAAGTAATAAGTTATTTGAATGGTCAAAAAGAAGGTTTGAAACCAAAATGCTAGATAAGATATCTGTCAAGATTGCAGTAAAATAGTTTGAGCTGTCCAAATTGGTAAAGGAGACCGAGGGATTAGTTGTGAATGGACAGTCTCTATTGGCCAAGATATGTAATGTTGAACTATTCACAGAGGAAAATCAATAATTTCTTGAGACTCTCAAGCAAGAAATCAAAGCTTCAAGTCAGTCCCTGACGTTGGATGTAGACACCAGTGTTGCACATTATGTGAAAATCATGCAGACACAAGGTAAGTTAGTCGAGCTGATGGCTAATGATGGCAAGATTCATTCTCGCCTACTCTCTATTCAAACTGTGTTAACACCGCATCTAGAGGCTATACAGAGAAAATTAGCAAAGGCTAAACATTGATCTAGAGTGATCCACATCTGTCCACAGCTGAGAGCCTTATCAGTTTAGCTGCTGATTTAGAAGTGTAGACATAAGTTTTGAACCTTGCTTCAACTACTTGGACCGATGCACTCTACATGATCACGGTGTTGCATAAACCTCTTTCTGGAGAAAATTTGTGAACTACCTACTGATGAAGAGATAAGTCATGTCAAAAACAAGGGGGAATCATCATGACATGAGTCCGAACAAGGGCAGAATAGGGATAGGTAATAAAATTTTGAATGTGTATATATATCTTAGGGGGAGTATTAGGTCAGTACAAACATATTTTTGTAAATTGTGTTTACCAATGTCATGACAAAGTGTTTTTGCCACTAATGTCAAAGGGGGAGATCGTAGATCTCTATAGTTTTTTTTTACCATTAGTGTTTCACACTTAGTCATTTACCTAGGCAATGATGGTCAGTCATCACTGCGACCGAGCCATTTTGTAAAGGCCGAGTTTTGTATTGTATACTTATCGAGTAGTAGTACTGCCAAGTAAAGTCATGGTCACTATATGTTTGTAATATGCTGAGAGTATAGTTATTGTCATGTTACATATATCAATGATTATCAAGTGACAGAGAAGTTCAACCGATGCCGAGTATAGTTGATGCTGAGTGCCAGGAATAACTTTTGTCGAGTTAGCCAGAATTGACATACAAGTTTGGAATGGCACAATGATCGAGGTAAACCATTTTTGGTGATAATAATGTTTTGTATTTTGTCTATTGAGTTAATTATGTATCCATATTGTTATCATTGATCCCTATGTAAAACCTAGAGCCAATTAAAAAATTGTATAGTTAAGAAGGAAATCAGTAAGATATGGGTTAGAAAAGAATAGATTGATTCTATTGGAAAGATCACACCAAATTTTGTTGTGAAAATATTATCAGAAAATTGATTATGTCATAGACCTAAGGGGGAGCTTTCACCAAAAATATTAACTTACCCTTGAATAAGAAGGATAGATGGAATAAATATACGTGGTTAGATGAAAAATTGAATCTAGATCTCAATGGAATAATTCTTGAAGAATTATGATATGTTTTGTAGTATCACTGATAGATTTTTGAGTCACAATCAATATGCAAATTTTTTACTTAGGGTTCAATGTATTAATTGTGATTAC
This sequence comes from Chamaecyparis obtusa, assembly GCA_027943335.1. Taxonomy (NCBI): domain Eukaryota; kingdom Viridiplantae; phylum Streptophyta; class Pinopsida; order Cupressales; family Cupressaceae; genus Chamaecyparis; species Chamaecyparis obtusa. The sequence goes on along the minus strand of BSBK01002204.1, from coordinate 290,932 downwards.
TATTTTCAACATGAAAAAGTTTAAAAAGACATTTTGAGACTTCATTTGACACCTTTATATGTGGAGAAGGAGCTTGCAGAGAGATTTGAGGCAATTTGAACAAAGATTTGAAGGTTTTTCATAGAACAAACTTCAAACCCTTATCATCAATGTAACAAGATATTTATCATTATGGGACTTGGTATATTGAATTTGAGACTATGGATACACTTATGGTAGTTTATGTTAAGAATAAACCTAGATCCAAATTCAAGGAACACCAATACAAATCTATGGAAGATTATCTGAAGAGTGCATTTTCTAATGTTCCTTACAAATTTTTGCATCTAGAAGGTATTAGGCCTTACATCCACTACAATTTTGAGGAATTAGGGAGATTTTCAATTTTTTATATCTATAAAAATCTATGAGTGGGTGAGAAACTAAAAGATGATTTTAAGGTTTTGGAGACCATAAAATTTTTACAAGTTATGCACTTTCACACTTTTGATGAAGTTGAATGGATCAAGATAGTACTAAGTAGAATTCATGACCAATTCATGTCACTTTATAACCATATAAAATCACTAAGGAGGTCTTTGAAGTAGTCACCAGTTTCAATTCTAGTGGAGAAGTTCTAACCTTAAGGACTATTAAGAAGGATATTGAGACATAGTTGACTAAATCTCAGTGGGATAAAAGGGCTATGGCAGTGAATAATATCAAACTACTTGATGTCAAGTTTTCATATATGATTTTTGGTTACAAAGTGTACCTCAAGAAGAGAAAATTCTATTTCTAGAACCATCATCCATACTACCTAAAAAATGGTAGAAGAAAATAAAGGGTGTGATATATCTATAAAGCTCTAAGAATGTAGCTCTTAGAGAATTTGGGAAAGATAAATAAGGATAAGAAATATATTTTCAAATATAGTTCTATGATAATCTATGTTTTCTTCTATTTAATAAATTACTTTCCTAGGGTGGTTGCAAGAAGTGGAATCCCACTTTTGGCCAAAAAGTGGAAGTGTTTTCTCTGTTTTTCAAAATTTCTGTCAATTGATGTCAAAATTTGAGGCACTTAAAGATAGAATCTTGTTAAAATTCAATAATATAAAATTTAGTGCTCGGAGTCTACTTTTCAAATATGTAATTTATTTCTAAACCCATATGGTATAAATTGAATTTTAGCAGGCATGTTTAAAACCCACTTTTTTAAAATGCATATTTCATGACCACACCTCACACATGTGCGTCCACCCTTTTGTGAAGTAAATAAATGTATTTTTGTGAATCCTTTTGGGAAAAGGTACCTAAAACACTGAAGATTGATGAGAATATTTTATCTTTTTTTTATTAATTTTTAATTGACTATAAAGTACATTTTTGAAACCTCTGGTGTACAACCACCATAATTTGATGATAACTTCACATTTTTTCAATTTTTTTTAATTTGAAGCAAATTCTATGTAGATTGATGTCATATAACTCATTTTTCAAAAAACATAAAATTAAAAAAGTTATTAAAATGTTAGTTAACCTTAGTATTTCAAGTTTAGGTACCACGTTGTCTTAATAAATATTGTAAAAATATTAAAATTTATCATATTGCTATAAAATTTATATTATTATAATCTACACAATAAGAACTAAAATGGGTTTTCATTTTATCAAAAAAATCATTCAGGAAGCTGTCCAAAAAATTATGGCAAGGCAGAAATTTTATACTATAATGCCTTAGCCATATTTTTGCAGCGCCAAGCATAGGCTTGGTCACACCAAGCCTGTCCCAAACCAAAAACCAAGCTAGCGCATACAGTTCCTGCTCATAGTTTTACAAAATGGGCACCCATTTTTTTAAATTCAAAAAATAGGCACCCGTTTTGTGAAATTGAAAAATGGGTGCCCGTTTAATTTAAATATCGAGTGCCCATTTCATTTAAATAATGGGTGCCCATTTTATAAAGTGCCATTGCAACCAAAATATAGGACTGTGGGCCTAATCTCATTAGTTGATGAGTTTTCAATCATTTTTTTAATGATTTGTACCAGGAAAACAAAATATTTTGATCAGCATTTTCTTTTTTGTCTTGTTTTGGATCTGACGTGAAAATAATCATTTGAACTTGAATCTTGGTGAAAAAATAGGATCAAGCCAATGTAGAAAGAGGCTAACGAAGGTTTTGACAACTAAGGAGGTTGCAACAAATAGAGAGGAGACAAAACGACAATGGGAAAGAAGAGAAAGACTTCGAAAACTAAATAATGTTGGAGCATCGAGTTCAACAATTTTTTTAGAAGAGGAGGAAAATAAAGACACCATAATGGATGCAGAGGTTGAAGAAGAAAATTCAAGAGCATCTTCCAATTCAGTATTGGATACAGGTATGTCTTCACAGCCAAATGCAACTTACTATAATAAAGAAGTTCGTTAATTACTAGAAGCAGGTTACAATATAAATGATTTAAAATTTATTCCTGAAAATAGATTTAAAAAATTTAATTGCACATCAAATTCCACAAATTAGTAATGTTAATCATAATGATAAAGGAAGTGAAAGTCAAAGCTCAATTGAAATTGAAAATCAAACACCAATTCAAATTGAAATCAACAATGTGGATGTAGACATAGAAACATCAATTGAGAAAGATACTCATTTGAATGATAATGAAATAAATGAACAATTTCAAATAAAAAATGATGTGCTAGACAATCTACATGGTTTAGTTTCATGGAGATAGATTAGGATACACGCGACCAGATTGTTTAGACATTTTTTTATATAATAAAAAATTTGGGTTTCAATGTCAATTAATATTACAATTAATTAAAATGTCTAAAATGCAAAAATTGATGAAGAGGTTAGGAATTTATGTGAAATCCAAGAAGAAGGATGAGTCTCTAAAACAAGGTGTATCAACTATTGCTAGTGCCTTTGACACAATTGGAAAGAAAAGTCATTCTAAAGATAGTAATGCGGCATGATGAGCAATAACAACAGCTTTAGTAAACAAAGCTACTACTGATAAAAGAATAATTTTAAACATAAGTGGATATCTTAATATTCATCGTAAAACTTTAACAAGAGTTGTAAAGAGAAAAGTTAACTTTGAAAGTGATCCGGAAAACCATTTATGGACCTTCAGTGGCAGACTCCCAAGGTCTGACATGAAACTTACTAGTGAAGTCAAAACTTTGATTGAAAAGTTTTGGCATGATAATAAAAGAGTATCCCCTAATGCCAGAGATGTTCTTAAATTAAGACTCGGTTAAAAATTTTGTGATCCACATCCAAAACACCTTTTGGATATGACTCAAAATGAATTGTATAAAAACTTTGTGGATGATAAAGTGTTAACTATTATTATTAGTCAAAGATCTTTTGAAAAATGTAAACCATGGTATGTAAGGATTAACAAAGAAAGAATCACCTATTGTTGCAAAACTCATGTTCAATTTCATTATCATTATGACATTTTTCAATCTATACATTCTATTATGCATACTAATGAAATGTTTCAAGAATGTGGTATAAATATACCACCTCAAACTGTAAAGGAGTTTATATCAAGTTTGTTTTTAAACCCACCTAATGAGAAATTTTATCTTTTGAATGCATGTATTTATGGTGTATGTGATGTATGTGGCAATCTTACATTATTAGATGAATTTTTGCATGAAAATATTTTATTTGATTTTGGACAATAATTAGTTGATATACAAATATTTAAAACTATTGAGTATCTATTGAAGGATGGAAAAGTTGGAAAACGGTGCAATCTAATAACTGAAAAACTTAGTGTTCATGCTTTTATGAATGAATTCAAGAGTAAGGTCATACCTAAATATGTGAAACACTCTCAAAATTCTAGATGGATTGATGGACAATTTCACATATGCAAGAATACATTTCCAATTGGTAGTATACTTTCAGTCATTGACTTTGCATAGAACTACATGCTTGCACCACAAGATGAGATCCAACCACAATATTATAATCTAGTGCAATTAACAATTTTTGTTCATATTGTCTATAGGCATGCACCTGATAGTACAGAAGAGGATCAAAAAATATTGAGAGAGTACCATTTCTATATGAGTGATAATTAGTTACACTCATCAAAGTTTGTCCAGTATTTCTTTAAGACCTTTTATGAAAATTTAAGGGAGAGAGAAATTTATATAACACAACATCTAATATGGTCAGATAATTGCACAGGGCAATTCAAGAATGCTATAATTTTTTATTGGTTGAGGCTAGACACAGGGAGGGAGAACATGATGGTGTCGGTGCATTGTTACAAGAGACCTTTGTAGAGAGCAACTAAAATTTGAGGAAAAATCAAAATTTAAAGATGAACGTGCAATTGTTGAATGGTGTAAAATAAGTTTGTCTGTACATCAAGTCAGGATTCTACAATCAGACATTTTTTCTACCTAGTTGAAGAGAATAATATCCTTTCAAGATATGATTGTAATACAATCAGCGGATCGGCTAAATGGCATTCATTTAGGAGTTCTAATTCTAACACCTGGACTATATGGACTGGGGAGCTTGCATATTTTTTTCAATTTTTTGTTGCAGGTGAATGGGAAGAATGCGAGAATACAGAATGGGTTGAAGAATGGAAACAAAAATCCTTAATACCTTGTGAGACACAAGATGAAGATGATATTATAAATGAAGACTTGGATCATGCCTTTGCATAAGAAGATTATGATCCTATTTTAGACCTTATACAACTAGGTAATTTAATTCAATTTATTGTAAAACTTTAAATCATATTAGTTACATGTGTATGTCATATAATTTATGATTATATTTGAATTATAAACCTTTAAACAAGTTTTATTTGTGAATGTACTTAATTTTTTTTTTGCAGGACATGTGTATGTTTTTGTTGCACCTGAGGATAATGAAGAGCAGACAGAGTATTGGTTAGCTCGATGTGTAGAACCTAACAAAAAGTTGATATGTCATCAAGTAGATGATGATGATGATTTTTAGTATCCAATTGGGTCTGTTGTGAAAGTTGGTACATGGCTACGCAAATACCTAACAAGAAGGAATGGTTTACCAACTTTTGAAAACTATCAATCAGAAAAGAAGATTATGCACTATTCCCATTTGGTAGTGGCAAAAACTATCAAATTGGAAAGATACAAAGCGAGACCTGCTAATAAAATATTATGGACACTTTCAATGGAAGAGCATGAGTCAATCATAGACGCATTGCAAAAAAGAGAGGATGTTGATGGTACAATAGGTTGAATCAAATTTATACATGTAAGTTTTTGTTCAATTTATCTTATTTTTAAATGTTTTTCTATATATAAATGTCTATGTCTTCTTTCAAGTGTCATATAATTTATAATTTAGAGAGATATAGATTTAAAATAAATTAAAATTCACTTTAAATGAACTTTACATTTAAATACATGTATAAATTCTAACATTTCAACATTTATTTTTATGATGCAGGATGTGTGGAAGAACATAGACATGAACTATTTATGCAGTACAATGCACTCTTGTATTCGTCCAATTTTGGTTTTCTAAAAATTTCATGAACTCACTTTTATTCATCCAATTTTGTTTTAAATATTTAAGTTAAATTCATAGTTGTATTCACCTAATTTTGTTCTAAATATTAAACTATGCACAATGGTTAGATTATGTTCACTTAATAGATTATGATAGATTTATTTGTGCATCCATATTACTTGTAACATCAATATTGTTCTTGTTAATTACATGAATTAATAGATCTCATTGAACTATCTATAGATGGTTTTTAATAGTTAATTATCAAAGTCAATATTACTTGTAACATCAATATTGTTCTTGTCAATTACATTTATTAATAGATCTCATTGTTAGATAGATGGTTTTTTTATAGTTAATCAAAGTGTTCATATTACTTGTAATGTATCTATATTGTTCTTCTCAATTACACATGAATTAATAGATTTGATTGCTAGATAGATGGTTTTTTTAGGATATTCATATTTAATTATAATTGATATTAAAAATGATCATATTACATAAGGTCATATATCTACATTCAAACTACTATTTAAAAAAATCATGAAATATGATTAAAATTCCATGAATAAGATAAATAACATAACAAGCCCTGGAATAATATTTATCATAATCTCCATCATATCAACTCATAACAAGTCCTACTCTAACAATAAGTAAAAATAATATCAACTAATAACATAAAAAGTCCTACTCTAACAACAAGTAAAAATAATATGACAAGAAGTCATCATAACACAAGTCCAAATAACATGATAACAAGTAGATCGATAACATGTATATATATATATATATATATATATATATATATATATATATATATATATATATATATATATATATATATATATAGATATATATATATATATATATATATAGATAGATAGATATATATATATATATATAGATATATATATATATATATATAGATATATATATATATATATATAGATATATATAGATATATATATATATATATATATATATATATATATATATATAATGTCCATCATAGAATGTCCATCATATAAAATGTTAAAATAATGTATGTGAATAGTATAATCTAACTCTAGTCATCTAGTTGATCTACAATCCTCTTCACTCCACGTGTAGAGGACCGTGATGCACCAACATGCTATGTCAAGTCCTAAGTGTCACCATCCTCTTGTAAATTTTTAAAAGTTCTCATCAAAAGACCATTAAAAAATTCACTTAAAAAATAATTAATATAAATTTGACCATTTAATATTTTACCATGTGTCCATGCTCAGTAATGCCTTTAGTGGGACATGAAGGTCCTCCCTTAGCTACACCAAAAGTGGATGCAACCAAGTCCTATAAAAACAAAAAGTACAAATTTTTAATAATTAGGTGTAAAAGATCTAGATACACAATGGACATTGAAAAATTACTTTTAATCATGACCTCAAAGGATAGTGTTGATGGTTGCATTTGGCTTAATCTTGTAGCCATGCCAAGACTCATGGTGGTGTCAACTTGAACAACATATATAAAGCATGAATCAAAATTATAGTACATATACATAAATTATAAAGTATATATAACTTGACTATAAATTTATGGAATAAAAGCATGTACATTACTTGTGTGTGACATGTAGCTAATGTCACCGATGAGTTAGGATGTAAATGTGATTGTGCAACATGAGACAATCCAAGAGCCTACAATTGCAAAAAAATAAGTGTGAATCAAAGTTGTACATAAATTAGTAAGATATAAACACTTAAAATTAATAAATGAAAAATAGACTATAGGTATATGCGGCTGAGTCTTGGTGATTGGTGGGGTAGAGAATGAAGGACTGCCAATCTCAGTGTTACATGAGAGACCCTACAAAATCACAAAAAATATATCAAACACATTATCAATTAACGTTTATTTTGTTTAAAGTTTAAATGTATCAAGATCAAAGTGCATACCATGAACGGGGCACCGAGATGTCGAGGTGTGGATGTCATATGATGTTGGCTAATGAATGATGGGGGGTCAACCCTCCTCTATTCACCAAAAAATCCACATACATTATGGTTCATAATTGTATAAATATGAAATTTAATAGTGCACTACATAAACTATAATTAAATTTACCTATGCAGGATGATCATCATCTCCATTGAGAAAATCAACATATGATGTGATATCATCTCCAACATCACCATGTGTGTCACCATCATCATCAACATATCCACCATGTATGCCACCATCATCATCAGCATATCCACCATGGGCAGCATGGGCGGCATCAGGATCAGTTTGAGGACCCCTACATATATCCTCAAAACTCCTCCAAACATGTGCTATGTTGGGGGCAGCCCTCACCTAGGTCAAGTGTTGTAACAAATTGCTTGTAAGGGAGCTCAATGAACCGAGAGCTGACTGCACTGCTTGATGATGGACAGGTGAAGGAACTATAGGAGAAGGAAGAGGAACAAGGGGCTCATTTTGCACATGATTTCTAGTTCTATCACGCAATTTGGCCCCTAGCCTTTCCTGTGGCATGCCCTAACCAACCCCCTGGAATGCTTTCATGTCAAAATAATTGGGTTTCCTACCCAATTCAAATTCAGCCCATAATTTTTTCAAAAAATAAAGTGGGACCTCATGATTAGCATGTGGTGGATGGTCAAATACCATCCACCACCACTCCCAAAAATGCTTTACTATACTAGGGTGTCTACACCATCTAATAGAAATACATGGCTTATTGTCGAGTATCTCCTCACCTATTTTCAGGTTCAAAAAATAACATGTCATATCAATTTTTGTAATTTTTTAATTATTGACCTCTTCATAAGAGAGGTTGTCAACATAATATCCATGCATACTCTCCCTCCATGACTAGAAACTATCAAGCTCAGAGTCTAATGTGTGTATTGAATCTACTATGCCTTGCATGCTATCTGTAAGGCATAGTAGCTAGGCCGATGGATGGGGATCATTCCTAATAATATTTACATCTCTCATTATTGCCTCTACACTTCTCCTAATATTGTCTCTCAACTTTGTAGGTGGAGGTGGAGGTGGAGGTGGTGGTGGTGTGTGCTAACCTATAAGCTGATCAATGTTAAAATCATCCATATTTTTAATCTGTGTACATAGAAAAACATGGAAAATTTACAATTAACATATTATAAATTATATTTTACCTTACAAAGAATGACTTAAATAGTTAAAAATTAATAAATAATTTAAACATTTTACCTTACAAAGAGAGAGAGTGATGCAGGGGCATTCTAGGATACTCAGTGAATCTACATGGAGGTGTGTTGTTTTGGTTCTGTGGTACTTGGTTGCATTTTTAACCGATGGTCTTAGTTATTGAAGGAAGCTCGGTCGCTGAAGGAGTCAGTGAAGCTTCTATGCTCAGTGTTGCTTGGCTTGGTCGGTTGTTTCACTGATGCTTGGTTGTTTCTTTGGCACTCAATAGTTTTGGTTTACCCACTGGAGTTCTTGGTGATTTGGTTGCCCAACTTCATGCATTTAATGTTGGTACTTGTCATTGCATTCTCCTATGTAGATCTAGAAGCCGACATGGAGAATTAAATAATTGTAAGGCTATTTGTGAGCTGAATTGTATTTCATTTAATATTTGTTTGTAGGAGTTAATTATGTCATCCAGAAAACTTGTGGCTGAAGATTAGTATTTAAGGAGTATTTGGGTAGTTGTTTAATACATGATCAGATTGGGAGATAGTAGCTAGATTTGGATCTTGCAAGATCTTGAAGATCAAATTGATTTCTGATAGTTTTTAATAGCAGAGCTAGTGGTTGTTTGCTTGGGGACAAGGAGATTGCTTGATGGCTTGCGAGCTCAAGTTCAGATCTTCCTTAGGGTTTCCATCAGTTGTTGATTTGTTGTAGAACTGGACTAGCTAGAGTTGGATTGGATCTTGTTGATCTTGCATAACTATTTCTGATTGTAATTGGCCCTAACCCAGAAGGCCTCACAGCTGAGCATGTTCTGATTACTGGAAAAAATAGGTTTTGAAGGGACCCAAAATGCTTTACAACTTAAGTTTCAAAAGATACGAAAAAGAAAGCATAATCAGCATAAGAAGAGACATACAACAACAAATTGCCCATATTAGGGGCTACAAAGCTAGCTAGAACAGGGCATAAACCCATCCAAAAAGATAGTAGCAAAAATAAAAAAAAGCCAGCAGGGACACCAAACTAGGTATTCACAAACAGAACCCCATCTTTTTCATCCAGAGTTTTCTCCATCTTGGCCTCGATGTTATCCATCCTGCTGATTACACTTTTTAGCTCATCTAGATTCTTCTTAATTAGAGGGGAATTTTTCTTTCCATGGGTCTAAGAGCTAGGGCCACCATTGTCCAACTGAGGAGCACTCTTAACCTCAGTATCACCCTTCGACGCATGATCCAAAAAGTTAACTAGAGCCTTGAGGTTGGTACTAGAAGCCTTCATACTATCCATACTATGTTGGAGAATGTTGATAAAAGTATTATCAACTTTATCCATTCTTTCCTTCAGATCAGCATCATGGGAAATAGAAGATCTCTCCTTGAGAAGAGACTCCACTTTCTTCTGGAGGATGACATTGTTAGCTTCAAGCTTTCTATTTTTTAAATGGAGCCTCTTGATTTCATGAAAGCACCACTTGTTGAATCTGAAAGAATATAGGGTCTCCACTTTGGCAGTCTGCAAAACATTAGTAGTCACTTCTTCCCTATCAATAAAATCTTTGAAGATAAGCTTGATAGAGGAATCTTTGGCCCTCCATTCACTAGAATCATCACTCCCCTCCTAAATGTTGTCCTCATCATCTTGAGATATTGGCATGTCATGCCTCATACCCTTGACAAAATCATCCAAAATGGGAACCTCCTCTTTATTAAAATCCCTAGATCATTCTTTTGTTTCTTCGCATACTAGATGGTAGTGTCCACCAAGTCTTCTAGGCTATGGGAATTAAGCACCGCAGTGCCTTTAGAATGAGTCTCTTCCACATCTTTAGCTTTCTCCTCAACTATGCTCTCCTGAATATTTTTGTTTGGGTCCTCAGCTTCAGCAATGTCTTTCTCCTCATTACAAATGGTAGTATCCTTATCCTCAGTGCATGTAGGAATAATCTCATCCTCATGTCACTGGTGATCATCAGTACCTTGCATGTCCATAAGATATTTCAACTTATCCCCCTCCCCTATATTCTCCTTATTCTCCTCCTCCAAATTTGTGTTGTTTATCTCCTCCTTGTGCTCATCTTGATCAGTCATAGCCTCGGAGTCTTTTGTCTCTTCCTCCTCCTCATTAGGGCTTTCCATCTCCTGGGCATTTTCAGAAACCTCATCCTTAGAATCCTTTGTCTCAGACCCCTCAGAGTAAACCTCCTCCTCAGTAGCTTCCAAGCATATTTTATTTGAGCTACTGCCCTTATTGTCCTTTGCCTTCCTCTTAACAGACCCTATCTTCTTAGGGCTCATTTTACTCTTTTTGGAGGAAGGAGTAGCATTAGGTATAGGGATAGTTCTCTTAATATTTTCATAAATCAACATAATCAAACCCTCATGCTTAAAAAATTTCTTAGGAGACCCCTTATGCTCATTTATACTTTTAACCAGAGAGGTATAAAGATAAAAGGGTATGTTAATGGTGTCCTTGTACCTAAAGTGGTTAAGGAACATGAAGTGATGGGAATGGGCATGAGTGAATCAACCATCGAGGGTAAAGTCCTCTATCACAACCTATAGAACATGGCACCAAATCTCCTTGATCATGATAGGTTCCATATAGCCATTCACCTTGCCTTCTACAAAATCAACCTTTTCTTTCACAAATTTTGGGAACTTCTTCGCTGCCATATCCGAAATCTTGTGGTTCCTATAAAAATTTTGACCGTCATTGGGGATTCTTGTAATTTGAGAAATAAGCTCAACAGTAATCTCCAACATTCTCCCTTCAATGGTTACAGTGTTGTCTTTCCATCCTTCAACAAATATTTGAGTGATCTCCTTATCAAAGCAATGTAATTTTTCCAAGTAAGGGGTCACTCCACCTTTTTTCAACTTATGCCAGACCATCGCCATATTAGGTTCCTTAAGCTTGTTATAGTTATCTGGTTCTTCATGCTTCAAGTCCCCCCCCATGATGGATAATTTCAGAAACATAGAGCTATCAGTAAAATTAGAGCCATGGTGATCAAGATAGTTGTCTCCCTTAAAAGAATTAGCAGAATGAAGAACCCAGAAAATGTGTGAATTATTGGTAATAATGTTGCTTAAAAACCCATTCCATACTTTCCCATAATTGCAGTCAGACTACATAGAGCTTAGGTGAGTCTTACTAATAATTTCCAATCTTTCCTTCCTTATGGTTGATTTTATCATAATTAATGTAAGATTTGGTATCCTCTCTAATATCTGCCATGTTTCTCTCACGGTACACATGGGTTGTGTAAGTACTAGTACACTTGGCAATAATGTCTTTCTCTTTGGAAATAATATTATCAATTGTCCAAGATAGAGGAGACTTACCTTTTAGGCAATTTATAATATTCAGAGAATCACCCTCCAGCCATATGTTTTTAAAATTGAGTCTATTGGAAAGCTGTAAACCATAGTAAGCTCCTAAAGCCTCCGCTATATTGTTGTTTTGAGTTCCTAGAGGAACAACATTAGCCACAATAATGTTTCCATTACAATCCCTGATAACACTGCCACACCTCGTCGGGCTAGGATTGCCCCTAGCTACATCATCGAAATTAATATTTATCCATCCATCAGGGGGAGCGATCCAAACACTATTATCACATTCATTCTTCTTACTTTGAAAGACACTATTACTCCCAATATGCTGGGTAAGTCTACTCAAGTTTTATAGCATCCCACTATTAACCTTCTCATACACCAAAGCGGGACTACAAGTTTTGTCTTGCAAAATGCGGTTGTTTCTTTCTTTCCATATACTCTAGGAAATATGAGGAGCAACTAGCATCCACTTATCTTTATCCCTAGCATTATTACCCATATAATACCATTGCTGGTAGAAGTCCTGGATAGTGGAGGGGAAAATCCAGCAAAAAGAAAGACCAAATTTACTAAGTAAAAGGACAATGCAAAAAAAGGTGGTTAGTATCTTCCTCAGCCTCCTAGAAAAGGAAGCACCTATTCGGCATAATAAATCCTCTCTTTCTTAGATTATCAATAGTAAGAACTTTGTTTTGAACAAAGATCCAATAGAAGATCTCAACTTTGGGGGTAAGATTCTTATTCCACATCGTAGCCCAAAAAGGGGTTTCCTCAGGCACATTGTATTGGATAGAGATAGCAGACGCCACAAAAAATTTTCCACTTAATGAGGGGCCCCATATAAGAGTGTCTTCCTTATCAGCATAGCAGCATTGAGCCAGGAGGGCTTTATCAATTTCATGGAAGATAGGATTGATCATAGCCAACTTCACCCAACAATTATTTCTCCAATAATCTTTCACTCTAGGGCCAAAAGTTGAGGAGCATATGCTGATTTCCTGAGGATAATTAAACATACAATTTAGGGGTTTTTCAAACAGCCAAGGATCTTTCCAAAAGTTAATACTAGATCCATTTCCCAGCCTCCAGCACTTTCCTTTATTAGCTATACTTCTGGCATCATTGATATTCCTCCAAAAAATAGAACCCTCCACTTTTTCCAATCTAGAAAGGAACTGATCAATAGAGGGGTTATCATAAAGGTATTTATGTTTACATATAGTGTTCCAGTCCTTAGGGTCTTCATAAATATGCCAGAGTTGCTTAGCCAAAAGAGCTTTATTCATAATCTTTATAGGTCTAAGACCCAAACCCCCCATAGACTTAGGTTTACATACCCTTTCCCAGGCAATAAGAGGTATGCAATTTCTTTCCTCAACCCCAGACCAAAGGAAACATTTTAGGATACTGTCAATTTTATCCACATATTTAGATGGCATCTTGAACAGACTCATAGCATACACCATAAGACTTTGAAGAGAGGACTTTATCATGGTAATCTTCCCAACTTGAGACAGAACAACACCCTTCCAACTAGCCATCTTTTTAAAAAATCTCTCCACCATCTAATTCCAGAATGAGTCACTGACGTTAAGGCCCAAGGGCAATCCCAAGTAGGTAGAGGGAAAAGAGCTTATACTGCATTTGAGGATACCAGCAATCTTATGCTGCCTATCCTCTGGGGTGTTTATGAAAAATAGAGTACTTTTAGACCAATTAATAAGCTGACAGTACCTTTAGTGTAGTGATCCAAAGCAGATTTAAAGGCTTTGGCTTCCTTAATCATAGATGTACCCATAGTGATGGTATCATCCACAAATTGAGCATGAGAGCATATTAAGGGTCTAGAAGAGGGTCTGAGACCTAGAATGACACCTTTAGAAACCAAACATTGAAAGTACCTTCCCAAGCTTTCAGCCAACAAAGTAAACAGGATAGGAGATATAGGATCTCCCTGTCTGAGACCTCTAGAGATTTTGAAGAATTTGGTGGGTGATCCATTGATAAGAGTAGCAAAGGTGGTAGTAGATATCAATTGATTAATAATTTGGATGACCCTTTCACTAAAGCCAAACTATTTTAGAATCAACCACAAAAAATTCCAGTCAACTCGATCGTAGCCTTTAGCCAAATCAAGTTTAAGGATAAAACCTTGTTTGTTTCCTTTAATAGCCGAGTGGATATTCTCATGCACCAACACCACAGAGTCCAGAATCTGCCTTCCTGAAACAAAACCATTCTATTGGGGAGAAATCAGAAAGGGAAGAATAATCAAAACCCTGGAAGTCATAATTTTAGAAAAGATCTTATAGAAGGAATTACATAAGCTAATAGGCCGAAACTGGTCAAAAGAATGAGCCCCAACAATCTTAGGAACTAAGGATAAGAAAGTTCCATTGATTTCTTTGAGAAGATGCCTGCAACCAAAAAAATCCTTCACAGCATTAGAAATATCCTTCTCCACAATACACCAAAATTTTTGAAATAAAAACATAGGGAAGCCATCCGGGCCTGAAGCCTTGTCTCCTTCAAAAGAGAAAACAACATCCCTGATCTCCTTATTAGAAGGAATCACCTGAAGATCCCAATTTTGATTAGTGTTAATAATTCTAGGAATAGCTTCCAATAATTGATCTTAACAACCTCTATCCAAAGTACTGTCAGCCATGAGAAGGGTAGCAAAAAAGTTAACAGCAGTAGTCTTAATTTCATCTTCTTTATGAATCTCAGTCCTGTCCATAGCGATTTTAACTATCCGATTAGTAGCCCTATGTTTGAGAGTGGTGAGGTGGAAGAACTTAGTGTTTCTATCCCCTTCCTTAAGCCAAACTGCCCTAGATCTCTGATGCAAGTAAGTCTCCTCTTTAGATATCAAATTGTGGTAGTTGACAAGAGCCTTTTGTTCTTCAACCTTGAGAGACTCCGAGAGGCCACTAGTCTGAATAGTGTCCTAAATAACAACAAGGTCAAATTTAGCCTTATTCTTTTATTTAAAGATGTCTCCAAAAACTTCTTTGTTCCATATTTTAACTTTTTCCTTAATATTTCTAAGTTTTCTAGTAACTTTGAACATAGCAATGCCTTCCACCTAAATATTCCACCATTCCGATATATTGTTTTCCAAATCAAGATGGCTTAACCACATCTTCTCAAATCAGAAAGGAAAGCATTTAGGAGCCATAATCAGGTTGATCTCTAGTAGTAAAGGGTGATGATTAGACCCAAATTTTGGGAAAGAAGTCAGTGAATAGCTATATTTAGATATCCAATCATGGGATATAAGAGCTCTATCCAACTTTCTTTGGATATTTTGAGGGCCAACATGCTAATTAGACCAAGTAAAATTCAGACCTTGGAGGTCAAGGTCAATTAGACCTTCATCATTAATAAAATTAAACAAGTCTTCTCTACTATCATCTTGAGACAGGATACCTCCATACTTTTCACTATCCATAAGAGGGGTGTTGAAGTCCCCCATAAGAAGCCAACTTTCATTCTTGAAGTTATCCCTTTTTTCTGAGATTTTCTTCCAAAAATTTTCCCTGTTAACTTTAGCATTAGGAACATAAATATTAGTGATAATCTAGCTAAAATTATCTCTAGTACTCATCAATCTAACAGATATCAAGTTGGGGTCTTCAGTAACAATCACCCCATTAATAGTCTTTTGGTTCCAGAAAATAGCAGTACCCCCAAAATCCCCAGCCGAACTAGAACTACTTACACCACACTTCTAAAAAAACCTAAGTTTTTTAACTTTTTCCTTGCTCATTTTCATTTCTTGAATAAGAAGGATATCAGGTTTATAATCTCTAACCACATTTATGAGAATGTCTTGTTTATGGGGTGCATTCAACCCCCTTATATTCCAAGAGATTATCTTTGTAATTTATTAGGAGAAAAAGCCTCTGGTATTGTCCTCTATTTACCATCTGCAATGTTTTGCCAACTTTCTTGTTCTCTACCAACTTTAGCTTGTTTTCTTCCTAGTCCAACCTTTGCTTTCCCAACATCACTTTTTTGGCTTCTAGTTTTAATTCCTTTAGCAGACATAGGAGAATGTCCTCCTTTAGGTTTCTTTTTGGAGCTTTTCCCAACCTCCTTATTCTTAATTTGAGCATTGGCTTTAATGAAATCCGGGGACATAGTGTTGTTATTACCACTTACTTGTTGATTGGAATCCTTCTCAGCTAAGGAGTCCAGACCCACAACTTGGTTAATATCATCAAGGTTTTTAGGATTCTCCTTAACATTTTGAGGAACCATAGGGTTATCCCCATTTCTTTCAATTTTAGGCTGGGAGGGATGGATAGATTTGCCTTCTAAGACCAACTCCAAAACCACACACAAGTTCTCCTCCTCCATCTAGGGTAAAGAGATCTCTCCCCCTTGACTGATTTCTTCCAAAACAAAGTTAGCATCCAACAAAGGAGAGAATTTATTTTCCTTAAAAAAAAATTTCTGAGTTGTCATCAGCATATAATATTTGACTATTACCTTTTGATTGAGCTTTATCTAAGGTACCAGATTCCCTACCTTCCAAGTGACCCCCTTTGTCATCTTTTACAGTTCTTTGGTCATTCATAACCAAGCTTGGCTTAGGTGTCTTCGAGGGCTTCAAAGATATTTCTGAGGAATCTTTAGAAGTATTTTTAGGTTTCCACACAGCATTAATCAAATCTTTCTTATTAGAAATAGGTTCTTCCTCCTTTTTCTTATGAAATTTTGAGGGATACTTTTTAGACCAATGGCCAGATTTCTTACAAATAAAGCATGTAAACGGAACAGATTCATACTCAATTGCTTGTTTCTAGACTCCCATTTTAGAAACCAAATCTATAGAAGTAGGTAGATTAGTAGATTTACTTACTTTGACACAAATCTTGGCAAAGACCAACCTCGATCTTGATGCTGTAGCTGAATCTAGAGAGAGGAGTTCTCCAAAAACCCCTGCTACTCCTTTGAAAACACATTCATTCCAATACTCTAAAGGAAGCCCCAGGAGTCTCACCCAAACAAGAGCCCATTCGAGGAAGGAATCACTCAAATCCATATTAGGTTCCCATTTTTGCAAAGCCAAGGATGACTTACCCATAACCCAGGGTCGTCCACATAGAGCTTTAGTCATGTCTTCCTCATTGGTGAAGGAGAATGAGAAGAATCCTTTCGGCATGGCTGCTATGTCCACTTGCCCTTTTAGAAACCATCTTCTTTGGATGCAATGATGAACATAGTCTATATTCAGTCTAACCCCAACATATTTGCCAACTAGCATGAGGTCCATTTGTGAGACAGAGTGATCAATCACCGTCTCGGGGATAAAAATGGTAAAATCTCCCTTAGTAGAATCAAAAATATTATTAGCTTCAGGAAGAGAGGATTTTCCAAAAGGCTTCTTGCCAAACAATGCCACCCAAGGTTTTTCAAGAGCCACTGCCTCACCTTTTATTCCTTCTTCAATAGTCAAAGGCCTAGTCACCTCAGCATTTTTGTCGCCTTCAGCAGGAATAGAAGCTCCCCCCGGGTCTGGGGAAGCACTATCACCTCATGGGTCCTGAAGCTTCAAAGACCCACAATCATCTACCTATCTTGAAGACCCACCATCTTTCTCTTTGTCATCTGACACTTTTGAGATTCCAGTAGCCTGTCCCGCATCACTAGCAGTAGCCCCAGTAGAGGAACCAGGTTTCTCACCCAAACCACCATTCAAAATTTTACCTGTACCAACACCCGCTCCAGCTCTTGCATATGCCATTTTTTGATCATAAATCATGTTCTTATTATTGTTAATGAAAATTGAGTTGAAGCAATTATTGTGTTGTGTTATTCTACATTTTGGTGTTTGGCTGCTTGTGGCGACTTTTCTTAATTGGATCCTCCTTGCCTGCCCTGCATCAAGTGGTATCAGAGCTTGAAGATATTGAGTGTGTAAACTAGTTGAGGTTGTGTTCCACCAAGACCTTGTTGGTGACTTATTGCTTGGGATTTTTGAAAATATTGAAGCATGCCTCTGAGAAGATTGGACCCTAGTGCGATTGGAGATCTCTATGATGCGGTGGAATTGAAGATTACAGAGAAGGTGAAATCTAATTTTAGATCTGAGATGGAACTGATGAAGAATGACATGATCTCTAAGATCATGAGGGCTATGAATAGTGTATCTCAGAATGTTGGTACTGAGGATGGTTATGAGGAAGCTGTTGAAGACATTGAAGCTACTGGATCTAGTGGTGATGACCAGAGAGAATGATATGGTAAAGATAGAACTGCTTAGTTACATAGATCTGGAGCTCGGTTGAGTAATAGTTACTGAATGGAAGTTTCTACTTTCTCTGGTACTTTGAAACCTGAGGACTTTATTGATTGGATTGGTGAATTAGAAGATTTCTTTGAGCTGGAAGAAATTGAAGATCCTCTTTGAGTAAGATTGGCACAGACTAAGTTGAAAGGACATGCTGCTCTTTGGTGGAAAGAATTATAAAGAGATAGAGAAGATGAATGTGAAATGAAGATCAATCAGTGGAGGTTGATGGTGACTAAATTGAAAGCTAAGTTCATACCTGTCGACTGTGAGCTTGACTTGTTTAAGAAGTTGCAGAATCTGAAGCAAAAAGATTTGACTATTGAAGATTATACCGAGGAGTTCTACAAACTTACTATTCAGTCTGGACACAGAGAACTTGGTAAGGAAAAGGTAGCTTGGTATGTGAATGGTTTGAGATTCAATATTCAGGATGAGCTTGGTATGTTGAAGATTGATTCGGTTGAAGATGCTTATCAGTATGCTCAGAAAGGTAGAAGATAAGTTGAAAAGGAGACAACATAGTAATCGCTGAGGGAAGGAAAAGATTGATCACTCGGTGAAGGATAAACCGACTGCAGAAGATGAATACAAACATGTAGAACCGAAGAAGAAGATGAGTAGAGTTGTCTTTAACAGAACCTATTATAAGTATGAGGAAGAAGGACACCATTCTTTTGAGTGTACATAGAAGAAGCTTGGTGACTGATGGACTTCTGTAGTAAATGAGAACATTTAGAATGAACCTGAATCTGGGAACTTGTTGGTTTGGTGAACATTTCTCGGTACAAAGGAGGAACCTTGTCAGATGAGTAACTTGTTCAGGACTCAGTGCAATTCTGGAGGTAAACTTTGTGATGTCATTGTTGACAGTGGTAGTACTGATAACCTTGTTGCTGAGGACATGGTTTGGAAACTTGGTTTGAATAGAATGAAGCATCCTTATCCTTATAGGATTGGTTGGTTACAAGATGATCATGGTCTAGAAGTAAGATAACAATACTTTGTTGATGTTCAGATTGGCCAGGATAAGGATCTTGTGTTATGTGATATTGTGGAGATGAATAGTTGTGATATATTGCTTGGTAGGCATTGGAAATATGATTGCAGAGCTATGTATGATTGTGTGAAGAATGTGTTTACTATTGAGAAGGATGACAGGAAGTTTTCCCTGATGCCTTTGCTAGATACAACACTCGGTTGGAGGAGCCTGAGTATTGGTATCTGAGTTGGGTTGGTAGATCTTGAAGGTATGGATAATCAGTATGGAGAACAAACCTATGTGTTATCAAATAAAGACTTGAAGAGATAGAGAAAAATGAAGTGGAAGAGTATGCAGGGTAAAAAGTTGGAGGACTTGTATGTGAAGAACCAATTCGGGGTTTATGTGTTGAATCCCAAAAGATGTTCTTCTAGCATATGAACATCTTTTCAAACCTGGAGTGTCTGATGCAGGGGCATTCTAGGATACTCGCTAAATCTACATGGAGGTGTGTTGTTTAGGTTCTATGGTACTTGGTTGCAGCTTTAACTGATGGTCTCGGTTATTGAAGGAAGCTCGATCGCTGAAGGAGCTCGATGAAGCTTTTGTGCCCAATTTTTCTTGGCTTGGTCAGTTGTTTCACTAATGCTCGGTTGTTTCTCTGGCACTCGATAGTTCTAGTTTACTAACTGGAGTTCTTGGTGATTTGGTTGGCCGACTTGGTGCATTTAATGTTGGTAGTTGTCATTGCATTCTCCTATGTAGATCTAGCGGTCGACATGGAAAATTAAATAATTGTGAGCTGACTTGTATTGCATTTAATATTTGTTTGTAGGAGTTAATTATGTCATCCAGCCAACTTGTGGCTAAAGATTAGTATTTCAGGAGTGTTTGGGTAGTTATTTAAGACATGATCAAATTGGGAGATAGAAGCTAGATCTCGATCCTGCAAGATCTTGAAGATCAGATTGATTTCTGATAGTTTGTAATAGCAAAGCTAGTGGTTGTTTTCTTGGGGACAAGGAGATTTCTTGGTGTCTTGCGAGCTCAAGTCCAGATCTTCCATAGAGTGTCCATCACTTTTTGATTTGTTTCAAAACTGGACTAGCTAGAGTTGGATTGGATCTTGTTGATCTTGCAGAACTATTTTTTATTGTAATTGGCCCTAACCCAGAAGGCCTTACAGTCAGGCATGTTAATGAAAATTGAGTTGAAGTAGTTATTGTGTTGTTTTATTCCACATTTTGGTGGTTGGCTTCTTGTGGGGACTGTCCTTAATTGGATCCTCCTTGCCTGTCCTGCATCATAGAGAGAGAGAGAGAGAGAGAGAGAGAGAGAGAGAGAGAGAGAGAGAGAGAGAGAGAGAGAGAGAGAGAGAGAGAGAGAGAGAGAGAGAGAGAGAGAGAGAGAGAGAGAGAGAGAGAGAGAGAGAGAGAATAGAGGAGAGAGAAAGAGTGACTTAAATAACTAAAAATTAACAAATAATTTAAACATTTTACCTTACACACACACACACACAGAGAGAGAGAGAGAGAGAGAGAGAGAGAGAGATTTTCTTGTTTTAGAACTGTGTGTAGGTTTACATTTTCTACAAGTACAATTTTTTATTTTAGTTTTGTTTAAGTAAAAAAAAAAAATTCTACCTATGTTTTGTTATTTTATTTACATGTCTAAATTTATGTTTTGGTTTTCTACTTAGGGTTTTGTAATTCAATTGTATCTACGTTTACATTTTTGTTTTACTTCCTAGGGTTAAATTAAAAGTTTTAACAGTTTTCTACTTTGGTACGATAATTTACAAAGTAAATTAAAACTAAAAAGAACTAATTGAAACATAAAATATAATTAAATTTATACGATAATTTAGAAAACAACATTAATCTATGTGTTTTAATTAAAAATAACTTGAAATTGTAATTTTTGATGAAAAAATAATAATAAATAATAATAATAAAAATAGTAGTACATACCTGGAATAGGAGAAAAATGACTAAGGGGGTCCGTAGGAGAAGCTAAAATGGGCACCCAAGCTCACTAAAATGTGATCCCATTTTTGAAATAGTGAAAATAACAAAGAAAATGGTTAAAATAAAGAAATAAATAGATTTGCGAAACGGGTGCCTGATTTGTAAAAAATGGACGCCCGTTTCACTTTGGGTGCCCGATTCGAAATGGGCACCCGATTTTTAAATATGGATCAGGCTCCCAATTTGTAAAAAATGGGTGCCCGATTTGTAAAAACACGTGCGTGTTTCTAATTGCAAATTTTTTTGTAAGCGGACTTCCATGGAATTGGTACCCAACTTTGTGCATTGACCCCCTAGAATTAGTAATATCACTTGGAAGAAAGATGTTCTTGTTTCCATTCAGATAAGAGATTTCTATTGTATGCAAGATAGGAAATCGGTGAGGAGCACTATGTGGGGTTATTTCAAAAAAAATCAAGAGTAGATGAAAAATAGATATAGAATTCTAAGGGAGATTGTAGAAAAGAATGAAGACACTATTTTCTTCATAGTGGATATTGATGAGTGTTTGGTGGAAGAAGTTGAGCCAAGGACATATTTGATCATGAATATGAGATATGAAGTAGATCCTATTCTACTTGAGGCGTATCTGCAATACATACTAAACAAGTTAATTTATCTTAATGAGGAAAGGTTTTGTACAAGTATAAGGAAAATAACTTCAAAGGTCACTTAAAGGTTAACAAACCTGCAAAAGATTGGAGTGTAAGAAAAGAAGTGGAACTGGTGGGTGAAAGGATGGGATTCACCAAGGAGAAAACAATAGAAGCTAGGAATTAGAAATTTGAAGAGGAAGAGAGAAAGAAGGTAGAAGTGGAGAAACCTATTGATCTTCATGATGATTCCCCTATTGCTTATACACCTATCATTTTTCACCATATGAAAGAAGACAAACTAGGAGTTCAATGAAGACATCAGTTAGACCTACATAAGAGAAGAAGACTACAGTTTCCAAGAAATATGAGACACCCGCATCAAAGGAAACCTAGTCCAAATCAACAACAATGGAGGATAAATATGAATCCTCAATTAAGAAGGTTAAAGAAAAGATAAATTAAACATACATAGGGACTAAGGATGATGATAAAGATGAAGCTATTGACTCTGATGATGCAGTAAAGAAGTTGAGGACATAAGGGACCAAGGAAGCCTGAGTGGTCAGTAGTATGACACCAGAGGATGATCCTACAACAAACAAAATAAAGATTGACATTGGTAAGACACACTTTATATTTAATGATGTCTTGAAGAATATGATAGTTCAGTTGAATAGATACTATAACAGATATGATGAATGAGAAAATATATTGTTACAAGATGGAGTAATTGTATATCTAAACAAGTATAATAGAGATTTAGTTTAGATAAAAGGGGACATTGTTGATGATCTATTTAACATCCTATAAGAAAAAAGGTTGAAATAACTAGAAGAGTACAAGAGGATTAGAGAGATGACTTTAGTGAGTCTCTAGCTTGTAATTTCAAGAGATGAAATAAAAGATATTATTGAAGAAGATAAGGAGTTTATGAGTAAAATAAGGGTAAACATGCTCATGATAAAGAAAATACAAGAAATAATTGAGGATATAGAAGAAGTAATGGAAAAAATAATGCCAATAAATCAGTATGATGCTACATCGAAGGATGAAAGGAGGGAAACAAGTGTTGATACCACTATTTATGATAGTGAGCCTCTTGATACTTAATTTCAAGTATATAATGAAGACCCTAATGTTTGTATATCTAGTGTACCTATTATATTTTTCTTCATAAAGAAAAAGAATAGATAGGTGGAGTTCCTAACATTAAAATGATTGTAACTAAGAGGAATATATTTTTGATGACAAGGAAAATGATGATACTATAAATGTCAATGATAGTTAGGATATTGATTAGTCAGATATAGGAGGATTTGGGGTAGAGAAAATAGATTATGTTAATCAAATGGAAGATGAGGTGAGAGAAGAAAATGGCACAAAATTATATTATACTCTTGAGGGGGTTGAGGAGATAGTTCTTGAGGTGAAAATTGAGCATGAAGTTGAGGTAAGAGATACTGTGAAGGCAGTGATTGAGTTCTTTAAAGAAGGTAAAACTAACATGAAGGATATCCATATTTCACAAGGTCCAATTCAATTGGACACTCTCAGTCTGGTTTAGTTGATGGGGCTTGCTTTGATAGCTCAGGCCAAAGTAAGGGAGAAAAATCTTTAAGACTTGGGAGAAGGATAGTAGATTGTTAGCTGAGCATCAAAAGTCTTGACTAAGATCATGTCGACCTACACAATAGATCAGAATGAATCTGCATCAGGCCTTTTGAATGCAGATAATACTCACTTTGTATCACTAGAGAAATCTAAATTAGTGAATTCTCAAATTCAATTCAATGCAAGGAGATTCAATCAATTGAACATAATGATTTCTAATGGTAGAATATCATTGGGAATCACAACTTAGAGATTGAAGGATTATTTATCCCAAGGTGCAAAAATCTTTAAAGAATGTATATAATATCCTAAACGTGTTGCTAATGTTGAGAAAATAATCAAGGAGAGTGAGAATAAGTTTGACTTATCTAGATCATATG
Source organism: Chamaecyparis obtusa (assembly GCA_027943335.1). NCBI lineage: Eukaryota > Viridiplantae > Streptophyta > Pinopsida > Cupressales > Cupressaceae > Chamaecyparis > Chamaecyparis obtusa. The sequence continues at coordinate 266,996 of BSBK01002204.1, read as the reverse complement.
ATCCCTTGGAAAATTTTACAACTATTCATGCTTCTTAGGTTATATACTTGAATGAAAATATAAGAACTCTGGTGATAGAGAAGGAGATGATGATAGATAGGAGAAGTAGAAGTAGCACATGATTATCTTGGAGCACCTGACCTAGTTGAAGAAGAGAAATTGTCCTATGCTATTTGTGGTCAAATAGAGATTGTAGAGATCCTTAAGAAGAGTTGGAATATATATTTTGGTGATCCAAGAAATAATTTCTCACATGTATTCAATATTTTGTAAGTATATTTTGCATACTTGTATATATAGCAGAGATACATAGGATTTTGGTAGATGATTTTTGTTTTAGACCTTTTCCATTAATGTCAAAGGGGGAGAGATATGAGTGAAAAAATGGTTGAGGATAGTGATATTCAACCTAGGGGGAGCATGAGATTTTGGTTTTTGAAGAGAAAGCTAGAGTTTAGTATTTTGTTTGGATACTTAGTCATTTTTCATTAAGTATTGCCACAAATGCCAAAGAGGGAGATGATTGTTGGAAAGAGACACTACTCTTGATGACTTGTATTTTTTTGTAAAGGATAAAATAGAGTATTGGTGTAGATATAAAAAAAAGGGGAAATATAAGATCTACTACTAAATCCAAATTCCCAAGGGAGAGATCCAAATTGATCAACCAAAAGGTTAATGCACAAAAGAATCAACCTATGGAGAACATGAATAAAGGAGAAAACCTTATACTTCATTATGAAGAGTATATGTTTGAAATATGAAATAAATGGAAGGAAAATACTAACCTCAAAATAGGGAAGATCTAGAAAATACTGATTTCTGGTGTCTGTGTACAATTTCGAGTAATTTTGCAACTTGTTCCGAATTGAAAATTTTGAGACAGAGAAAACCCAGAAAAATTTTGTCTTTCTGGAAGCAGGTAGTCTTTGACCCCGATAAAAGGTCAAAGACTACTTCAAAATTTTGAACGTCATCTTTGATTTTGTTCACGGATCTCAAAAGTTCACCGAAAAGGGTGTCTAGATCCAAGCTCCGATCCGCAGTCCTACACCTATACCTGCAATAAAAATGGTTTTTGTTTTTTGGATGAGGGGTTTGCCTTAGTCAAACTCCGGTTTGGAATCAACCTTAATAATGGAATTGAAATAGAGGAAGCTAGCAAGTAGTAGAAGTAGATCTAACAATGAAGCTATGATATTCAATAGGTATGAAATTGTATTTGAAATGCAATCAAGTATGTTGATATGAAAGCTTGAACACCATATTAACAAATGTAAATCAAAACCTCCATGTTTGTATGCTTGGAATCCACCTTGAGGGAAGAATGAATGGATCTTGAAGAAAGATCACACCACCATGATGGCTAGATCTAGGGTTTTGAATGATGAATCTTGAATGCTTGAACCAAATCCCTTCAAAGGCTTGAATGCTTGAATCTTTGATCTTCAATGGAGAGCTTGAATGCTTGAATTGAAGATTTCTTGAATGGATGCTTTCTTGATCTTTCCTTGAGAAAACCTTGAGCACTTGATTTCAACACTTGATGCCTTGATCATGAAATTGCTTGGTGAATCATGGATGTGAAAATGAGAGAGGAAGGCTTCCTTTTATAGTGATCTAGGGCACAATCCTCTAGAGGGGCCACCTTGGGGAATTAAATTCCAATTAAGCCTCAACTCTTTAGGAATGGACCTAAATTAAATATAATTTAAGATTTTACCATTTCAGAGACCAAAACAGCCAACTCAAAAGCGGGAAAATAATTCTTTCTAAAACCTGACATCCAAAAATCATGGGACCTTGAAATTTGAACCCTGGGTCAAGGACGAGGTAGACCCCACCCTAGGTCAAGGTTGACGTCATCCCTGACCTAGGTCAGTTTCTAGGTCATCCTTGACCCTCAAGGTTGTCTTTGACCTTGAGGTCAAAAACCTCAGGACCTCAATCCAGAATGCTAGGAAGTGCAAAAATAAAGGTGAAAATAGGTGGAGAGAGAAGTAGAACAGGGGGAGAAAGCTAGATCTGAGAAAAAACCAATTCGAGGCGCTTGACATGACCCCAGATCACTTACTCGGAGGGCTAAATGCTCTTAACATGGAAGTGCTTCCATTTTAAGATGATACAGTTGTCATTAATGGAAACCATACATGTTCTAAATAGACACTTGTCATATATTTTTTTGTTACCAAAGGTTAGATTGATAAATTGGCTAAGTAAGGAAGAGTAGAGATAAAGTATAGGGTTTGGTATATGGATTGGTATAGATAGTTGAATTCAAGTTTTGAATTACGAAGCTAGGACAATATTTGATAGGGTATACAATACCTTACTTTATGTTCACAACAGTTAATATTATCATATGTTCAACTTATAGAATTCGAAGTATTGGTTATATAGAGAATAGTGGAGAATAATGACAATCAACTATTTGATCAATCAATGATCCTAACATATCAATGGTCTGATCAATTTGAGAGTTGGAGATGATAGATCCAACATGTTTTATGATATCTAATCTTTTTTGGAGATTAGGATGAAGATTTAAATTTTTTATTAGGTTGACATTCTACAATTTTTCTTTTTGTTCTTGAGGTCAACCAATAAACATATTATTTTCTATACTTGGTATATATAAGATCATTTTTTTTATACTTGGTATATAAGATGGAGTAATTGTCTATCTAAACAAGTATACTATTTATTTCTATTATCTTTTTGTAACTATTATGAAGATGTAAAAAAAATTCCATAACCCTCTTGTTAAGGTTAGTTAGGAAGTTGTTCCACCACATTAACTTCCTTTTACCTCACTTCCTTGATCTCAATTTCCTTTGTCCTTTTTCACACTATGCAATTTCTATTATTGATCTATTTGTATTTCTTTCCTTGCCACCTTTTTCACCATTCTTTAGCTTCTTCATCTAACTTATTGTTATGTTTCCAACTTCCTCTCCTATAAGGACTTAAATTCATATTCTCTAGTTCCAAACTTCACATTTTATTTTGAGAGAAACTCCTTATTATTTGATCCTATAATGGTTAAAGGAATCTCTAGTTCTGAGGGAACATTCCCTTTGTCTGAAGGCTCTCCTTCCTTACATTTATCTCATTCTAAAGGTATTTGGTCTTCAACTGATACTATTTATTTTAATTTCTCAAATAGCACCATATTTTTTTCTTTATCAGGTCATCACTCATATCTTCTTCTTCTTCCCATGTCAACTCTTCAAAATTTATCAAAACTGCTATTCTAGGTTCTATATGTACCAATTCCTTCACAAGCTTTCAGGAACTTCAACCTCCTTGGAGTACGGATTCTTTTCTTTTAATTCTTTGGTCATTTCTCTAAATTTTTCCCATAGAACAATGTATGAATCACATAGATCTCTAAGTTAACACATCCTTTTCAACCCTCCACCTCCTAAACCCATGTTTGATAATATTTAATCTCAAATAAGATAGATTTATTTCAAGACACCTCCATATAAATTATTGTATAGATACCAAAGTCACCTTCCTCAATTTCTTGTTGTTCACCATGATATTTTTTTAAAATTTTACTCACTATTTAAATTAGGGTTTCTCAATCCCAAAATTCTTGACACAAATTGTAAATTTTTAAACATCATAAAAACTTATCAAATTCATGGCTTAATAGGTTAAAGTTTGGTTCCAGTCCTTCACGAAAAAATAGGAAACATCCATTAGATATAGTTCTCCCTTTATAATATCTCCCTTTTGACTTCTTTGTTACATTCCACCATAAAAAAATATCTTCAACAATTATTTCATAGTGATGTCCTTGCCCCATCATTGTAAGATTATGCCATTTGAGGTCCAACCCTTGACCCTTTTATTTAAAAAATACATCTTTATTCACTTCAGTAAACGTATACTTGAATGGTACATTCTCTAAAAGTAAAACAATGCACTTATTTGGAGGTCTACTATTGATTGGAACTTTGTTGATTCCCATCATACTTCCATTATCAATTTTTGGCCATTAGAGCTATAGATCGTAACTTATTTCTTATCCTCCTTTTTTATAAGAATAAAAGAACAACATTTACAATAAATTCAAACATATTGAATAACACAATCATTTTTTTTAAAGATACTCCTCCATCACCCTTATGAATGAAAAGAAAAAAAACTATTTCAAATTTTCATGATAACCAAATATTAAACTAAAAAACATTACGTAGTGATCCATGTAATTTCCTTCCAAGCAATGGTGCTATCAAAATATTGTACATCTTATTTAATAAATAGATTCTTCATGTCTCAAAAGTGAGCGTTTGGTTTTGTTTTAATTATAGATCTTCTCCATTGAATGAAGCTCCCCTAGATCAGCGTGTGGTACCCATGGCAAGACCCACAAATGAATGAACAGTCTTTTTCGATTTAAATGATAAGATTTAGTAACTTGGATAAACACAAAATTTTCAGGATAGCGTGGTTAATGCCAGACTTCCATTAATGTATATCACATGGCCAATGGCTAACAAACCAACATGCTGCCCACAGTTTTGCACTTCATAGTTTATTTAATGACAAACTTTAACACATTATGCCAAGACCACACAAAATCCAACTTGCATTGAAAATTAACTTTTGTCTCGAATTTATCATTCTTCCTGACGTATAATGTATAGTGGACATTGATTACTGTTCAATGCACTTGGTATATTGGATCTCTTTGATTGACTTGTGAGCTGGATTTGATAACAATTTAAGAAAGTGGTATTCAATTTTTGTATATATTCAAAAAAAATCTTTCTTGATCCATACGCTTGAGGTGCCTGATTGTCTGCGAGTTCATTACATCATGGGATTTTTCGCAGTCTACTATGATGTCTTGTTGTACTGGGAATTCGTATTAGCTTTTATATACTCTGCAGTATATTGGGTTATTTCTTTGTCTGAGCTACCTGAACTGTATTTCTTCGAATGGCAGGAATTATCAGAAATTCCCTACGTGTTTTCCTCCATGTCTGACAGCAACTTGAGAGAGAGCTTGGCTGTGATTACATTTAGAGATATTGCAAAGAAGTTGGGAGAGATTGAGGATGAAATTATGTGCACAGTTTGTCTGACTTCTTTGGAGGAAGATGATGAAATTCGGGAGTTGTGTAATTGTTGTCATGTTTTTCACAGGGATTGTTTGGATAAGTGGATCGATCACCGTCAGAAGACATGCCCTCTTTGCAGATCTTCTCTTTTTCCAATTGATCATGAATTTATATCATCTATTTAATCAATTCCTTGAGCACTTTAGCTCTGTGTAAATATGGAATGGTGTTTGTAGAAAGAGAAACAACAAATGTTCTTAATAACCATGAGTCCTTTTGTTTGACCCAATGGTATTTGATAAAAAATACTAATATGATGATAGAAATGTACTAAGATTAACTGGGTAAGCAGGATCTAAAGTACAACATGCATTTAGATCATCCTGCCTACATTCTTGTTTGCCAATGATGACCATTGAAAATATCTTTGTCTCCTCTTTCCACCCCGTTTGATGTGGGCCAATGCACATTCACCATGTTGAATGCATTTTTTATCAAAATAAATATTTTTAATAAAATGCATCCCCCTGGTGTTATGGGGGTAGTTACAGTTAGTTCAAATTTTCTGAGCTTAAATAAACGATTGGATAGAGACTTCAAAATTAGTAGCAAGGTATAATTAATAAAACAAAAATGATTAAAACAATATTTTAAAGTAGTCTTAATTGGTCAAATTAATATTTTGAAGCAGCTTTAATTGATCAAATTAATATTTTGAAGTAGCTTTAGTTTTTTAAATTTATATAAGTGTGAAGGGGGCACTATCTATTATAGATCAAAATCTAACCATCTAAAAACAAAATGATGTTATAAAAGCAGAAGAACAATGTTGTCAAGAAAATTTTTACATCTTTATTTCTTCTCTCTACTAGTCTCCAACCAGATTTGTCTTCAATGCATAAAGATCTAGGTAGAGGGCAAAGCCCCAAAAAAGGAAAAGAAGAAGTGAGATAGAAAAAATATAATGAAAAAAGAACAGCAATATTAGGTGCAACAACTTTATCAGAAGAAACAACAGAAGAATCCTAAAACCTAGTATGAACCTTAGAAACAACAATTTTTTGTCTAAAGAAATTTGGAAAATAACAAGAAGAGAAACAACAATATAAACCTTAACCCTGGTATTTACCATTTATTATTAGAAGAATATTTATTTTGGCAAACAACTAGAGAAACAACAGAGGAATTATAAATACCAACAATAAATGAAGTGTCAAAGTTAGATTCAAAGAGAGCCGAAATAGGAGAGGAGAGCTCAAAAGACTCTAAATCAAAATCTTCTAGGAATACCATAAGATGTCTAATGAGGGAATTTGTCCGCTAAGAGAAAGAGGACTTGAAAGGGCCACAAGAGAAGCTGAGGGCTAGATGTCCCATAGCAAGGCAACATCAACATTGAAAAGAAATGACCTCATAATTAATCAGCTAGGTCCAAGGATGATCTTTCACTAGTAAAACAATATCTCTCAGGAGAGCTTTAGAGAGATCAATCTCTACTAGAATATGGGAAAAGGAGGTATGGGAAAAATTAGTAGTACTAGTATCCCCCCACAAGAAATATTCCAAGGCATTCCCAATCACCTCATACACAAATTTACACCAAAATCGTAAGGGGAGACGAGGCATTCTCAATCAAATAGATGAAATATCAATAGTTCCTTAAGATAATCAAAGGAAGGTGAACAATGATGAAGCAAGAGAGGATGGGAACCCCATGTCTAATCACCACCCTCAAGAACAGTATTTTTGTTAGTAGAAAAAGAAAAGTTAGAAACAAAAAAAAACCCTAGAACATGCATAAATATCTACTTTACCATAAACGAAAGGAAGATAATGTGTACATAATCAACTATTCAAATCTAGAAAAAATGGCCAAAGTTGGGAAAACTTACAAAAAAAAGCCTATTTTAGAAAAATAAATCTCATTATCAATCACTTCATGTTATTGGCATTTGATGAAGGTGATATGTATTTTGATCACATGACTGTATTGTGATGTTGTCATTATTGTAAACATGTTTTGTTGATGTTAAGAGGTCAGAATTACCAATAGTATTGAAGGATCAAATGGAGAGAAACTAAGTGTTTAGTCAATTGGTAAGGAGACAGTATGCAGGATTCAGATGAACGGATCTAAACTTGGAGATTGAGTTAAGGGGTATGATCGTATAGACATTATCCATAGAGGTATCAGAGCCTTATGCCTTTGAAGAAGCCTAACAGCTTGGGGAAGATCCTTAAGGAAAATATGGAGGGTTTGAGATACAAGAGACAACTTGGTGAAACTAAAAGGGTTATCAAAGAACTGAAAGATTATTTGAAGCAATCTTTGGCCAAGTGATAAGAGCTTGTTGAAAAATTGAATGAGAGTCAAGATTGCATTGAGCAATTGTCTAAACAGAGTGGATCTGAGGAATCTGAAGTAGCCCTAGAAGCCATGGCTAAGGAGAGTGACCAATTACACAAAGACGAGAAAAATATTAAGAGATAGATTTTATCACAATCAATCAAAATGTGTGAAGAGATAGAAGCAAGGAGATCTAAGGAGAATACAAGGAAAATCATAGAAGATGCCCTCAAGACCAAGGACGAAGCACTGAAAGTTGTAGAGGATGAAATTTTCAAGACAAAATAAGAGGTTGGCACATTGCATGAACATCTCTATGATACGTCAAATGAAGAAAATGGAAAATTCCTAAGAGAGAATGAGAAAATGAGAAATGAGAATGAGAAATCAAAGGGAGAACTGAAGAATGCAAATGATTTGCTGAAGAAATTTAATGAAATTACTGTAAAATTTGATGAGAAACTCATAAATCAAAGAATAAGTAAAGAGATCACAAGCCTAGGATATACTAGTTTTACTACTTTTGAAGTTGGTGAATCTACTAGAACAAAAGAGATCGAGAAAAAAAGAATGTCTCTACTGAAGGTAACACAAAGAAATTCTAGTAATAAATCCTACATTAAGCTTGTATGTTTTAATTTTCACAAGGTAGGTCATACTACAACTATGTGTAGAAGTAGATCTACAAATAGGTCTAACACTTTTGATAGATATTGCTATAACTGCAATAGGTATGGTCACACTGCTCATGATTTTAGATCTATATCTAGTAGTAGATCTAGTAGCTTTGAAGTTCACTGTTACAATTACAGAAAATATTGTTAAAAAGCTTATGAGTGCAAGTCAAAAGTAAATAGTCAAAGGTTACCTATGAACTAGAATACACCTTACCAAAGGGATTAAGATAATTTAATTTCACATGTTCAATTTGTGGTAACTATGGACATATGGATATGAATTACAGAATGAGGACTACAAGAGGTAATGTTGGATCATGGAGATCAACTTGTATGACATGTTTTCATCATCACAAGATTGGACATCTAGCAAAGGATTGCAAGTTAAGGAACCAATCAGTAAACCATTCAAGTAACTAGAAAGGAAAGAATATCATGAATGTAGAAGAGACCGGGAATGAAATGAGAAAGACTTGAAAGAAGAAGGAAAATGGTAAGTCATGAGAGGAATTTTCATCTCCATCAGATGTGGAGAATTCTTCATCAAACTAATCCTTCATGTGGCTTAGGGGGGAACGTATTGTTGAATCCATCTTCGGACCCCCTATAGGTGTGCGGTAAGATCTATCACCAATTTAAGATGCAATAAATTATTTTGGACCATAATGTGAAGTTTTGTTATATTACATGGTGTTTTTTTCATCGGTAATGATCTTTTGAGTCAATCAGTGAAAAGGTATGTTCTATTAGTAAAAGCATTTAATACATGTGCTAAGATAGATTAAAAGGTATTTTTGGATTTCATTTTTCACCTTGCACATTTTGAAAGTTGTTGTGGAGCAAAAGAAGCTTTACTTGTCGTTTACAAAGATCCAAGTGATAAGAATGAATTGTTTGTGGTGATCTAAAAGAGAAAATTGATCAATGGTGGTTGTTGTCGTGTTCTTCTGCAAGAACCCTAGTTGAAATTTTTTTGAGGTATTTATCTAATATCTAGATCTTTGGTTGAAAGATAGGATGGATACTCCCAATTTGATTGATATAACTAAGAGACCTAGACCAGAGTTCAAAAGACATCCATTCAAATTGACTAAAATGACCCAGCAGGTGCCCTAACAAGCGTGCCCTATGGTTTTTTCCACATTGAGAATGTTAGAGCAAATATTCATGACAAGTTGGCATATCTAGGATTAGGGGTAAGCTATGAATAGTATAATAAGTTGTACATGATAATAGGTTAGTGTTGAAAGATTAACACAAATGCATTATAAACAAAGGTTTTCATCATGTGGTCAGTTATCCTGATGATTTTGAACAAGATCATATTAGATATGTTTTAAGAAGGATCCATGATCAGTTCATGTGTCTTGACCAAACACATAAAATTACTAAAAAGGAAATCCATGTTGTAACCGGTCTATGTTCAACTGGTGAAGTACCTGTTCTTCGCACTATACCCAAAGAAGAAGTAATCAGTTTGACTAAATCTAGGTGGGTTGACCATGTAATGACTGTGAATGACATTATAGATGAAGAGGTGAGATATACATCTATGGTCATAGGATACAAGGTCTACCATTCTAGTTGATTGAATAACATACTCAGTCTAGTGCTATGTATATACTATATAAGATGATTAAGGAAAATGTTGACTATGATCTAGCTAAGGCAATAAGAGAGAAGCTAATGTTGAATCTTGAGAAGATCAAGAAGGACAAGAGATAGAAATTCAAGTATGGTCAGGTGATTATGTGCTTAGTCTTCTATTTCCAAAATTTGTTCCCTAGTATCGGTGATGCTGCTTGGATAGTAGGTAGTCCAACTTTTATTCAGATTAACAACATGATTAGAAACTTAGGAAGTGATTTTACTAGAAAAATTTGGGGGTTATAGCAAGGAACTTCAGAAGAATATGCATAAAAAAGAGAGGATACCTTTTAAAATTGTTAATAAGTACAAGGACATTGTTTTCTTTATGGTTAATAAGTATAAGTATAAGTACCACCATCGCACCTGCGCAGTTAGAGAAGCAAACCGCCAGGAAGCTGCACAGGACTGGGACCCACATGGCTAGGTGTCAAGCGGTCGCATGATCGCATGTTAGAAAATTCTGACATGCGGCCATGCAACAGCCAATAAGAAAGAATCTGGACCCACCACACGGTCGGACTTGCGCAGTTAGAGAAAACACCATCAATCAGGGAAAAAGTGTGGGATCGAAAACACACAGGGCTTTCACAATAATGAAGGATCGAAAACACACGAAGATTTCGACAGACCGAAAGATAGCAAGGAAGCCGAAAACATCACGGGTTTCTGAAGCCAAAAGATAAGCGAACCAAATAGGAAGCACAAGGTTGAAAACAACACATAGGTCGAAAACATCGTGGACTTTCAAAAATACTATGGGTTTTTGACACTTAGGCAGATTTAAAAGTTTGCTTCCCGCAGACCTCAAAATTTGAAAAGCTTTCTGGGGTTTGCACTTCAACATGTGGGACATGGGCTGAAGCAAGGTGACAACACTGAAGAGCATGGGGCAGGACTCTTAACAAAATCATGCAGGGGAGAGGCCGATTTTACAAGATTTTGCAATGACTGGAAAAACGGCCTAACATTGGCTCTTTCTGGGGACATGTATCTCTTGCAGATACAATGAGGAAGCAGAATCTACTGGAAGAGCAGACCACAAAATAGGACCCCCTTATCACTCCCAACCTCAAAACTCAAAACCCAAGGTTCAAACAAAAACTGGCTCTTTATTCAACTGAAACAACAAACTGCTGAAAACAAAACCACTATACAAATGTACACTATATACAACTGAATCTTCAAGCTGAAACATTCACTTACCTCTATCAAATACATGATTTTCTTTGCCATTCATAAGTAATAAGCTGAAAACATTGCTCTTATTTGCTTGGAAAAGTATGTCATTTCTTTTGATCAGGCTGCCACATGGAATGTAACTAGCAAACCTGCCAACATTGAACCCCTCAAAAACATCATGTTTCTGAAAGTGACCCTGTTGCTGTGACATCCACTGATTTTGTGTTTCATCATGATGCATATGCTGAAAAGAAAAGGAATTTAACCTTTCCACCAAATTACGATCATCAGAAAGATCCCACTTATCAGTTTGCTCTAAAGATAAGTACTCTTCTTCCATCACATTTAGCAAACTTGTATTAAACATATCAACATAGAAAGTTGATTTCATATCATATTGCTGAGAGTAAACTCGATCAGCACTTTGCCAATTAACACATATGTCTTGAAACAATGGTTCACTGAAAACTATGTCATCCAAGATAAGGGATTCAAGAATGGCACCCTTGCCATCAACCGGATTATGAATGGAATCAAACATAGGTAATGTTTCTCTTTCTGGATAAACATCAGAATCAAAATGCTGATCATGTACACTTGAATCAAACCCTCCATAATCACATGAAACTTCATGCATATCATCTACATCAGTATTTGGAGAAACAACCTCTTCACATGGGTCACTCATACTTTGACAAGAGATATCATCAAAAGAAAAATTTGAACTTGAAAAGGGAAGAGGAGCACAACCATTATCAGACCTTTGCCATTCAGCAGTGAGTAACTCTAAAATTTTGTCACTATCAATAGTGATCCTTTCTTCACTGTTTTCAGCAGTGCCTTGACCATTACCATCCTTCAAAGAGAAAACATAACCAGCATTGCAAACTTGTTCAACATTCCAATCTGAAAATTCACATGACCTTGTCTCATCTAGAGAGCAATCATTCCTCTCTAACTCATTGTTCTGCTGAAAAGAGTCTTGAGAGATATCACACTTAAAGGAAAACTCATCTTTAAGTTGTAAATTCACAAGGAATGCATACAAATCTGATTTTACATCAGCATTTAAATCATAACATGCATCATACCTTAGACCATCCTCTATTTCTCTCAAAGAATCACAACCAAACTTGTCATGTGTGATCCCACTCTCAGCACTATTGTTCAAACATTTATATTCTGAGTAACATGAAACATACCTTGCATATTCCATAGACAGCAGCTTAGAAATCTCTTTACTACTGATTGAACAAGAATCCAGACATGAATGTGAATAATCCGGAGTGCTGCAACTTGTATCACAGTCATGCTGCTCCTCTTGCTCAGAAAGTTCTTCAACATTATTCTGCTCATAATGAAAATCATTTTCAGATTTATAAGAAAAATTGCTAATGACACTTTGACTGTCACAACTCTCATTTTCTTCATTTTCAGCAATATAAGAGTCCACAAAAGACTCAAGTGAGCAACAACTCTCATGATCATTTTCTGAGACATGTTGAGAGTGTTCTTCAAATTCTTCATCCTCGCTACCAAATGGATACAAGGCATCCAATTCAGCAGAAGAAACCATTACAGCCTGGTGCTCTTTGACAACATCCAACAATGAGTAAATGGATGAAATACATTTTTCTTTTTTATGTGAAGGCCATGTCACAGATTCAGGCAGATACAACTCCAAGAAGACTGGAACATAGATGGATTCTTCTTGACATAAATCAACTTCATATTGCTTCAATGCTGCCCTGAACCTTTCAAAGAACTCATCCAATAGTTCTTCTTTTCTTCTTTTCAAATTTCTTCTCAGCCATAAAATGATTTGTTGCCGCAACTCCAACTTCAAAGCAACAACATCTTTATTAATCTCATCTATATATTTATCAAGCATGTTCTCATCCATGTCTTGGCTGAGTGTTACATATGTATATGTAATTTCTTTCCCTTGACTTAGTGCTAAACCACTTCAAAGGGAAACAATATTTACTTCACTATTTTAGGATACAAAAACTTTGAATCTCTGAAACTACCTAGAGATATGCAGCAATGCAACTGGTATGTCTTCACATCAAACTAATCTTTCAAAGCTCTAGAGTCGCCACCTCTTTCAAAGAGGATATTGTTGAGAAAGCAATGAGCTTCTCAACAAAAATACAAATAAATCTCTGCTGCAATAAATTTATCTCCAGCATATGCACTCCTTTTGGATTTTATGGCAAGAGAGCCAAGCACAAATCTGAAATAACTTTTCTTCTGCAATTTCAATGAAACTCACCCAACAAGGATGCTTTTCACAAGGCAATGAAACACTTACAGCACTGGTGCAAAGGATTGGAGCTGCCGCCCAAAGAAATTGGGACAAATCTACTTGAAACTTTGCACTTCAGACTTGCAGCAGGATACTCAATCTTCAACCATAAAAGAATAACTTTTTTACTCTGTGCATTGAATAGGCTGACTAGCTGGAAGATGGGTAAAGAGGCTAGAAGTCCAGCTCAACTTGAAACTTGTATTACCACTTGTCTTTTCTTCACTTATTCCCCAGCAGAGTCACCATCTTGTTGGTGTCCAAAATGATGCTTATGCTCTAACAGGCTGCCAGTATACCCTCAGATGGATTTTAGGAATGGTTAACTCCAAAATTGCTAAGAGGTCTTAAGATAACTGGACCAACTATAGGGACTTAATATGCCCTCTTCTGCTTCTGGCTCTGCAAAACCAAGGCAGGTGCACCTAACCTAGTATAAAATACACTTCATACACCAAGAACTAGGCTTGTATAACAGATAAATGGATAGCAAGAAAGTACTGAATGTTGACCACACACTCATTGACTCTCCATTGCTATGGGGTACGATCTTATACAACCAAATACTGAACATCTAAGGAATGGTTCTTAATCTTATATGTTTGAATCATAACAACAACAATTAGTATCTGTTGATAAAGAGATAATTATTTAGGCCAGTGCCTCATCCATTGGGCAAGATCTCCTAGAACATGACTGCTACACACACCAGATAGTAGCTGAGATTCCAAGCCATAAACACACCTACAATCCCCTTCACTACTTATGAGATATCCTTACATAGACAACAAGATAGACCTATGTCCCATCTAAAGCATAATTTAATCTAATCCTTGATTAGAACTGAAGAATGAAGACACATACACAAAACAATATGCAGAGAACTAGAAAGTTTAGAATCTATCAAAGTTGACACAAAGGATAGATAAGAGTCTTGTATTTGTATTAAGTATGAAGAATCTTTAAGTATAAACAATCAAACCAGAGGAGTCAAGCTTGCAAATTATAGCTTAGACCTGCAACTTTCTCTCTGTTATCAAAAAATACCAAAACAGGTCATTACAACTCAGACTGGGTAGAAGACTCACAACCGGATAAGTTTTAAAATCTAACTCCCAATGCTACCAAATGATCACAGAAATCCCTTTATACAAGGGTTACAATGCAAGCATATGATCATTTGAAATTCAAAATCACCTAACCCAACCGAGAAATAAACATAGACATGACAGGGGTCAAGCCACAGCAATGCAAGCTCAAAACAGTCAAATCCATCCAACTGCAAACACTTCTTGAGTTAAGACTATAGTCATTCCTTACACGGTACAGATCCACGCAAACAATCACCAAGCACCCTAGACCACACTGGAGTGGCAAGCAAATCACTTTCTACCAGACAGGGTCCTTTCTGCATTCAATTCCACAAACACGGTACACTCTGTCTCTCAGAAAATCAAACTTCAAACTACAACGGCTACATGCATTTGGTGGGATCTATGTTCTCAAACTACCTTGCCCCTAGTCGCACAACCGTGCTATCATGAATTTCACCGCCACAGGAATCCGAGCAACAAATCATGCCTGGTCGCATGATCACATGACCGAAAGATAGCCCTTGCGATCATGCAACCATGGACTCTTAACCACAGTCGACAATCAGGCACAAATCTTCTGCAAAGTCTCTGGCCATATCACCCCTGCAACCATGACAAATAGATGGTTAGTCGCATGATCGCATAGCCCGGGGACGGGCTATGCCAACATGCGACAACCTGCGGATCTTAATCCTGTCGCAACTGCCACCACTAGGACCATTGTCGCATGATCGCATAGCCCGAAAACGGGCTATGTGAACATGTGACAACCCATAAACATTAGCCTCCACCGGTTAACAACACCACAACCATTACCACAACTGGTTTGTCGCATGATCGCATAGCCCGGAAATGGGCTATGCGAACATGCGACAACCTACCCTTTAACTGCCAGCAAAACCGCAAGGGGTACCGCAACCGCCACCGCACTACTAAGGACACATGTCACCTGGTCGCATGATCGCATAGCCAAGAGAAAGGCTATGCAATCATGCAACAACCAATAGGAAGCTGCCACATCACCACACTTGACCATCAAACTGCAATCACCAAACTGCAACCACCCCTTCGGAGGATCAGACGGTTGTCGCAAAAGCGCATGGCCCTAACACATCCTTCACACTTTAATGACAATCATTGATCTTCTGACATGTCAGGACCCTCTACCAAATCCAGAAACTAGGTCCCACCACCATCGTACCTACGTAGTTAGAGAAGTAAACCGTCAGGCAACTGCACGGGACTGGGACCCACATGGCTAGGTCTCAAGCGGTCGCATGATCGCATGTCAGAAAAGTCTGACATGTGACCATGCGATAGCCAATAAGAAAGAATCTGGACCCACCACATGGTCGGACTTGCGCAATTGGAGAAAACACCATCAATCAGGGCAGAAGTGTGGGGTTGAAAACACACAGGGCTTTCACAATAATGAAGGATCGAAAACACACGAAGATTCTGACAGACCGAAAGATAGCAGGGAAGTCGAAAACATCACAGGTTTCCGACACCAAAAGATAAGTGAACCAAATAGGAAGCACAAGGTTGAAAACAACACACAGGTCGAAAACATCGTGGACTTTCAAAAATACTGTGGGTTTTCGACACTTAGGCAGATTTAAAAGTTTGCTTCCCGTGGACCTCAAAATTTGAAAAGCTTTCTGGGTTTTGCACTGTTGGAAATATTCAGGAATTAACCAAGTTACTGAGAGGGGAGGGGTGAATCAGTAACTCCAAATTTTCTTCTAATTTTAACATGTATTTTACCTTTTAATCTTTGCATACAGAAAGCATGAAACTTGAAAAGCATTCACAATAATGACACATAGATTTGGTTACCCAGAAACCTTCCAAAAGAAAGTAAAACTGGGGTGGGGATGAAACCCACAAAGCTTTAATACTGCAAAATAAAGTTGGCCGGTTAAGCCTTACAATTTGATCACTTCTGATGATCTGCCCTGTTAAGAGCAATAAGGATTGCTAAATCCACCCTGTTAAAGGATTTACAAACATACAGTGAAGTATGCACTCGCTAAAGAGATTTTTACAAAGACTGTTAAGTCTACCCGGTTAAAGGATTTAGTACTGATTCACCTATTAGAATGAAACAGTAGATCTCTGCTTTGCAACTGGATTGCTGAATGAGATTCGCTGATGTACTGATCACCTTCTGTGATGAATTTGTCTTTGTTGTACCTTAAACTTCTGAAGCCTTCTGCAATTCGCTTATTTCTGCCTTTCTTACTCTTTCACATATATTCTACTTCATACATTTCATTACTTTTTTTTTTTGTTTTATTTTCATCTTTTATTTCTACAACATTGTTTATATACAAGTCTCAAACAATTAATTACAATTACAATTACACAGTCGGCTTGACAAATAAACATAAGTGCTACTAAGTCGGCCCAAATATGGTTACTCGGTTCCTTCAAACTGACTCGGTGACTTTCTGATACTCGGCGTCCACTGCATTACTCGGCATCGTCATGCACTCGGTAGAAGTGAAGGCACGGTTCATACTGATCACTCGGTAGGTATTGAACTCGGTAAGCATTGGTGACTCGGTAGACAAGATGTTACTCGGTTTACATTGTCCTGATCGGTTTTGTACTAACTTGCTCGGTTTCCACTGTCTGCTCGGTTTGCACTATCTGCTCGGTTTGCACTGTCTGCTCGGTTTGCACTGTCTGCTCAGTTTGCACTGTCTTCTCGGTTTGCACTGTCTGCTCGATTTGCACTGTCTGCTCGGTTTGCACTGTCTGCTCGGTTTGCACTGTCTGCTCGGTTTGCACTGTCTGCTCGGTTTGCACTGACTGCTCGGTTTTCACTTGTCTGCTCAGTTTACACTTGTCTGCTCGGTTTACATCCAGAATGCAAATAAGTGTTGTCACTAGTGGCAATACTGCTTAATGTCAACAATCTCCCCCTTTGGCATTAGTGACAAAAACACTTATTGGCCAAAATTTATATACACGAATCATGCTGAGTTTTATTTTGATTTTTCAAAATTTGTCTTTGTTAAAGGGCTTTATACATTGTCTCCCCCTTTCAATGTGCTAACTGTTTCTTATACAAATCTGTAACTGTATACATATCTCTCCTTCTATACATATCTCCCCCTTTTTGACGATAATGCCAAAGGTGCATATACAATTTATTTACAGAGAGAATCCAAAATTTGATAAGAAATCAGAATGTACCTTCATTATTAGTGCCAGGGTTCTGTCCCAACTTTCTTGCAGAATCTTACATGTTTGTATAGCAATTTGGACTTCTGCAGAGAGTTCAATCATGTGATCTGCTATGGAGAACTGATTATCATGAATCAATGTTCTGGAATGTTCAATGTGCTTGTACATTGTATTCATGATGGGAAGGATCATGTGTTGGATGTCTAGCAGTGTGGACTGGATCCTTGAGTCTTCTTTCAATAGATCAGACTGCATATTGGATAGATGTGAAATTTTCATGTGATGAGCAGAGCTTGAACTTGGTTCAAGTTGCAGCTTCTGTATGCTAATCTTCATATCCTCATCCATTTTATTCATTTTATCTTTGACATCCTTTGTGAACTCGGCAAAATTGCATAGTCTGGCCAAAAGAGAGGTAGCATTCAAATAAATAGACTCTATGTTAGACAAAACTGAAGACAATTCCACTTGGTTGATAGCTATGTGCTGAGCAATGTGCTCAAGCACTTTATTGTTGAATCTCTTCTCGGCTCTTTCAACTAACTTTTCTGTCCCGGATGAGTCCTCATTGTATTTCTCAACTGCTTCTGCCAATTGTAACAAAACATGCTGGGAGGAGTCTACTTTAATGCCTAATGCATCAGACAAAATGTCCTTAGCATCTTTGATGATTTGATACTCTTTGTCTCTCTCCTCCTTAAGCTTCTTTTGTTTTGCTTTCCTTTGGAGGATCTCACCTATATTCTGCATCTGGTCTGCTGAGAGATTTGCAAAATCTAGTGTAGGAATCTCTATCTCTTCGTCTAGGTCTATATCCTCAACTATATTTTTACCCAAAAATTTTATACTCGGTATAGCCTTAGGCTTATCTGTACTTAATGCTCTTGTAGTAGTGACAGTAGATAAAGTAGGGCTGGCTATTGACACTGGTATACTTTCTACTGGAGAACTTAAAATATTTACACTTGATGATTCAAAAGCTGGAAAACTTACTGGTACAGGAGACTGCAGCTCGGTAGAAGAAATGGTAGCTGCCTCTGATGTTGCTAGGGATGATTGGACAAATGTGGAAGTTGTCACAACCATGCTTGAAGGTGTCTCTGGGCTGGATGAAGAGACTTTCACTGGAGAGGTAGGAAGGGATGCAATGACTTCTGCTGCTATCCTTACAGTATCATCTACCTCGGTGTCTTCTTCTTGTTCATCGCTGTCATCTTCAATATCCTTTATTATTACAGTTTCAATGCTCGGTTGGTGAAGGTGGTATATGTTCTTCCATGTGGCTTTTGCAGCCTTCACAACCAATTCAATATTGTTGATCAAAATCAAACAAGTATTGAACTTCAATGTCATTTTATTTTCATTTTCTTTTAGTGCCTTCTTTACTTCATCATTATTCAGGCTCGGCATCAACTGTCTCAGGTTTTGATTAAATATGTCTATTACAGTTTGCCTTGCATTGCTCCATCTCATTTTTATTGGATTCAATAGAACTGCTGGAACCTGTGGGGTAATTTCTTCAGGAGAGTATTTCCACTATCCCATCTTCTCAACAACAGCATCTTCTATTTCCTTCTGTTCTGCTTCCGATCTGGTTTCATATCTCAGGGATTTTATGTTACTTACTCCAGATCCTGATCCATCTCTGAAGAGTTTGAGCTTTTCTTGAAGGGTTAGAGGAGGCCTTTTGAATACTATGTCTTTATCTGCCTTTTCTGCCTTGTCTGCCTTGCCTTTTGTATTTCTCCTTGTAAACACAGCAGTGGGAGGCACAGATGCCTTAGTGATAAAAACTTTTCCTTTCTTCTTTGCAGGTTCTGGTTCCTCTGTTTTCTCATCCTTTTCTTCTTCTTTTTCACCTATTTCTTCTTTATCCTCGGTTATCATTTGCATTTTAGCTATCCTTTTCTTTCCTTTGTTTACCACCTGTAGAAGCTTTATGCTTAGTTCAATTCTCACCTTAGCTTCATCATATGTTCCAAAATATGGGGCTTTGGGATTGACAGGCTGATTTAGAAGTGCTTCAATGATGTTCTTGGTTTCATCAATGTTTACCTCATAAGGAAGAGGTTTTACATATACAGTTCTCGGTTTAACTGCTTGAATATACACATTATCACAATCTACCATAAAACAGATGTCATCTTTGTAATCTTCCACCAACTTCTGTGGAATCCGGAATCTGTCATTCATTTTCTCTTTGAAAGACTCAAAATAATTATCCATGATGCTTTCAAAGTTTTCACCCATTTCTGCGATGTATTCATTTATTTCATAAAGTACTGGCACATCTTTTCTCCATACAACTTTTCCTTTAGAAGGGAAGAATTTCTGAACATAGAAGAATAAACAGACTAACAAGGATCCAAACTTACATGGATTGTTTTTGGAAGTTTTGATGCTTTCCATGTTCTTGTTGAACTGTTTCAACAATAAGTCTGCTAGGTCAAATGTCAAGTTGTTTTTGACCACTTTGTATGCTAGGTCAATAGCTTCACATGAGACACTGTTCTGTGGACTAGAACTGTAGATCTTGTGGGCAATGATATGTGTACCAAACTTCAGTTCGGCGTCGGTAATGCTGCTAACCTTCATGCCTCTACCATCCCACTCGGCTAGGGTTTTCTTCTCTAGTTCCGTCCGACCTAGGGTTTTGGTAGTTTTAGCTTTGTTCAACATGGGAAGACCGGTGACTTGATGAATCATTTTCTTTGTGATCTCAATAGGTTGCTCAAGCCAAATCTTGCCATCATGTACTCGGCTGAGAATGTACCTAACCCATTTATCTCGAAAGTTTCGAGGAAGATGTGCAATGTGGACTAAACCCTTATCTTCCAGATGTTTGTGCTCGGGTTTCAAAGTACCATCCACACATAGTTCCTTACGCACAATGTCTAGTTCTAGGTTTCCCATTTCTTGAATTGAACAGTTAAAATGATTACGGATATCGTTGATAAGTAGTACCTTAGGAGGAATCTGAGATTGAGCTCCGTTCGGATCTAGGGTTGCTGCAATTGCGGGCACGATCTTAAAATCTGGTGCTTTCCACTCCCCTTGAACTAACATATCAGATCCTTTCTTCGCTGAAGTGCTGGATGATGCCATGGTAGCTCACAGAAAATTCCTTTCGCAAGAGTATTAAATTGCCGGGTTGCCCTTGAAGTTTTCTGCTCTCAAAGTGCTTAAAGATTCGCGGTGAAGAATGAGTTTGATTACTTGCTTTTTGTTTACAACTCTATCATTAATGCTCATTTCAAATTAGGGTAGGAATTCTGACAGACTGTCACCCACCAAGAATTAATTGCTCGGAAAAGACTTCGCAACTCGGTGAACTTTGAGAATTCATAATGCTCCGACCTCGCTCGGTAAAGACAGGTACCGACCTTGCTCGGTGAAGACTATACCGACCTTGCTCGGTGAAGACTATACCGACCTCCCTGTGATCTCACTGCATCTTGCATGCTGATTTAGACTTTTCTTTTAATTTCAGTTCTGGAACTGCTTGAGATTGATCTATGAGAGTACAGTTCCAGTGTCTCCTTGGAAATTTAATTTGAGTCGATAGAGCCATCCATTCCATTACTTGGACTGGATTGCTCGATAGCTTTAGGAATCCATTTTTGTCTTACCTATTTCCTGATCTTAGTTGCTTCATTCTTCTTTCCTTCTTCAATTTCACTAGCATTCATGCAGTTTCTGGCTATGTGACCGAGTTTAGTGCATTTGAAACATCTTACGGTAGTATCTCTTTTCCTTAGATGATGTTTTATGCAATTCATGCCAATGTGTCCATATTCTCCACAGTAATGACATCTACACCAGGTGTTGTAGTCCCATCCAAACATTGCTTTCACAATTTGTTCTGCTGGATTAAATGTCTTGGATCTGCACTCGGATGCCTTGTGACCTTGTTTGTTGCACTTGTGACAATTACCTCTGAATCTAGGTTTTTCCCTGCATTCATTTGCTTTATGACCAGGTTGATTGCAGCTATAACATTTTCCATTGAATTCTGCTTTTTCATTGTTCCAACATTTATTTGAAGTATGTCCTATTTTACCACAATGATTACAGGTAGGTTTTTGATTTCTTTTAGTACCTTGCTTAGAGGATTCGCCTTCTTCTTTGTATCCAAGTCCTGCTTTTCCTTTTTGCCTATGAAGATTTCATTCATACAGCTGATTCAAGTCTTCTTGACTTTTCAGCATTCCTTCATTGATTTGTTTTTCAGCGTTTAGGTCATCCATCAATCTTAGATTGATTTCCTTTTTAGATCTTAGTTCTTGTCTTGTGTTTTCTATTTCTGATCTTAGATTTAGAATTTCTTCATTTGTATGAGAGATATGATCAATTAGATTTTCTAGCTGAAGGGTTTTGTTTTGGACTTCAATGTTTCTTCCATCTAATTCATCTTTCAACTTGTTTCTCTGTTCCAAGATCTCACAGAATCTTGTAGAGTGTAGTTCTTGTTCTCTTTTCAATTTTCTCACTTCTTCCTGCAGAGACCCATTCTTTTCTAGGAGTTCTTTGATAGCATTGTTTGCTTCATCTGAGTTATTTGAGGGAAGAAGATCTTCAATCTTTTCTTCAATGTAATTCTGATCATTCATCTGATTTGCAAGTTCCTTCCTTCTTCTTAGGGATTGGGAAAGATGTTCTTTTGCTTCTTTGAGTTTAGCTATGGCCATTTCCAGATCTAGCTTTTCATTTTCAATCACCTTGTTCAATTTGAATACCTCCATTGTCCTGGATCTTTGCTCAAGCTAGTTAAGCTTTGTCTTGAGAACCAATGCAGCTCTGATACCAATTGTTGGAAATATTCAGGAATTAACCAAGTTACTGAGAGGGGAGGGGTGAATCAGTAACTCCAAATTTTCTTCTAATTTTAACATGTATTTTACCTTTTAATCTTTGCATACAGAAAGCATGAAACTTGAAAAGCATTCACAATAATGACACATAGATTTGGTTACCCAGAAACCTTCCAAAAGAAAGTAAAACTGGGGTGGGGATGAAACCCACAAAGCTTTAATACTGCAGAATAAAGTTGGCCGGTTAAGCCTTACAATTTGATCACTTCTGATGATCTGCCCTGTTAAGAGCAATAAGGATTGCTAAATCCACCCTGTTAAAGGATTTACAAACATACAGTGAAGTATGCACTCGGTAAAGAGATTTTTACAAAGACTGTTAAGTCTACCCGGTTAAAGGATTTAGTACTGATTCACCTGTTAGAATGAAACAGTAGATCTCTGCTTTGCAACTGGATTGCTGAATGAGATTCGCTGATGTACTGATCACCTTCTATGATGAATTTGTCTTTGCTGTACCTTAAACTTCTGAAGCCTTCTGCAATTCGCTTATTTCTGCCTTTCTTACTCTTTCACATATATTCTACTTCATACATTTCATTACTTTTTTTTTTTGTTTTATTTTCATCTTTTATTTCTACAACATTGTTTATATACAAGTCTCAAACAATTAATTACAATTACAATTACACAGTCGGCTTGACAAATAAACATAAGTGCTACTAAGTCGGCCCAAATATGGTTACTCGGTTCCTTCAAACTGACTCGGTGACTTTCTGATACTCGGCGTCCACTGCATTACTCGGCATCGTCATGCACTCGGTAGAAGTGAAGGCACGGTTCATACTGATCACTCGGTAGGTATTGAACTCGGTAAGCATTGGTGACTCGGTAGACAAGATGTTACTCGGTTTACATTGTCCTGATCGGTTTTGTACTAACTTGCTCGGTTTGCACTGTCTGCTCGGTTTGCACTGTCTGCTCGGTTTGCACTGTCTGCTCGGTTTGCACTGTCTTCTCGGTTTGCACTGTCTTCTCGGTTTGCACTGTTTGCTCGGTTTGCACTGTCTGCTCGGTTTGCACTGTCTACTCAGTTTTCACTTGTCTGCTCGGTTTACACTTGTCTGCTCGGTTTACATCCAGAATGCAAATAAGTGTTGTCACTAGTGGCAATACTGCTTAATGCCAACATGCACTTCAACACGTGCGACATGGGCTGAAGCAAGGCGACAACACTGAAGAGAACGGGGCAGGACTCTTAACAAAATCATGTAGGGGAGAGGCTGATTTTACAAGATTTTGCAATGACTAGAAAAATAGCCTAACACAACCGGTAGTGCCTCAACCAGTCAGAAAAAAACAAGTGCTACTACAATAAAGAAGGAGAAAACAACTTCAGTGAAGATTCCATTCAGAAGTCTAGTCAAGAAGACACAATCTGAGCCTACAAGAGCCAAGGAGGCTACTGCTACAAAATTTGTTGGAAAGAGGAAGAAATAAAAAAGCTAAGGGATACAAAGAAGATATTAACAAGACTCTTATGTGGTGAGTCTCTTGGAGTTCGGGATGAAACTGAAGAGATATTGATGAAACACTTAGGAATGATTGAAGAGGAACTGCTAAAAGAACAAGAATACATGATCCAGTGGTTACTCAAATTGATGAAGAATTTACTATTGATGGTGTGAATGTCACACTTGAGGAACTTAGATATGAGATAGATTATTTAGGTGATAATCTAGCTATGGAGGTATAGGATGAGACTATGGATACAAAGATGAATCTAAGGAGAAAAAGGAAGAAGAACCAGTAAACATGGGTACTAGCCAGGCTATGACTGATGGTGAACAAGTTCAAATTCCTACATATGATCAGCAAGAAGATCAAGAAGAAGAAAATGGGAATATAGATAATGTCGTGCAAATTAAACAAGAGGAAGTAACTATAGGAAAAGAACAAGAAAATAAACCACATTCCTTGTTGTCAAAGATGAGATTTGATGATGATATACCAGTTAGGAGCCAAGTTGGCCTAAGCACAACAAGCCTAGAGGAAATGATAAATTATTTTTTTATGGTGATCAAGACTAAGGCCATGAAATATAAGCTCAAGAAAGTGGCCCAAGTCATAATGAAAGCTAGAGATATATTTCATAACTTGATGTCAGATGTAGAGTAAGATGATAAGGCTACTATGATTGAGTAGTTAGGATAGTTAATCACATCTACCGGTGAGGAGATCAAAAAATTGGAGGATGCTTCAAAAAAAAGAGAAGAAAACATCTATGAAAAGAAAATATCAAATAAATTATCACAATCCATTGCCCAAGACAGGAACACTCTTACATTACATGTGAGACAGATCAAGGAAGCATTACTTGAAGGAGGTAAGACACTGAAGACTCTTTGTGACTTTTCTCATTTTATGCAAGATCTTGAAAACAAAAAGGGTGAAGCTCAATAAGAGGTGAATCTTTTATCACAAAATTTTGATCCCATTCATATGACTGCTACATCTTTTGGATTTGAGGTAGGAAAGATATATCAGAAGTTAAAAAATTACAAGGATGAATAGAAAAAGAGACTTGGCAATTTGATTTTGATTCCTAAATTAGGCATTCTATAGTAGAGTCTGAAGGAAGCTAAGAAAGCCTTACCACCTCACATACTAAACATAGTTGAAGGATTAGAGGACTCAGTATTTTTTCTTCATGGACAAATACTTATTATGGAGACTCTACACAAATCATGGGTCAATGATTGGAAAGTGTTGAAGACTAATTTCCATGAGATATTTAGTAGATTGTAAATTGTACTATGCTACTCTTGATTATTAAAATTTTTATTTTTGCATTTCTTGTAACACCTTTGTCATTGTTGTCAAAGGGGGAGTAGTAGTAGTAGTTGGCTAAGATATTTAGGATTCATGCATGTTTTTAATTCTCAAGGGGAGATATGTATTTTTAGCACTTAGCAACAAATTTTTCTAAGTGTTTCCATCAATGCCAAAGGGGGAGATTGTTGGCATTTGATGAAGGTGATATGTGTTTTGATTGCATGATTGTATTGTGGTGTTGTCATTGCTGGTAACATATTTTGTTAATGCCAAGAGATTAGAATTATCGATAGTATTGAAGGATCAAATGGAGAAGCAAGTAAGTGTTCAATGAATCAATAAGAAGACTGTATGCAGAATTCAGATGACTAGATCTGGAGTTGGAGGTCAAGTTAAGGTGTACGATCATAAAGACATTATCTACAGAAGTATATTTGACTACTTCTATGATCGCATCAATTAGTTCACAAAGAACTTAGCGAGTTATATTAAGGATTGAAGCAACAGAGACAGTTAGAACAGAGTATCGGTTAATGCAGTTGGTTAGATTGGCGTTGTGGTCAAATTTAAGTGGTTGGGTGACATTTTTTTAGATTTGATGTTTTGGGCCAACATCAAGGATGTTGAATTTTGATTTTGGCACTCGCTCATATGTTAAGTAGGATTTTAGGGCCAATTTATAAAATATTTTAGGGTTCTAGTACCGATCTAGAAAAAGTATATAAATGGTTAAAAGAAAATCGTTAAGAGTGTTGTTGTGATGGTATGTGGTGACTGACAAAGATTTTGGAAGATAGTAAAGTGTTTAGAGAAGCGCAATTGACTAGGAATACATTGGATCTGTCATTTGCATGTTGGTTATTGTGGAAGATAATAATTAAAAGTTTCAAATTTGTGGATGCATTGAATCACACCCCTCCCTCTCAGTGCCTTATAATACTAACACATATCCCATAATCACCTTGGAGGAGGTAGAGGACAAAGCCATAGGCTTATGAAATGAATCCCTATCATAAGAAGAGGCCAAAGATAAATTTCCTCAGCAAATCTATATAGGTTCATTGATGGTATCCAAAGGATACAAGGGCACAAACACTTCCAAATCTAACCACACCTCTGCAAGATAAAGCTCTTATAGGACCATCCACGGTAATGCCCAAAATACTGGAAATACTTCACATAGAACTAGTACTAGCAACTGCCCCATTACATGTAGCCTTTTCCACACCAACAATTCCATAGCCAACATCATTCTTAAAAGGCTCAAAACTACTTTCTTTGACCCCCATACAACCAAGGTCAACAACTAAATCTAGCATATGACCATTGGGTGGTAGGGGTAAATTTGAAATATAGGAGCGGAAAGCCTTGAGTGGGAGCCATTCTCTCTTGTTTAACTAAACCCATTTTATAAATCCTACAAATTTATACTTTTGATGAAGTAGATTTCATTAATTAAAAATAAACAATTCATTTTGAACCAATTTATTTATTGTATTATTCTCTTTTATACTATATGAATGTGTCAGGTAATTTTTTTAATGTGATTAGTGACTTTGGCATATCTAATACCACATGGGCTGGGTGCAAAGTGGATGCTCTGACCTCATGCTTACCATGAGAAACTCTCACCAATTGAACTAGGCCCCAACCTTTGCTTTATTTTAAATATAATATTAAAGTATTATTACTTATTTTTAATGTTATAAACACGATTTGTTCTTATCTAATATGAATCAATATAAGTCTATAATATAATTTATATTAATTGAGTTATGTATTTCATGATATATAGTGAATTCAAGTGAAAAAATAGAATTAGAAATAATAGATGTTTAATGAAATGAAAAAATAAAATGAACTTAAATGTAACATTTTAGTGAATTTTAGAAGTGAAAAATCAATAGAGAAGATGGTTAAAATTTATTTATAAATATGGGTTGGGTGCTCATTTGATTGACTAGAGTTTCTTGCGGTAAGGCACAAGGCTGCGAGATCTAGTCTCCCTCCAACTTACGTGGTATATTTATAGGGAGTGTTATATTACAGTCTTAAAAATAAATAAAAATATATATATATATATTTATAAATATAATTAGAGGAGATGGTCTAATACGTGGGAGACGTCTATTCAGCCATCATAAACCTAAATCTTATCAAGGAGGGACTTAGTTTTTTTCCTTAATATTTCAAAGTACTCTTAAAGTTTGTGCACATCAATTTACTTGTCAACTCTAGTACTTGAAAAATTATTTTTAAGTTCACATGGTCAATATGATGCCACATCAACATGTTTTTTTGTGAAAGTATGATGCCACATCAACATATTTTTTTATGTGAAAGTATTATGTCACATCAGCATATTTTTTGTGGAGGTATCCAAAATAGTCTCAAAATGTGAAATGACCAATAATTATACATAAGGTCATGTTTAATAGTGCACTCATATAACATCACCTAATTATTTTTAAAAATTTAGAAATTTGTATGCTTTGTTTTTGATGATAGACACCAATGTAAAGTCTATTTTGTCCATATATATCTCCCTCCCCTAACAATATTTTTGATGATAAACACGAGTGTAAAGTCCATTTTATCGGCTTATATCTCCCTCCCCTAAACAATATTTTTGATGATAGACACCAATGTAAGTCTATTTTATCCGTCTATATCTCCCTCCCGTAAACAAATATTTTTTATGACATTCACCAATGTAAAGTCTATTTTGTCTGCCTATATCTCCCTCCACTAAACAATATTTTTGATGATAGACACCAATATAAAGTCTATTTTATCCGCCCATATCTCCCTCCCCTAAACAATACCATTCAAATGAGAACGAGTACGGAGAAGTCTTTTCGCAGAAATAAACAAGCTTTTTTCACACCCACTAAGATGGTGACAACCTGAAGTGGCGTAAAACGTATGGCCGAGCTGACGTAGTGCCGTATTTCTCAAAAGCACTCCTCTTCCACGTGTTAAATAGATAACAAGTCTTTCTCCCAAATTTAGTCATCTGGAAGCATTAAAATCACTTCCTTTCTCCCCCTTTCGACAAGTCTAAGAAGTTGCTCAAAATTTTAGTGAAACGCCAAAAACTGGGCTTCAAATTTTAGTCTCGTTTTCTTGTTTGTGAAGGGCTCATTCTTGGGGAATTTCTTAAGGTGCTCTTCAAATTCATCTACTCTAATGTATGTGAACGTAGGGTATTGAATATGCAAATTTCTCCATTTTTGGGGGGTTAATAAACATTCAAATCTTATCTAATTGGAAAGCCCTTGTTTTTTTTTTTCTTAAACTCTATTTTAGATTAATATACATTTACTCTTTTGCATATTATCTTTATATTTTCTAAACATTAAAACTTTCAAACCATCAAATTGTTGTTGTAGAGCCAACGATTTTATTAGATAGAGCTAATCATTTCATAAGTTATAGGGTAAATGTTAGTGATGAGTACTTTAATTTTTATAATTTAAAAAAATTTAAAGATTATTTATAAAAAGATAGTTTTGTGTTCTTCTTTAAGAATCATTATTAAAATATAAAAATACAAAATAATAATATTATTTGATATTAAAATTATATTTTAATAATTAAAAATTAGAATAAGAAAATTTATATAATTATAATATAAAAATTATAATTAATTTATAAAAATTTTAATTAAAATAAACTACAATACAATATAACATATTCTTCTATTCTTTTATTTTTAATACAATATAACATATTCTTCTATTCTTTTATTTTTTTAAAATATATCAAATAAATATTATATAGATGTTTATGTTTATTATTTAAAAAAATTAATTTCAATATTTATATCATAACAATAATAGGGCCAAAAAAATAATGTGTCCAAGACCATTTAATATGGCTTAAAAGGTGGAGAAAGAAACATTCGTTCCCAAAAATCAATATATAACACCTCAAATCTATTAAAAAATAATTTTTAGAATTTAAAAACTTAAATAACATACATGTAAACAAAATAAATTTGAAAAATAAAAACTAACTTACTTATCATTTATGCAAAATTCATTACAATAGTACTATGCCTTATCAACAAGTACTAATAAGACTAATTATTTAAACATAATTATTTAATAAATATTGAATACTTATCTATAGCAATGATGTCAATAATAATAATAATAATAATAATAATAATAATAATAATAATAATAAGATAATGCAACCCTTCGCTACTTGAGTTGTCATTGAGGAAACCGTAATAAAACCCTAATTATTTAAAGATGGAAAAGGATTATGTCTATTTTCTCATCAAAATATTTTAATTGCCCAAAAATCGTTCAGACCTTTCCCCACCATCCACTTGTAGAAGAATGAGTCAGCCATTATCCTCTATAAACGTCCCTCTTCAATAATCATTTATTTATTTTTTGGTTATCAAGGGAGTGTCATTAACTACCCAATCAGTGATTCCATAGCCACTTTTGAGCTTTGATTTGTATGGAAATCATAGGGTGGCTTGATCACTTGTGAGAGGATGGATTTTTTACTTGTCTTCGTGGAACTCAAGCCCTTAGAGAGATGTATAGATGAAGCAATGTATTGTTTCAATGTAAAATTTAATTTTCAATATGCATGTCTTTGAGTGATTTTGTTTTTCTTAATAATTTTTTATAATAATAATTTATTTATTTTTAGTTGAGTTATGAATTAGCAGATTTACAGATAGAAATCTGATTTCTAAAATAATAAGTTAATAGTAACACTCAAGGAATCATTGAATCAAGGGTCTAGTAGGTTGGCCAAACAAGCTTTTGACCATTTTGTTTTGCATTATTGGTAATGTATTATAATGTTGTAATAATAATTCTTATTGTATTTTTTACACGTTCTTAACAATTTTTTACTATATTATTATATGAGATTTAGACTCTCTTAAAAAATCCCTTTTACTAATAATTTTTATAAAAATCAATTTTAAAAATTTAACATTCAAAATTAAAAATAATTATTAATTTTTCAAAAGTTAACTTTTAAATTTATAATTTTAGATTTTAAATGAGATAAGACTAAACCATACAACATAAATTAATCAAAAATTATAAAAAATATAGATCAAACTTAGAATAATTTATAATATTTAGATAATAAGGTAGTTGTGATTTAATCGTCCTAATTCAATGGTATGAATACAATAAAAAAATATAATCAAACATAAAATAATCTTTAACAATTAGATCAAATGATAGTTGTGATGTATTCGCTCAATTATTTCATATAGAAATATGTCAAATATTTATTTAATATAACATACTAATATCTTATTAATCACCCATAACCTTATCTTAACTTTTTTTTTTTCTTGGGACTCTTTTTTTTCTCTTAGTCAAAGGGTTGGTTTGTGAGGTACATAAGCATCAAAATTTGTGTTTGTTTTAATAGTGTACATATTAGTATTTTATATATTAATATATTATAATAATTTAGGATTTAAGGATGGCATTAAAATCATAAATGTATAATCAAATTAATAAAAATTAAAAAAATTAATATAAAATTTTATTTGGATTTAGGTAGAATGTATATTGCTAAAAATGTTGAGAACTGATTTTTTAAGATAATATTTTATTTATTTTAAATTAAATATATATTTTATTTTAGTTTAAATTGATGTAACTATTCTATTTATAAAATTGATTTAAAGAATGGATTTTAGCATATTTGCATAAGCTAGTTATACTTGTGATTAAGGTTGGGTGGTGTCTATAAGAACTACTTTAAAACTTGTTGAGTAAGGATCATGTTTTCCTTGCTTAATCTACTAAGAAAATTGATTCAATAGCTTTGGAACAACAATTGAAGATAAGAAAGCACACAACATGTCTAAGATGATGGTACAAACTAATTATGTGATTAGAATTCTCTGGATTATGATATGACACCATCATGTGAATGCTTATCTAATGACTTTGAGGTGATTCTTGCAAATGAATTTGAAATGATTGATGAATATCCATTAATACAACATTATTATAGACAAGTCCACAAAAATATGTACGATGTCAACTCAAAATGGCTAGTGAAAAGGTTGAGAGGTTTAATAGATTTTAAAGTTCAAGGTTACATTCATGCATGTAGAATTGATGGGTCGACTTTGTACTCCTAATTCTATATAACTTATATTACAAATGGGATGTCTGGATTTGGAGATAAATATTTGAATATATTGATGAGTAAGCTCAAAAACTTGGAGATACAACTACAATTACTTCTAGTGTGAAATAATGTTTTGAAAAGAAAAGGGTCCCATGATGTAAAGCAACTTTTCTCTCAGATGGGCATATTTCTTTGTTATCTTCACTTCAACAGACTATTATATGAGGTGCATTACAAAAAAATTATTTCTTTTTAATATGAGAATAGAAAATAGCATTTCAAATGTAATTATAAAATTATAAATTAATATATTATAATAATTTAATCTACTCAAAATGTGAAAATAAAATTATATAGAATTTAAATCAATTAAATGTGATTTTACTTAAATTTAGATAGAGAGTAAATAGTTTTTAAAAAATGAAAATGATTTGTTAAGATATTTTTTAAGAAAATCATGAATATTTCAACATCTTAAATTAAAGGTAAATTATTATAGTTTAAGTTTGTGCCTTTATAATTAACTATTTTATTTATAGATTGATTTAAAGAATGGATGATTGAAACGTATTTGTTAAGCTCAAATGTTGTACTTGACATAATTAAAGTTAGGTGGTGTTTACAAACAATGATTTATAACTTCTTAAGTAAGGTTCATGTTCTCCTTAATCAATATTATAAGTAGATTGATTCAATAGCTTTGGAAAAGCAATTAAACACAACAAGAAGGCATGCAAACAGTAGATAGGCTAATGCAATTGGATTCTCTATATTATAATAGGATGTACTATCATGTGAATACTTTTATAATTACTTCTAGATTATTCTTGCATGTGATTTTAAAATGAATGATGAAAATATTTAAATACACCTATAAAGCACACAATTCCATGCAAATATGCTCTATGTCAACTCAAAATGCCTAACAAAAAGGTTCACAAGGTCTAATGAATTTTAGAGCTCAAGTTTTACATTTGCGGATCAATTTTATATGTTAATTTAATGTTAACCCAAATTCCAAAAATTTGAATCATCTATTCCAGATAATTCTAAGTTTAAAAAAATAATATAATTTTGACCTTAATCTTAACTTTTATCTTAATTTAGATTAAAATTATATAAAATATGCTTGAAGAAATTCTTTTAAAACCAATATTCTACACACACAACAACTCAACTTTAAAAATAAATATTATATATATAATTATTTACAATTTTTTATTTTAATTAATAATAAAAAATATTAGCAGGCATGATTTTAAAACATAACTAACCTTCTCTTTCTTTTACATTTTTCCTCCAATATTATTTTTATATTTAATATATTTTAAAAGAGCACAACTCATTAATTTGTTAAAAATTAATAAAATAAATATCCAATTAAAAAATTAGTAAGATTTGAAATTTGATAACTATAATAGAAAAAATGAAAATAAACCTAACCAAAAAAATACTTTTGTACTATCTCATAAGGATTATGTTTCAAATAAAAAATGTTCAAACTACTTAAGTCAACCATTTAAAATGCCCCTTGTCCTAATGTTAACAAGAAAGAAAAATAAGAACACAAAGGATGAGAATTTGGAGACTATTATAGTGGTAGCTTGAAGAAATTGACCTCTAATAGCTCGTCCCACACTTATGATAAAGTGAAGGGAGGACCTTCCAATCATGGTACTAAGATGTTGCCAACTGAGGAGAACCCTATTTTGTCTAACTTTCATGCAGCTTCTACCTTGGATTTGGCAATCTTATAGAGTGAGGTGGATAGTCTTAAAAATAGAGTGAGCGAGGTGCAAATAAAACTTGGAATCATTTCCAAGTTCAATCTTCATCTTATTCACAAATTGGCAACTTCTATAAATAATTGATGCAATGGAAAATTCTCAGCAATGATGAACAAGAGGAAGAAAATTATAAAGATTTGTTCAAATTCATCATTGATGATTTCTCTCATGTACTACATCAATCTGGTTGTGATATTAAATCCTCACATAATATTTAACAGGGATCTGGCCCCCTGCCCCTCTGAGGCCTTCTCGTATATTTTTTCTTATATCCCATATGGTTTTTTGAACTTTTGTTGGTTGTCCTATGGCTTCGGCTATACTACTAGGATTTTGAATAAGTTTTTAGTTTGTTTTCTTTTTTTGGGTACTACTCCAAGTACTATGGAGCTAAATTTCATGGGTATAGGTTGTTTAACTATGGTCTATGTTTATCTCTTTATTAGTTTTGTTATAAGTTTATTATGATGTTGATCTAATGTTAGTGTGTTGTGTCTATATGCCCTCGAGCAGTGGTCTTGTAAGGGTTGGCACCCTAGCTTTTCCTATTGATTAATATCAAAAAGAAGGAATAAAATCACAACAGAGAAAAAGATTAAAAATAAGTCCAATGCTAGCACCAATAGGTGCCCACTTAACTATACAACCTTTATTGAGAAGAGAGAAACAATTAGGAAAAGACATTAGTAAACGTGTGTGCATGAAGAGAGAGAGAGAGAGAGAGAGAGAGAGAGAGAGAGAGAGAGAGAGAGAGAGAGAGAGAGAGAGAGAGAGAGATTATTTAGTTGTTATTTAAGAAGAGCTAAGCATCA
This sequence comes from Chamaecyparis obtusa, assembly GCA_027943335.1. NCBI lineage: Eukaryota > Viridiplantae > Streptophyta > Pinopsida > Cupressales > Cupressaceae > Chamaecyparis > Chamaecyparis obtusa. The sequence goes on along the minus strand of BSBK01002204.1, from coordinate 233,094 downwards.
CATCTCTCTTTTCAATATTAGAATGACAAAATATTCTCACATATCAACATTTAGGGGAAGAGCAATTTACATATATGTCAATAATTTTGTACATTTTAAGCCTCTAAAAACTTATTAGATTTCATCAATTTGTTTAGTTATCTTCATATGTGACTTAACTACTTATGCCTATTGTTTTAGCTTTAGGGTAGTAAAGAGAAACATTGTGCGATTTTTTATGTGTGCAAGGGTCACAAATTTCAAAGTGCCTTCCAAAATATACTCCATGTTGCCCCTTCCCATTGGCTTTGACAACCAAATAATTCATATAATTGATTCAATACTTATGCACAAGTGCCCTAATAATCATACACTATTGGTACAAATAAGTTGCACAATTGATCTATTTACTAAATTATTTTCTAAAAATGGGTAGCACTATTGGTCCACTAGATGATTTTTGGGTAATACACCAAGATGGTGTGCAAAAAAGTAGCCACTCTAGAAAAAAAAACAAAAAACACTAATAACTCAATCGGGTTTCTATAATTTTAAATAACCTGATCAAGTTATGGCTTGGTAATATTAACTAAGTCTAAATTCAAAAAACCTAATTGGGTTTTATAAAACATAAAATTTGTTTATTGTGGCCAAAAATGGTATTGTAAACCCTTAGCCATGGACTGAGAGCAATAGTGGGAGATAAAATACAATAGAACCCAATCATTTTTTGATTGAAATAGAAAAAAATTAGCATTTCCAACAAGGGTATATGCACAAAGATGGGGGACCAAAAAGGTGCCAAATTTTTTTGGTCCCCCAAAAGAAATAGGGCATACACCCTATAGGGCACACACCCTATGGCTTGGATTCCCAATCCTAAGGCTTGGGCAAATCCAAGCCATATGGTGTTCACCCTATAGAGAGCACACCCTACATAAAGTTCCTAAATAAATAAAAACCTTCTAAATAGGGTGCACACCCTATAGGACATGCGCCCTATTTGGTGTGCACCAAATGTGGCAATAAAAATCCAACAAGCCATGACAAAGTAGTTTAAGCACCAGGACCATACATAAAATGTAACATATTAGCTATTTAAGTTACATACTTTCAAGATGTTTGACAGTGATTTTAGCTTCATGGGAGTTAAGATAAAGATTATGGATTTTGAGGGTTTTTAAGAAATTTTAGAATTAGCCGAATTTTAGGCAATCGACACATTGTCTTCAGCATGATTCCCAATAGACTATTGATTGTAACCATAATCCCATGACTTGTACACAACATTTGAGGATTGTTTCTCATTGTATTATTTATGCTATGGCTAGTTTGGTAATTAACATGTGCGTTTAACCATGTTAGGAACATTTACTTTGGGCTTAAAATGAATATCAATTATATGGATTGATGATGGAAATTAGTCTCCTCCCAGTGTTGTCATCAGTTCTTTTTGTCCTAGCCTCTTGTGATTTGTGAATGTTGTTTGAATCATTGTAGAGAATTCTCGTCAAGATGTGTCCTCGAACCTCATGAGGGGTGCTCCCCGTCGACCCCATAAGGGGCGCTAGCTCTCGACCCTACTAGGGGGCGCTGCCCCACTAGACCCCTGCAATAGGCACTTCTCCTTGACCCTGTTGGGGGCACTACTCCTTGAGCCCACTAGTGGCACTATCCCCAAACTTTTGTTTGATAATTTTGGGGTAAACTGCACTAATAAAAGTGAGGAAAATTTAACTTCTTACTCTGATTAGGCTCCATACAAAAACATTAGGGTTTAGAGGAAAGAGGAGGATATGGGGGAGAGATGGGAAGATGGAGAGAAGGAAAAGAGGGAAAGAGATAAGGGGAAAGAGAGAGGGACAAGGGAGAAAGGATTTAGGGTTGATGGATTATGGTTATAGGTTTAAGGTTAGAGAGAGAGAGAGAGAGAGAGAGAGAGAGAGAGAGAGCTTATGATTTTGGGATTAGGTAGGATTTAGGTTTTAAGGGAAAGAGTGGAGAGATAGGGAAGATGGAGAGAAGAAAAAGAGGGATAGTGTGAGAGAGGGGGAGAGAGGGTGCGAGAGGGGAGAATATATTAAGGTTGACATGGATAATGTTTATAGACTTTATCCTTTCTCCGCTCTTCTCTCCCACTCTTCCCATCATATGTCCCCCTCTCTCACGCTCTCACTCTCTCCCTAACCTTCCTACCTCTCTCTACCTTTTCTCTCTTTCTCTAAACCCTAAACTCTAAACCTTTAATCATTTTTTCCCTTTTCACATATCTCTTCTCTCTTTCTCCTCACTTACCCCTCTCTCCCTCTTCCCTACCACTCTCTCCATCCATCCCCTACTTCTATTTCCCTCCATCCCCTACCTTTCTTGCATATTTTGTCTCTCCTCCCCCTTTCCATTTCTCCCATCTCTCTCTCTCTCTCTCTCTCTCTCTCTCTCTCTCTCTCTCATCTCTCTCTCTCTCTCTCTCTCTCTCTCTCTCTCTCCACACACACACACACACACACACACACACATATCCCTTTCCCCCTCCCTCCTCACTTGCTCTCCCTATCCCCTTCCCCCTCCTCTCTCTCCCCCTCTCCCTTTCCCTTAATCTCACTCTCTCCCTCTTTCTATTCTCTCCCTCTTCCCCATGACTCTCCCTCTCTCTCTATTTAACCTATATGTTTTCCCCCTCCCTCCTCACTCATGAGCCCTATCGGCTTCTCCTCCTCTCTCTCCCCCTCTCCATTTCTTCTAATCTTACACTCTCCACATTTTCCTCTCTCTCTCTCTCTCTATATATATATATATATATTTCACCTACCCCTTTCCCCTCCCTCCTAACTCACTCTCCCTGTCTCCTTCCTCCTCCTCCTCCTCCTCTCTCTCTCTCTCTCCTTCTCCCTTACCCCTAATCACACTCTCTCCTTTTCATTCTCTCCCCTCTTCCCCACCAAACTATTCCTCTCTCTATCTATTTCACCTATCCCTTTCCCCCCCTCCCTCCTCACTCACTCTCTCTATCTCCTTCATCCTCCTCTCTCTCTCTCCCCTCCCCTCTCCATTTCCCCAAATCTTACTCTCTCCCTCTTTCCATTATATCCCTCTTCTTTGTATCTCTCTATCTATTTCACCTATCCTTTCCCCCTCCATCCTCACTCACACTCTCTATTTCCTTCCTCCTCATCCTCTCTCTCTCTCCCCTTCTCCATTTTCCCCCAATCTTACTCTTCCTCTTTCCATTCTCTCTCTCTTCCCCACTACTCTCCCTCTCTCTATTTCACGTATCCATTTCCCCCTCCCTCCTCACTCACTCTCCCTATCCCCTTCCTCCTCCTCTTCCTCTCTCTCTCTCTCTCCCATCTCCATTTCGCCCAATCTTACTCTCTCTCTCTTCCCAAAATTCTCATCTCTCTCTATTTCACCTATCCCTTTCCCTCTACCCTCCTCACTCTCTCTCCCTCTCCCCTTCCTCCTCACTCTCTCTCCCCCTCTCCCTAGGATACCTAATGGGTTCTAAGTGGTTTTAAGGGGTAATAGAATACATTATTGTAACCTAGGACCCCTAACAACCGCTTATGACCCCTCAGCATACATTATTGTATGGTAAGGGGTTGCATGGGATCCTTAGGGGTCTTAGGATATATCTGTGTATCCTATGATCCCTTAGGACTCCTTAGCATAAGTTAATGTATCATAGGAATTATAGGATACATTAATGGTTAAAGAGAGTCATAAGGGGTCATAAGAGGTCTTAAGGGTCCTAGGATACAGTAATGTAGCATAGGACCCCTTACAACCCCTCAACATACATTTTTATATGGTAAGGGGTTGCAAGGGGTTATAAGATATCCTTAGAGGTCTTAGGATAGATTCATATATCCTATGACCCCTTAGGACCCCTTAGCATATAGTAATCTATCATAAGACTTCTAGGATACACTAACCCCTCATCATACATTATTGGTTGGTAAGGGGTTGCAAGGGGTTATAAGGGGTCCTTAGAGGTCTTAGGATAGATTCATGTATCCTATAACTCCTTAGGACCCCTTAGCATACATTAATGTGTCATAGGACTCCTAGGAAACATTAATGATTAATGGGGGTCATAAGAGGTCATAAGAGGTCTTAAGGGGTCCTAGGATATAACAATGTAACTTAGGACCCCTTACAACCCCTCAGCATACATTATTGTATGGTAAGGAGTCGTAAGGAGTCATAAGGGCTCCAGGGGGTTTATGACCCTTTAGGATCCCATAAGACCCCTTATTTCCCATTACGACCCCTTACCATAAATTAATATATCCTAGGAATGTATAAGATACATTAATGGATAATGGGGGTCATAAGTGGTCCTAAGGATTCCTAAGATATATTTATGTATCCTATGAACCCTCAAGACCACTTAGAACCCCCCAACTAATATTAATGTATCCTAGGACCCGCATTACCCATTAATGTATCCTAGGAGAGAGAGAGAGAGAGAGAGAGAGAGAGAGAGAGAGAGAGAGTAATCATGTAGTGAACACTTTAGAGTTCTAAGTGGTTCTAATATATCATAAGGGATCATAATGGGTCATGAGTGCTATTTGTTGAATGTTTAAATGAGGATGAGGTCCCCCTTTCTAGCTTCACTAGTTCATAGCACTAGGTGAAAGCATTTACCCTTCTTTAAAAAGGAATAATCCCTCTCTCTCTCAAATCCTCTTCTCTTGGAATTCAAAATAGAAATTCTTCAATGGAAAGAAAAAATTGACATAGTGGCTAATGTTTGTTTGGAATTTTTTTGAAGAGATATTATTTAAGTATGTGTGTGGATTCAAGGGAATGATTAAAATTGTTGGTTCATAAGTCATTATAATTTTAAAATGTCAATGTGATGTAGTCAAGACCAGAGAGATCTCAAAAGAGATGTCCAATCTTGCAGCAAGAGCCAACACAACAGAAAAACAAAGTAATGTAGTAAGATGAAGCCAAATAACAACTCTCTTATTATCTTAAAACATCTAATTACATTCAAATTTCATGCAACATGCCAGGTTGTAAGGCCTTCCCAGTTACGGCCAATACATAAAGAAAACAAACAAGGTTCAGACCTTCAACTGATCTGCCTAACCTCAAGAGTAATCTTTTATCAACTCTCTACTACACTTCACCCTCTTAGCATTACTCCATCCTATCTCATGATCTCTCAATTACAATCACAAGCATTATTTTTATTCTAAGCCACCAACAGGTTGGCCTAACAAACAATTACATTATCCAAGACAAATGTTACAGACCAAGTCGGCGTAGATCCCAAATCATTTTAATAATTCTATTATGTGTGATCCAACCACCATGTCAACCACACATAGAACACCTTGAGATCCATACTGCACGCTTGCATCACTAGGAATCTTCCACCGCAATCCAAATCTTTCCAATATGACCATTAGAATAGGTACACAAAATACGATTGGACCCAAATGTGAAACACCAATCACATAAGGAACATAAGGATGCACGATCCCAGATATAGGTCCACAAAAGTTCCAACAACAATGATCCATGACTGCACACACTAGAATAGAACGATCACCAACCGCACGATAATCTCCATCACAAATAATCAACCAGTGAACTGAAGAACACAACCAGTCAACCAAGACCAATCCAGATCTCCCAAATCACACCACCTGAAGAGGTGTGATCACAAACATAGCGTCCTCAAACACCAAGGAACAAACCCTTTTCACCACTCCAGTCCAAGATCCACAAAACTCTACCGCATACAGGATCTCAGAAATCTGCCCAGAACAACAAGGAACTCCACAAAACCACAAGGAAATTCCCCCAACCGCCAAGGATCCAAGATGCTCCTGCATCACAATGGGTCCTTGATTACTAGTGAAGTTGAAAGATTCTTAAAGAGTCCACCAAGGATCAAGTCTTGTTGAGTGCAAGGCTCTATCATCAAGGATGGGGTCAAGATCGTCCTTGAATCTCTTAGCCAATGGAGATTCAACTGAAGGCTAATGTTGCCATATTTGATAACTAAAATAACTTTATAAATAAAAAATCCTCTATCAAAAAATAAATAATTAAAAAACTAAATATTCTATAGCTCTCACATCAATATACATTAATAAAACTATTCAAACTTTCATGTAATAGAAAGATATAGATCAACTATTTTGATATTTTAAGAAGAAGTTGGGAAAAAATATACAGTAGAAATTTGGTCAAACTATTTAATTCTCTTGCATTGCTTCATTTGTTGACGAGTAATAAATCATACGCATGCATTAGTATTCTAATAATAAGATAATGCAACCAACCTTATGTTGTCATTGAGGAAACAGTAATAAAACTCAAATTATTTAAAACTGTGATAGGATTGTGTGTGAAAGGATTGTGTCTATACTCTCATCAAAATATCTTAATTGCCCAAAAATCGTTCAGACCAGTCAATCATTTACCAGTAAGAACGTCACAACTTTCCCCACCATCCACTTGTAGAGGAATGAGTCATCCATTATCCTCTATAAACATCCCTCTTCTTTCATTTTTTTTGGTCAAGGGAGTGCCATTAACTACCAAATCTTCTGTACATGATGGGATGTTCATGTATTGACTTCAATGGCATCCATATCCCACGATTTATCGTCCAATTTGTGTTTGTTCTAGCCTTTCTACAGAAGGCCATGTTTTGGCTTCTTTGCAAGCTTTATTTGGCCGACCCAGCGGAGAATCAAAGTTCTTCATGGAAACCACTCTCCCAAACTTACTGCTTTTCTGAATTGCCTGTGATTGCATTCGGAGAAAGCGTGAATGCGATGGAGGATGACATTTTGTGCGCCGTTTGCTTGAGCTCTTTTGAGGAAGAAGATCAGATTCGATTGCTCTGTAACTGCTCTCACATTTTTCACAGACATTGCTTGGAGAAATGGGTGTTCCAACTTCAGAACACCTGCCCTCTCTGCAGATCACCTTTGCTTCATGACAGGAAAATCGTTGAGGTTCCATAACCACTCTAAGTTTTGATTTGTCTTGGAATCATATGGTGGCTTGGAGATGTATTTCTTTTACTGGTCTTCATGGAACCCAAGCCCTTAGAGAAAAGAATGATAGTACAATCATGTCAAGCATGTAGATATGAATCTAATGTATAGAAGGAGAAATCAATGGTTTTTATGTAAAATTTAATTTTGAATATGCATGAAACGAAGAGTCTTTTAATTGATTTCTTTTTTTAAAGATTTTTTATGATGATAATTTATTTTCTAAGTGGTAATTATTTTCGATCTCAGTGAGATCACAAATGAGGACCTCATCTTCAACATTATAGTTAGTAATAACACTATAACAAAGTTTGAACCTTGATGGCTAGAATAATAACAATACATTTAAACCATCATAATACAACAATACCTATTGTTAAGCTAATATTTTGAAAAACACTATTAATGTATATTTGGTTGTCTCATCATCCCATGGTTGATGGTTCTTTTAATATGGTTGATGATTCATTTTAGTTGGAATTACATGCCTCAATTGACCTAAGGCAAAATAATTTAGAACATTTTCACAATCTTCCTACAACTTTATAGAATGCTACTATATTACCATCTTTGAATACTACAAACTATATAGTTGTTTTGCTTAGTGTTGTACCTAATTATGTGAGAGCTTCCTTAATTTTCCCTTGTTTCTCTTCCACTCCCATTTGGTGGATTCTATTAGGTTTCTTGTTCCTATAGATCTTAACACTACCATCAAGGGAATCTTTGTTGCTTGTTTTCTTGCACAATGCTCTAAGTTAGAGAATGAAGGTGGCTTGGGGATGTATTTCTTTTACTTGTCTTCATGGAATCCAAGCCCTTAGAGAAAAGAATGATAGTGCAAGCATGTCAAGCATGTAGATGTGAATCTAATGTATAGATGGAGAAATCAATTGTTTCTATGTAAAATTTAATTTTGAATATGCATTCAAAATGAAAAGTCTTTTAATTGATTTTATTTTTTAAAGATTTTTTATGATGATAATTTATTTTCTAAATGGTAATTATTTACGATCTCAGTGAGATCACAAATGAGGACCTCATCCCCAACATTATAGTTAGTAATAACACTATAACAGAGTTTGAACCTTGATGGCTAGAACAACAACAATACATTTAAACTATCATAATACGACTATACCTACTATTAAGCTAATATCTTGAAAAATACTATTAATGTATATTTGGTTGTCTCATCATCTCTTGGTTGATAGTTCTTTTGAGATGGTTGATGATTCATCTTAGTTGGAATTACATGTCTCAATTTATCTAAGGCCAAATACTTTAGAACATTTTCACAATCTTCCTATAACTTTATAGAATGTTACTATATTACCATCTTTGAATACTATAAACCATGTAGTTGTTTTCCCTAGTGTTGTACCTAATTATGTGAGAGCTCCCTTAATTCCTACCCTTGTTTCTCTTCTACTCCCTTTTGGTGGATTCTATTAGATTTCTTGCTCCTATAGATCTTAACACTACCATTAAGGGAATCGTGTTCCTTCTTTTCTCACATGGTACTCTAAGTTAGAGAATAGGTGGAATTTCCTTTAGTTTTTACTTGTTATAAGGATGTGAATATTGTGTCTCTTGGATAGCCATTCAAAGGAAGAAAAATTATCTTTCCAATTTTATTTTTCAATCCCACACTAGTGTGTGGATTACTAGGCCATGATCAAGCATAGTGTAAGCCTTTGAACTCTTTGTTTTATTTTTCATGTGCACTACATTGCTGTAACTTAATATTTCATATTGCATTTTTTACATTTTCTTAGCAATTCTTCATTTCCTTGTTATACAAAAATTCAGACCCTTTGAAAAAATCCACTCTTACAATTAATAAACATTAATCAATTTTTAAAAATTAATATAAAAATCAATGAAACAACAACCAATTTTTCAAGGGTTGACTTTTAAGTATATAATGTTAAATTTGAGAAGGGGTAAAAAGAAAATAATACAACATAATCAAATCCCAATAAAAAATATAGTCAAACTTACAATAATTTATAATATTTAGATGATAAGGTAGTTGTGACTTACTCATCCTAATTGAATGCTATCAATAATAAATATAGTCAAACTTAAATTAATGTATAATAATTAGATCATAAGGTAGTTGTCAAGTATTCATCTTATTATATCATATATCAATATTATGTCAAATATGTTTTAATTATGCTTTGTAGGTCACTATTTCTTGGCCTACACTAGCTTTGCAGTGGGATCAATCTCCCTTTTATTGATTTTTTATCTTTTTCTTCGTAATTTTTAAATTCTAATTTTGATTAAAAAGTATGTTAAATGTTTGTTTAGTGTAGTATAATAACATGTTATTAGTTTAATTCTTCATCCATAATGTTTTTCTATGAATGTTTCAAATTTTAGTATACCTAGATTAACTTAGATAAATTACACATTGACAACACTTTTTGAATAGTGATAAAACTGCTATCTTTAAGATGTTTAACTTTTTTTTTTTGGAGCTCATTTCTTTGTTCTCTTAGACAATAGATCATTTTTTGAAGTGCATAAACATAAAAATTATTGTATTTGGAAAGGAAAATACCATTTCATATATAAATATTTTACAAATAAATAAATAATAATAGTTAAGTATTTAAATAACTAAAAAAAAGATGGCTCTGCAAAAATTCATGCAAATAAAAATTTTCAGCATTGAAGCCTTGGATAAGCAGATTTCGGTGTTTTCGAGGACAAAGTATGCTAAATCATCAAGAAACTTTGATTTTCCTTCCGTAGTGAGCACTGAGAAGATCTTTGTCAATAAGGAAGCGGGATGGAAGGCGACGTCAAAAACTCGCTGACTATCACTCCAAAAAAAACTGAAACCCTTTTCTATCTCGACTTTCATTTGCTTTTCAGCTCTAATGCCTTCTTCCCCTAGGATTTCTCCTAGGGTTTCCACTCAAGATAAGATTTCAAAGGATCCTCACATCATTTCTACTACAAACCCTTCTTGTGTTCTTACAAATGGCCCTTTGCATGGAAAACTCAGCTCCTCCAATCATCTGGTCCCCAAAGACAAAGAAGTCTACACCCCTCCGCATGATAGATCTGAAGACTCCTGTAAACCTTTCCCCTCCAAAGATAATGTAGAGGGCAAACAAATATTTTCTCAGCCACCTAGTTATGATCATTTGGTAGAAGCCCTCAAGAATCGGCTCCCCTCGGTTAGCGAACCTGTTGGTAATGGTAAAACTTGATCTCATATTTCTCCACCAAAAAGGTAATCTATATTCACCTCCTAATAGAAGATTAAAGGATTTAGGGCACACACATAGCTTCTTAAATTTTTGTCAGGATAATGCTTCACCTCATAAATTAAAAAACATTTTGTCTACTAATAACCCTAATTAGAACAAGATAATCATGAAATTAGAAATTAATAATGGACTGATAGATTAGATGTAAGAGATTTGTGCCGCTTATGGTTTAATATACAAGTGGAATGGCTATGGAACTTCAGTATACAAGATTGTAGAATGGTTAAAATTAGAGTTGCAAAACAAGGTAAGTATAATTATACTCCCTGAAAATTTCATATATGTAGATTGTACGAATAAAAAACTTAAGGAAAAATTACTTGCAGAAGGATGCCCTAAATATAAAAATATAGAATTCACTACCCTAGAATGGATTCCCTTCTTCAATCCCTCTAAGTTGAAAAATTTCTTTGTTGAAAAGGCAATTCCTCTTTAAAATCTCCCTTTGGAGTTTACTAACAATGAAACATTGAGGAAAATAGGAAACTGCATAGGCAAATTTATTGGTTTTGTGGATTTGAAACAGAATTATGCTGAAAAAATTATTATTGTGCGTATGAATTTAAATGATGGATTTATTCCTCCTATAGAAATTTGTTGTAACTCCTCATCAATATTAATAAACCTTACTATATTAGTAAATGAACTTGAATAAGATGAGAAACTGGAAAACCAACATCCAATGGAATAGAACACCCTCGAGAAAATGAGGAATAAGGAAACAGAATTAGAAAACACATCAATATAAAATTGTAGCAAAAAGAAAAATAAGGACAAATTCAAACATTCATTAGATCAGAACGTAAGTGTAAGTTTTCTCAACAACTCAGGTGGATTTGTAATAAATTTTAATGGCATGTCTTTGGAAACAAAAGATCCCACTGGGATCCTCAATCTAAGTCATTTGGATGCCACTAAAAATATTAGGACAAGGATACTATTGTAAATGAAGTCTCTTTCTTAATTATGCAATCCCCTAGCCAAGACATTTATATAAATGAAACTCATATAAGAAAGGAAATTAACCTTTTCCCTAATAAGGAAGAATCACTATCAAAGGATAGGATTTGAATAGATCATGATTATGTCCCTAGTTAGGAAGAAAGAGTTTAAACTATTGAGCAAAAGATGAAATTGGTAGGAGGATTAATGGAAGACCTAAGGGAAGTGCAAAATGATATTACAGAAGAACTGACTCAATGGCATAAGAATGATAAGAATGAGGAGAATAAGAAAAATGAGAAAGACAACATTGAGAATGAGACAACATTGACAACTAAAAAAAATCTCGCAATACCGATAGAATTGAAATCCATCTACACAGTTATGAAAGTCCTAATTAATCAAGAAATGATAACTGAAAATTATGGTAAGGAAATTATTGATATAGAAGATGGTTTAAACTCAGAACAAAGTGAACTGAATCAACAGGTCAATGGCTATAAGGAAACTGACACAGTGGCTAATATACTCACAAAATTAAGAAATGAATTTCTTTAAGTGGAGAATATGGATAAATCAAAGAAATAACAAAATGTCTTAATGGAATAACCAACATAGATAGGCAACTAGGAATTTCTACCACCATGAATGAACTTTCAAGCCCAGTAATATTAAAATAAAAAAAGAAAAGAGGAAGGAAATCTATAAATGAATTAAGGAATCAAGATGGGAAGTTTGATAATCAATTAAAAATAACTAACATAATGTATGTAGGGAAGGGGAATTTCCTTCCCACGGCACAATGAAAATCACTACCTGGAATGTTAGGGGCCTTAATGCCCCTAACAAACAAAGACTCATAAATAGAAACCTTAAAAGTTATTTTAATCTGAAATAATAATGATCCAAGAAATGAAACTAAACCATGGAAGTGAGTAATAAATGTAGTTAAAAATAAGGTATATGGAGATAAAAAATGACTAACTTAGAAGGAGTGACTGGTGGTCTTGCGGTCATATGCCCCCTAGGAAAGTTGTTTTCAAGAAGATTGTTAATCAACAAAATTGTTTATTAGGAACAGTCAAAAGCATCAAGAGCTCACTTAAATTTAATATTTTCAATATTTACAATCCTATTCACAACAATGAAAAAAATATATTTGGAAGACTTTGGAAAATCAACTTAGGAATGCGAACACTGAGAGGGGGGGTGAATCACTGTTCACTATATTTTAATCTTTTCTCTTCGCTCTTTAAACTTAACTTAAATGCTTAAGTATTGAAATGAATATCAACATAAGAGAGATACATAAACACAACACATAACACCAATATGATTATGGGAAAACCCAAATAGGTAAAAACCCCAATGGGAATTGACACCCACTAAGAACTGCACTAGTGTCTTGTGATCCTTGTTAGAAGATCTTTAACCCTGTTAGGAGTTAACTTTACATTTCTTTTAGTACAGTGACCTTGTCAAGGGTCGGACCCTGTTAGGATTCTTTTACAATAACCCTATTAGGGGTGGGGAAACATTGTCATAGAGCTCACTGCTCAAATGGTGAAGGCTACAACCTTTTGATCTCAAATAGACACTATATCTGTTGGATGAACTAGCACTGTGACACTGCTTGTATGATCAGTTCCTTTGATGCATTGATGCTTTGACCTCTTGCAAAGCTTTAATACATTCTATATTCTCTTTGCATACCTCTTCTCTTCTTATCTCTTCTCTATATTAACTTCCATACCATATTACAATGGCGCATCTTATATTTATATGCGCTACCAAAAACAATTAAATAGGTCGGCCTATAACCAATTACATGCAATGCTTCCAATTGAATCGGCTCAAGCATGTTTACATACAAACATAATTATATTTCTACAACTTGATTATAATAGGCTCATAGCCTTTACAAAGCAATATTATAACCACTAAACAAAATACTACTAGTCGGCTGCATACTCTAATATGTTCAGGTGTTCACTGGCTATACCTCTTCAACTATTTGTATCTTCATGATATTGTCACATATGATCATGCAGTCTTAGACTTAGCATGAATATATACATACAAGCTTAACTTCAAGGGTGCATGCCATAACTAGGTCATATGCATGTGCGTTGGCATTCTGACCTTTTGGTACTCAGCTAACTGTCCAGTCTTCTATACTTAGCCAAATTCTGATCTTCTGATAATGTGCGCTGACTCCAAAACAATATATGACTTTGTTTCCATAATGAAAACACTATATTTAGTCATATACAATAATATAGTCAACTTTCCAACAATCTCCCCCTTTGTCATTGATGGCAACAAAGGAATATGGAAAAGTTACTAACTATACCCTTATACAAAAAACTTTTTAACATAATTTATCTTATATCTCCCTTAGACTCTGCACTATACATATTCTTTACATATAAGACTCCAAGACTCTATATTCTATACACAATAGTCCCCCTTTGAAATTAATGACAAAGGTGTTCCAAAAATTGTATCTACAAGTACTTACAATGTTAAGACATCCGGATATGTTGTCAGCAACTTTTGGATCTCTTGTTTCCAAAATGCAATCAGTGCATTGATAGTTTGGAGATGGGCGCATAAGGCATATGTCAGCTTCTCCATCTTCTCCAAATTTGTGCTAGGACCTTGATCATATTTCACCATGGTGACATCGATCTCCTTGATATTCTGATTAAGCACATCTAGGGAGGGCGCAAGAGCATTCCTAAGCTATGTTTTCCTTGCCCTTATCTTGGGCATATCCTTCTCAACTTTTTCTATTTTATCTATCTGTCCCTGGTATACATTGTTGCAAATGTTCACATCAATGGATGGATCTTCCACTGATTTCCTTATACTATCAATCATAGCTTCTGCCTCTTAGATCTTCTTGTATAGATCAGTAGTTAACTTATCTTGGTTCATACAGTGAGAAATAATCTTCCTGCCCTTTGCTGCAAACTCCTTCAGAGATGCTTGACCAGTCTTTAGTGAACTTAGGTCAAGTGTAAAGTTGCTAACCAATTCACTTAGCCTCTTCTTCATGTATTTGTCTTGTGCAACTAGGGATGCAGATTCTTCCAAGCTAGAAAAATTAGTCTTGAAGTTTGAAAGAATTGTGCTTACATCATCAACTGAATGGACCTTAGACACTTGCTTGTCTGAAGGTAGCAGGTTTTTTAAAATGATGATCGATTCAACAAACAAGGGGTTCCTCATTACCTTCTTCTCCTTTTCTTTCTCCATGGCTAAGACACTAATCTCGATCAGGTCTTCTTCTCCCCAAGAGTCCAAACTAGTGGTGTCAAGTGTCAAACTTGACAACAATGATGCTGAGGGTAATGGAGTGATGGGAGTACTATCCATTACTTCTTGCTTTACTCTAATTGGAATTTCATTAGCTGGCTTATCTATTTTTTCACATTCTTTTTCCTCTTTTACCTTTTCTTCCTCTTTTTTTGTTTCTTTTTCTATCTCCGTCTCTTCGTCTCTACCTGTCAGATCTTCTATGTGTACTTATTCTTGTAGCTTGGGTGAATTTTCACCGCAAAGGATTTTAGCTTCTTGTGTGCTCACAAAATCTTCCTCAAGCTTATCCAGGTCTCTATCTCTGGCCAACATGGGTATTTCTACATTATCTATAAAGATAGTGTCATCTTTGTGTGTCTCTGTCATGGGTGCAGAGTTTGTTGCCTCTGTAGATGTTTCCATTGTAGGTGCTGAGTCCTGGGGACCTGTCATTGACACCTTTATGGTTTATGACTCCTTGACTTCCTTAGAGGGCACTTGAGTTGTGTGCTCAGTAGATGGATACATGTGCCTATCCAGGAAAACTTTCTCAAAGGCTTTCTCTGCCTCTTTAGCTGTCAACTCAAAGTTCTTGTACATTATGTGAAGTGTTCCTAGCTTTGTTCTTGGATGTGGCTTTACCAAATCTAAAAATAGTGTTTTCTCTTCTAAGGAACACACCAGTAGGCTTTCATCTAGAATATTTTCCCTTATTCTAAGATCTTCTTCAATAGCCTCTTTCTTCAAGGATTCCAAGATATTCTAAACACTGTCTAGGATAACTATTTTAAGTTCCAAGACTGGGTATGTGCAAGATCATGACGGGCCAAAAAGTGGCGATGTGAAAAACATTCACTTTTCACTAGTCCAAAAGTGCATGAAAGTGCTTGTTGACTTTTTAGTAGGCTTGGGTGTCAGTACACCTAGGAAAACCTGCCACCAAAGCACAGGCTTAATCGGGTACCCGATAACTATGCCATAAATCCAAAACCCACGAGCCCTTTTCCTAATTTCCTTCCATGATTTTCTTAAGTTCTTTCCGCAATTTTCAGATACCTAATATATTTTCAGATACCTGATATTAGAAACAAAAAATTCAACTCCAAGCATATTTGGTAAGTAGTTATTTATATGATTTTTATTAATTTATTTCATTTTCATGCTAAATGTAGCCTTTTTAAAAAAAATAGCATTTTGTATTTATATTTGTAATAATATATGAAATTAGATTGAAATTTAGATTTTTGTTTATTTAATCAGGCATGGCTGACAACAACGAAGAAAATAACCCTGCCGCACCAAATAACAATCCCCAAAATAATCCCCCGCTTCATAAGACCCCTTCAGACACACTTGTGCATTCTAATGTGTCAAAAGGGGTCATGGGGACTCCCTAGGGGTCCTAACACATGATAATGCATACTAGGACCCCTAGGGACTCCCCATGACCCCTTTTAACACATTGGAATGCTCAAGTGTGTCTTAAGGGGTCCTAAGACCCCTTAAGACACACTTGAGCATTCCAATGTGTCAAAAGGGGTCATCCGGACTCCTTAGGGGTCCTAACGTGTGATAAGGCATACTAGGACCCCAAGGGAGTCCCCATGACCCCTTTTGACACATTGGAACACTCAAGTGTGCCTTAAGGGGTCCTACAACCCCTTAAGACACACTTGAGTGTTCTAATGTGTCAAAAGGGGTCACGAGGACTCCCTAGGGGTCCTAGTACACCTTATCATGCATTAGAACCCCTAGGAAGTCTCGATGACCCCATTTTACACATTGGAATGCTTGAGTGTGTCTTAAGGGGTCCTACGACCCCTTCGAACACACTTGAGCATTCCAATGTGTCAAAAGGGGTCATGGGGACTCCCTAGGGGTCCTAGTATGCCTTATCATGCATTAGGACCCCTAGGAAGTCCCCATGACCCCTTTTGAAACATTGGAATGCTCAAGTGTGTCTTAACGGGTCCTAGGACCCCTTCAAAGACACTTGAGCATTCCAATGTGTCAGAAGGGGTCAGGGGGACTCCCTAGGGGTCCTAATATGCCTTATAACATGCTGCGACCCCTAGGGACTCCACATGACCCCTTTTGACACATTGGAATGCTCAACTGTGTCTTAAGGGGTCTTAGGACCCCTTAAGTCACACTTGAGCATTCCAATGTGTCAAAATAGGTCATGTGGACTCCTTAGGGATCCTAATGTGTGATAAAGCATACTAGGACACCTGGGGAGTCCCCATGACCCCTTTTGAAACATTGGATCACTCAATTGTGTCTGAAGGGGTGGTAGGACCCCTTAAGACACACTTGAGCATTCCAATGTATCAAAAGGGGTCATGGGGACTCCGTAGGGGTCCTAACGCGTGATAAGGCATAATAGAACCCCAAGGGAGTCCCCATGACCCCTTTTGACACATTGCAATGCTCAAGTGTGTCTTACAACCCCTTAAGACACACTTGAGTGTTCCAATGTGTCAAAAGGGGTCATGGAGACTCCCTTGGGGTCCTAGTACACCTTATCACGTGTTAGGACCCCTAGGAAGTCCCGCTGACCCCTTTTGACACATTGGAATGCTCAAGTATGTCTTAAGGGGACCTATGGCCCCTTCAGACACACTTGAGAATTCCAATGTGTCAAAAGGGGTCATGGGGACTCCCTAGGGGTCCTAGTACACCTTATCACACATTAGGACCCCTAGGGAGTCCACATGACCCCTTTTGACACATTAGAATGCTCAAGTGTGTCTTAACGGGTCTTAGGACCCCTTAAGAGACACTTGAGCCTTCCAATGTGTCAAAAGGGGTCATCGGAACATCCTAGGTGTCCTAACACATGATAATATGTACTAGGACCCCTAGGTAGTCCCCCTCAACTCTTCTCACACATTGGAATGCAAAAGTGTGTCTGAAGGGGTCCTAGGACCCCTTAAGACACACTTGGGCATTTCAATGTGTGAAAAGGGGTCATGGGGACTTCCTAGGGGTCCTAACGCATGATAAGGCATACTAGGACCCCCAGGGAGTCCCCATGACCCCTTTTGACACATTAGAACACTCAAGTATGTCTTAAGGGGTCCTAAGACACCTTAAGACACACTTGAGCATTCCAATGTGTCAAACGGGGTCATGTGGACTCCCTAGGGGTCCTAACGCATGATAAGGCATACTAGGAACCCTAGGGAGTCCCCATGACCCATTTTGACACATTGGAATGCTCAAGTGTGTTTTAAGGGGTCCTAGGACACCTTCTGACACACTTGAGCATTCTAATGTGTTAAAATGGGTCATCGAGACTTCCTAGGGGTCCTAACATGTGATAAGGCATACTAGGACCCCTAGGGAGTCCCCGTGAGCCCTTTTGAGACATTAGAACACTCAAGTGTGTCTTAAGGGGTCCTACAACCCCTTAAGACACACTTGAGCATTCCAATGTGTCAAAAGGGGTCATGGGGACTCCCTTGGGGTCCTAGTACAACATATCACGTGTTAGGACCCCTAGGAAGTCCCCATGACCCGTTTTGACATATTGGAATGCTCAAGTGTGTTTTATGGTGTCATAAGAACCCTTCAGACACACTTGAGCATTCCAATGTGTCAAAAGGGGTGATGGGGACTCCCTAGGGGTCCTAATGCATGATAAGGTGTACTACGACCCCTAGGGATTACCCATGACCCCTTCTGACATGTTGGAATGCTCAACTATGTCTTAAGGGGTCTTAGGAACCCTTAAGATACACTTGAGCATTCCAACATGTCAATAGGGGTCATGGGAACTCCCTAGGCATCCTCACGTGTGATAAGGTGTACTAGGACCCCAAGGGAGTCCCCATGACCCCTTTTGACACATTCGATCGATCAAGTGTGTCTTAAGAGGTCTTGACCCCTTAAGACACACTTGAGCATTCCAATATATCAAAAGGGGTCATGGGAACTCCCTTGGGGTCCTAGTAAGCCTTATCACACATTAGGACCCATAGGGAGTCCCCATGACCCCTTTTGACACATTGGAATGCTCAAGTGTGTTTGAAGGTGTCCTAGAACCCCTTAAAACACACTTGAGCATTCCAATGTGTCAAAAAGGGTCATGGGGACTCCCTAGGGGTCCTAGTAAGCCTTATAATGTGTTAGGAACCCTAGGGGGTCCCCATGACCCCTTTTGACACTTTGGAACACTCAAGTGTCTCCCAAGAGCTCCTAAGACCCCTTAAGACACACTTGAGCCTTCCAATGTGTCAAAAGGGGTCATCAGGACTTCCTACGGGTCCTAACACATGATAAGGCATACTAGGGCCCCTAGGGAGTCCCCATGACCCCTTCTAACACATTTTAATGCTCAAGTGTGTCTGAAGGGGTCTTAGGACCCCTTAAGACACACTTGAGCATTCCTATTTGTCAAAAGGGCTCATGGGGACTTCCTAGGGGTCCTAATGTGTCATAAGGCATACTAGGACCCCTAGGGAGTCTCCATGACCCATTTTGACACATTGGAACACTCAAGTGTGTCTTAAGGGGTCCTAAGACCCCTTAAGATAGAGTTGAGCATTCTAATGTGTCAAAAGGGGTCATGTGGACTCCCTAGGGGTACTAACATGTGACAAGGCATACTAGGACCCTTAAGGAGTCCCCATGACCCCTTTTGACACATTAGAATGCTCAAGTGTGTCCGAAGGGGTCGTAGGACACCTTAAGACACACTTGAGCATTCCAATGTGTCAAAAGGGGTCATGGGAACTCCCTTGGGGTCCTAGTAAGCCTTATCACGCGTTAGGACCCTTAGGTAGTCCCCATGACCCCTTTTGACACATTTGAATGCTCAAGTGTGTCTGAAGGTGTCGTAGGACCCCTTAAAACACACTTGAGCATTCCAATGTGTTAGAAGGGGTTATGGGGACTCCCTAGGGGTCCTAGTAGGCCGTATCACACATTGGCACCCCTAGGGACTCCCGGTGACCCCTTTTGACACATTGGAATGCTCAAGTGTGTCTTAAGGGGTCATAGGACCCCTTAAGATACACATCAACATTCAAATGTGTCAAAAGGGGTCTCGGGGACTCCCTTGGGGTCCTAGTATGCCTTATCACGTGTTAGGACTGCTAGGGGGTCTCCATGACCCCTTTTGACACATTGGAATGCTCAAGTGTCTCTCAAGGAGTCCTAGAACCCCTTAAAACACACTTGAGCATTCCAATGTGTCAAAAGGGGTCATGGGGACTCCCTACGGGTCCTAGTAAGCCTTTTCATGCGTTAGGACCCCTAGGTAGACCCCATGACCCCTTTTGACACTTTGGAACACTCAAGTGTGTCCGAAGGGCTCTTAAGACCCCTTAAGACACACTTGAGCCTTCAAATGTGTCAAAAGGGGTCATCAGGACTTCCTAAGGGTCCTAACAGGTTATAAGGTGTACTAGTACCCCTAGGGAGTCCCCCTGACCCCTTCTAACACATTTGAATGCTCAAGTGTGTTTGAAGGGGTTGTAGGACACCTTAAGACACACTTGAGCATTCTAATGTGTCAAAAGGGGTGATGAGGACTTCCTAGGGGTCCTAATGCGTGATAAGGCATACTAGGACCCCTAGGGAGTCTCCATCACCCCTTTTGACACATTGGAATGCTCAAGTGTTTCTTAAGGGGTCCTACGACCCCTTTAGATAGACTTGAGCATTCCAATGTGTCAAAAGGGGTCATGGAGACTCCCTTGGGGTCCTAGTATGTCTGATCACACGTTAGGACCCCTAGGGTGTCCCCATGACACCTTTTGACATATTCAAACATTCAAGTCTGTCTGAAGGTGCCCTAGGAACCCTTAAAACACACTTGAGCATTCTAATCAGTCAGAAGGTGTCATGGGGATTTCCTAGGGATCCTAGTAAGCCTTATAATGCATTGGGATCCCTAGGGAGTCCCCGTGACCCCTTTTGAGACATTGGAATGCTCAAGTGTGTCTTCAGGGGTCGTAGGACACCTTAAGACAAACTTGAGTGTTTCAATGTGTCAAAAGGGGTCATGGGGACTCCCTAGGGGTCCCAACATGTGATAAGCCATACTAGGACCCCTAAGGAGTCCCCATGACCCCTTTTTACACATTAGAACACTGAAGTGTGTTTTTAGGGGTCTTAGGAACCCTACGGGCACACTCGAGCAATCCAATGTGTCAAAATGGGTCATGGGGTTTCCCTAGGGGTCCTAACGCGTGGTATGGCTTATTACGAACTGTAGGGAATCCCCATGACCCTTTTTGACACAATGGAACACTCAAGTGTGTCTTAAGGAGTCTTAACACCACTTCGGACACACTTGAGCATTCCAAAGTGTCAAAAGGGGTCATGGGGACACCCTAGGGGTCCTAGTATGCCTTATCACATGTTAGGACCCCTAGGGAGTCCCCATGACCCCTTTTCACACATTGGAATGCTCAAGTGTGTCTTAAGGGGTCCTAAGACCCCTTCAAACACACTTGAGCATTCCAATGTGTTAAAAGGGGTCATGGGGACTCCCTAGGGGTCCTAGTATGCCTTATCCTGCGTTAGGACCCCTAGGGAGTCCCCATGACCCCTTTTGACACCTTAGAATGCCCAAATGTGTCTAATGGGGTCTTATGATCCCTTAAGATACACTTAAGAATTCCAATGTGTCAAAAGGGGTCATGGGGAATTGATAGGGGTCCTAACGGATGATAAAGCATACTAGGACCCCTAGGGAGTCTCGATGACCCCTTTTGACACTTTGGAACACTCAAGTGTTTCTGAAGGGGTCCTAAGACTCCTTAAGATGCACTTGAGTGTTCCAATGTGTCAAAAGGGGTCATGGGGTCTCCCTAGGGTTCATAGTATGCCTTATCACATGTTAGGACCTTTATGGAGTCCCCCTGACCCCTTTTGACACATTGGAATGCTCAAGTCTATCCGAAGGGGTCGTAGGACCCCTTAAGACACACTTGACCATTCCAATGTGTCAAAAGGGCTCATGGAGACTTCCTAGGGGCCCAAACGCATGATAAGACATAGTAGGACCCCTAGGGTTTCCCCATGACCCATTTTGACACTTTAGAATGCCCAAGTGTGTCTGAAGGGGTCCTAAGACCCCTTAAGACACACTTTAGAGTTCCAATGTGTCAAAAGGGGTCATGGGGACTCCCTAGGGGTCCTAGTATACCTTATCATGCATAAGGACCCCTAGGGAGTCCACATGACCCCTTTTGACAAATTGGAGTGCTCAAGTGTGTCTTGAGCGGTAATCGGGACTTCCTAGTGGTCCTAACATGTGATAAGGTGTACTAGGACCCCTAGGGAGTCCCCATGATGCCTTCTGACACATTTGAAGGCTCAAGTGTGGCCAAAGGGGTCCTAGGACCCCTTAAGACACACTTGAGTATTCCAATGTGTCAAAAGGGCTCATGGGGACTTCCTAGGTGTCCTAACGAGTGATAAGGCATACTAGGAACCACAGGGAGTCCACATGACCCATTTTGACACATTGGAATGCTCAAGTGTGTCTTAAGGGGTCCTGAGACCACTTAAGACACACTTGAGGATTCCAATGTGTCAAAAGGGGTCACAGAGACTCCCTAGGGGTCCTAATACAACTTATCAGGTGTTAGGAACCCTAGGAAGTCCCGATGACCCCTTTGAACACATTGGAATGCTCAAGTGTGTCCGAAGGGGTTGTAGGACCCCTTAAGACACACTTGAGCATACCAATGTGTCAAAAGGGGTCATCTGGACTTCCTAGGGTTCCTAACACATGATAACGTGTACTAGGACCCCTAGGGAGTCTCCATGACCCCTTTTGACAAATTGGATCACTCAAGTGTATCTTAAGCTATCCTAGGACCCCTTAAGACACACTTGAGCATTCGAGTGTGTCAAAAAGGGTCATGGGGACTCCCTAGGGGTCCTAATGTGTGATAATGCATACTAGGACCCCAAGAGAGTCCCCATGACCCCTTTTGACACATTGGAACACTAAAGTGTGTCTTAAGTGGTCAAGACCCCTTAAGACACACTTGAGCATTCCAATGTGTGAAAAGGGGTCACAGGGACTCTATTGGGGTCCTAGTATGTCTTATCACACGTTAGGACCCCTAGGGAATCCCCATAACCCCTTTTGACACATTGGATCTCTCAAGTGTGTCTGAAGGTGTCCTAGAACCCCTTAAAATACACTTGAGCATTCCAATGTATCAAAAGGGGTCATGGGGACTCCCTAGGGGTCATATTAATCCTTATCATGAGTTAGGACCCCTAAGGAGTCCCCATGACCCCTTTTAACACTTTGGAACACTCAAGTGTGTTCGAAGGGGTCCTAAGACCCCTTAACACACACTTGAGCCTTCCAATGTGTCAAAAGGGGTCATTTGGACTTCATACGGGTCCTAACACATGATAAGGCCTACTAGGACACCTAGGCAGTCCTCATGACCCCTTCTAACATATTGGAATGCTCAAGTGTGTCCAAACGGGTCCTAGGACCCCTTAAGACACACTTGAGCATTCTAGTTTGTCAAAAGGGGTCATGAGAACTTCCTAGTGGTCCTAACATGTGATAAGGCATACTAGGACCCCAAGGGAGTCCCCATCACCCCTTTTGACACATTGGAATGCTGAAGTGTTTCTTAAGGGGTACCACGACCCCTTAAGACACACTTGAGTGTTCCAAAGTGTCAAAAGGGATCATACGGACTCCCTAGGGGTCCTAGTACGCCTTATAATGCGTTAGGATCCCTAGGAAGTCCCGATGACCCCTTTTGACACATTGGAATGCTGAAGTGTGT
Organism: Chamaecyparis obtusa; assembly: GCA_027943335.1. Classification (NCBI taxonomy): domain Eukaryota; kingdom Viridiplantae; phylum Streptophyta; class Pinopsida; order Cupressales; family Cupressaceae; genus Chamaecyparis; species Chamaecyparis obtusa. Next base: position 209,775 of record BSBK01002204.1, on the reverse strand, counting down.
CTTAAGGTGTCCTGCAACCACTTCAGACACACTTGAGCATTCCAATGTATGAAAAGGTGTCATGGGGACTCCATAGGAGCATTCCAATGTATGAAAAGGTGTCATGGGGACTCCATAGGGGTCCCAGTATGCCTTACCACACGTTCGGACCCCTAGGGAGTCCCCATGACCCCTTTTAACACATTGGAATGCTCAAGTGTGTCTTAAGGGGTCCTACAACCCCTTAAGACACACTTGAGCATTCCAATTTGTCAAAAGGGGTCATGGGGACTCCCTAGGGGTCCTAGTAAGCCTTATCATGCATTAGGACCCCGAAGGGTTCCACATGACCCCTTTTGACACTTTGGAACACTCAAGTGTGTTTGAAGGGGTCCTAAGACCCATTAAGACACACTTGAGTCTTCCAATGTGTAAAAACAGGTCATCAAGACTTCTTAGGGGTCCTAATGCATGATAAGGTGTAGGAGGACCCCTAGGAAGTCTCGATCACCCCTTTTGACACATTGGAATGCTCAAGTGTGTCTTAAGGGGTCCTACGACCCCTTCAGACATAGTTGAGTGTTGTATTGTGTCCAAAGGGGTCATGGGAACTCCCTTGGGGTCCTAACATGTGATAAGGCATACTAGGACCCCTAGGGAGTCCCTATGACCTTTTTTGAAACATTGGAATGCTCAAGTGTGTCATAAGGGGTCCTACGACCCCTTAAGACACACTTGTCCATTCCATTGTGTCAAAAGGTGTCACGGGGACTCCCTCGGGGTCCTAACGCATGATCACACATACTAGGACACCTAGGGATTCCCCATGACCCCTTTTGACAAATTGGAATGCACAAGTTTGTCTTAAGAGGTCCTAAGACACCTTAAGACACACTTGAGTGTTCCAATGTCTCAAAAGGGGTTGTGGGGACTTCCTAGGGGTCCTAACATGTGATAAGGTGTACTAGGAACCCTAAGGATTCCCCATGAGCTTGTTTCATGGATTGGAACACTCAAGTCTATCTTAAGGGGTCTTAGGAATCCTTCAGACACACTTGAGTGTTCCAAAGTGTCAAAAGGGGTCATGGTGAAACCCTAGGGGTCCTAGTATGCCTTATCACGTGTTAGGACCCCTAGGAAGTCCCCATGTCTTATTTTGACACATTGGAATGGTCAAGTGTGTCTTAAGGGGTCCTAGGACCCCTTCGGACAAACTTGAGCATTCCAATGTGTCAAAAGGGGTCATGTGGACTCCCTAAGGGTCCTAACATGTGATAAGGCATACTAGGACCCCTAAGGAGTTCCCATGACCCCTTTTGACACTCAAGTGCATCATAAGGGGTCTTAGGACCCCTTCGGACACACTTGAGTGTTGCAAAGTGTCAAAAGGGGTCATGGGGACTCCCTAGGGGTCCTAGTATCCTTTATCACCTGTTAGGGGCCCTAGGATGTCCCCATGACCCCTTTTGACACATTAGAATGCTCAAGTGTTTCTGAAGGTGTCCTAGAACCCTTTAAAAAACACTTGACCATTCCAATGTGTCAAAAGGGGTCATGGGGACTCCCTTCGGGTCCTAGTATGCCTTATCACATGTTAGGACCCTTAGGGAGTCCCCATGACCCCTTTTCACACATTAGAATACTCAAGTGTGTCTGAAGGTGTCCTAGAACCCCTTAAAACACACTTGAGCATTCCAATGTGTCAAAAGGGATCATGGGGACTCTCTGGGGGTCCTACTAAGCCTTATCATGTGTCAGGACCCCTAGGGGGTCCCCATGACCCCTTTTGACAGTTTGGAACACTCAAGTGTCTCCGAAGGGCTCCTAAGACCCCTTAAGACACACTTGAGCCTTCTAATGTGTCAAAAAGGGTCATCAGGACTTGCTACAGGTCCTAACACATGATAAGGCATAATAGGGCCCCTAGGGAGTCCCCATGACACATTCTAACACATTTGAACACAAAAGTGTGTTTGAAGGGGTCCTAGTACCCCTTAAGACACACTTGAGTATTCCAATGTGTCAAAAGAGCTCATGGGGACTTCCTAGGGGTCCTAATGCGTGATAAGGCATACTAGGACCCCTAGGGAGTCTCCATGACCCCTTTTGACACATTGTAATGCTCAAGTGTTTCCTAAGACGTCCTTAGACCCCTTAAGATAGACTTGACCATTCTAATGTGTCAAAATGGGTCATGTGGACTCCTTAGGGGTCCTAACGCGTGACAAGGTGCACTAGGACCCCTAGGGAGTCCCCATGACCTATTTTGACACACTGGAATGCTCAAGTGTGTCTGAAGGGGTCGTAAGACCCCTTAAGACACACTTGAGCATTCCAATGTGTCAAAAGGGGTCATGGGGACTCCCTTGGGGTTCTAGTCCTCCTTATCATATGTTAGGACCCCTAGGGAGTCCCCTTGACCCCTTTTGACAAATTCAAATGCTCAAGTGTGTCTGAAGGTGTCCTAGGACCCCTTAAAACACACTTGAGCATTCCAATGTCTCAGAAGGGGTCATAGGGACTCCCTAGGGGTCCTAGTAAGCCTTATCACACATTGGAACCCATAGGGAGTCCCCGTGACCCCTTTTGACACATAGGAATGCTCAAGTGTGTCTTAAGGGGTTGTAGGACCCCTTGAGACACACTTGAGAATTCCAATGTGTGAAAAGGGTCCACGGGGACTCCCTTGGGGTCCTAGTATGCCTTATCATGTGTTAGGACCCCTAGGGATTCTCCATGACCCCTTTTGACACATTGGAATGGTCAAGTGTGTTTGAAGGTGTCCTAGAACCCCTTAAAATACACTTGAGCATTCCAATGTGTCAAAAGGGGTCATGGGGACTCCCTAGGGGTCCTAGTAAACCTTATTATGCATTAGGAGCCCTAGGGAATCCCCATCACCCGTTTTGACAATGTGGAACACTGAAGTGTGTCCGAGGAGCTCCTAAGACCCCTTAAGAAACACTTGAGCCTTCCAATGTGTCAAAAGGGGTCATCAGGATTTCCTAGGGGTCGTAACATGTGATAAGGCATACTAGGCCCCCTAGTGAGTCCCCCTGACCCCTTCTGACATACTTCAACACTCAAGTCTTTCCGAAGGGGACCTAGGACCCCTTAAGACACACTTGAGCATTCCAATGTGTCAAAAGGGGTCATGGGGACTTCCTAGGCATCCGAATGGATGTTAAGGCATACTAGGACCCCTAGCGAGTCTCCATGACCACTTTTGACACATTGGAATGCTCAAGTGTGTCTTAAGGGGTCCGAAGACCCCTTAAGACACACATGAGTGTTCAAATGTGGCAAAAAGGGTCGTGTGGACTCCCTAGGGGTCCTAACATGTGATAAGGCATACTAGGACACCTAGGGAGTCCCCATGGCCCATTTTGACACATTGGAATGATGAAGTGTGTTCGAAGGGGTCGTAGGACCCCTTAAGACATAATTAAGCATTCCAATGTGTGAAAATGGGTCATGGGGACTCCCTAGGGGTCCTAACAATTTATCAGGCATACTAGGATCCCAAGGGAGTCCCCATGACCCCTTTTGACACATTGGAATGCTCAAGTGTGTCTTAGGGGGTCCTACGACCCCTTAAGATACACTTGAGCATTCCAATGTGTGAAAAGAGGTCATGGGGACTCCCTTGGGGTCCTAGTATGCTTTATCACGCGTTAGGAGCCCTAGGGAGTCCCCATGACCCCTTTTGACACACTCAAATTCTCAAGTGTGTTTGAAGGTGTTCTAGGACCCCTTAAAACAAACTTGAGCATTCCAATGTGTCAGAAGGGGTCATGGGGACTCCCTAGGGGTCCTAATAAGCTTCAGCATGCGTTCGGACCCCTAGGGAGTCCCCGTGACCCCTTTTGTCATATTGGAATGCTCAAGTGTGTCTTAAGGGGTCGTAGGACCCCTTAAGAGAGACTTGAGTGTTCCAATGTGTGAAAAGGGGTCATGTGGACTCCATAGGGGTCCCAACGTGTGCTAAGGTGTACTAGGACCTCTAAGGAGTCCCCATGACCCCTTTTGACACATTAGAACATTGAAGTGTATCCTAAGGGGTCTTAGGAGCCCTACGGACACATTTGAGCAATCCAATGTGTCAAAAGGGGTCATGGGGACTCCCTAAGCATCATAATGTGTGATAAGGCCTATTAGGACCCTTAGGGAGTCCCCATGACCCCTTTTGACACATTGGAATGCTCAAGTGTGTCTTAAGGGGTCCTTAGACCCCTTCGGACACACTTGAGCATTCCAATGTGTCAAAATGGGTGATGGGAACTCCCTAGGGGTCCTAGTAGGCCTTATCACATGTTAGGACCCCTAGGGAGTGCCCATAACCCCTTTTGACAACTCAGAATGCTCAAGTGTGTCTGGAGGGGTCTTATGACCCGTTAAGACACACCTGAGAATTCTAATGTGTCAAAATGGGTCATGGGGACTTCCTAGGGGTACTAACAAGTGATGAGGAATACTAGGACCCCTAGGGAGTCCCAATGACCCCTTTTGACACTTTGGAACTGTCAATTGTTTCGGAAGGGGTCCTAAAACCCCTTAAGAAGAACTTGAGCATTCCAATGTGTCAAAATAGGTCATGGGGACTCCCTACAGGTCATAGTATGTCTTATCACATGTTAGGACCTTTAAAGAGTCTCCATGACCCCTTTTGACACATTGGAATGCTCAAATGTGTCCGAAGGGGTCATAGCACCCCTTAACACACACTTGAGCATTCTAATGTGTTGAAAGGGGTCATGGGGACTTCCTAGGGGTCCTAACATGTGATAAGACATACTAGGACCCCTAGGGTTTCCCCATGAACCATTTTGAAACTTTGAAACACTCAAGTGTGTCCGAAGGGGTCCTAAGACCCCTTAAGACACACTTGAGTGTTCCAATGTGTCAAAAGGGGTCATGCGGACTCCCTAGGGGTCTGAGCATGCCTTATCATGCAAAAGGACCACTGGGGAGTCCAGATGACCCCTTTTGACACATTGGAGTGCTCAAGTGTGTCTTAATGGGTCATCGAGACTTCCTCGGGGTCCTAACATGTGATAAGGTTTACTAGGACACCTAGGGAGTTGCCCTGACGCCTTCTGACACATTGGAAGGCTCAAGAGTGTCTGAAGGGGTCCTAGGACACCTTAAGACACAATTGATTATTTCAATCTGTCAAAAAGGGTCAGGGGGACTTCCTAGGGGTCCTAACACATGATAAGGCATAATAGGAACCCCAGGGAGTCCCCATGACCCCTTTTGACACATTGGAATGCTCAAGTGTGTCTTAAGGGGTCCTAAAACCCCTTAAGACACACTTGAGCATTCCAATGTGTCAAAAGGGGTCATGTTGCCTCCCTAAGGGTCCTAACACGTGATAAGTCATACAAGGACCCCTACAGAGTCCCCATGACCCATTTTGACACATTGCAATGCTCAAGTGTGTCCGAAGGGGTCCTAGGACCCCTTAAAACACACTTGAGCATACCAATGTGTCAAAAGGGGTAATCAGGACTTCCTAGAGTTCCTAACGCATGATAAGTTGTACGAGGACCCCTAGGGAGTCCCCGTGACCCCTTTTGACACATTGGAATACTCAACTATATCTTAAGGGGTCCTAAGACCCCTTAAGACACACTTGAGCATTCCAATATGTCAAAAGGGGTCATGGGGACTCCCTAGGGGTCCAAATGCATGATAAGATGTACTAGGACCCCAAGGGAGTCCCAATGACCCCTTTTGACACATTGGAATACTCAACTGTGTCTTAAGTAGTCAGGACCCCTTAAGACACACTTGAGCATTCCAAGGTGTCAAAATGGGTCATGGGGACTCTCTTGGGGTCCTAGTATGCCTTATCATGCGTTAGGACCCCTAGGGATTCCCCATGACCCCTTTTGACACATTGGAACACTCAAGTGTGTCTGAAGGTGTCCTAGAACATCTTAAAACACACTTGAACATTCCAATGTGTCAAAAAGGGTGATGGGGACTCCCTAGGGGTCCTATTAAGCCTTATGATGAATTAGGACCCCTAGGGAGTCCCCATGACCCCTTTTAACAATTTGGAACACTCAGGTGTGTCTGAAGGGGTCCTAAGACCCCTTAAGATCCACTTGAGCCTTCCAATGTGTCAAAAAGGGTCATTTGGATTTCCTAGGGGTCCTAACACATGACAAGGCCTACTAGGTCCCCTAAGGAGTCCCCCTGACCCCTTCTGACACATTGGAATGCTCAAAGTATGTCTAAAGGGGTCCTAGGACCTCTTAACACACACCTAAGCATTTTGATTTGTCAAAAGGGGTCATGGGGACTTCCTAGGGGTCCTAACATGTGAGAAGATATATTAGGACCCCTAGGGAATCCCCGTGACCCCTTTTGACACATTAGAATGCTCAAGTGTGTCTTAAGGGGTCTTACGTCCCCTTAAGACACACTTGAGCATTCCAGTGTGTCAAAAGGGGTCATGGGGACTCCTTAGGGGTCCTAGTACACATTATAATGCATTAGGACACCTAGGAAGTTTCGATGACCCCTTTTGACACATTGGAATGCTCAAGTGTGTCTTAAGGGGTCCTACGACCCCTTCAGACACACTTGAGAGTTCCAATGTGTCAAAAGGTCTCATGGGGACTCATGAGGGTTCTAGTATGCCTTATCATGTGTTAGGACCCCTTAAGACACACTTGAGCATTCCAATGTGTCAAAAGGGGTCATGGGGACTCCCTAGGGGTCCTAGTAAGCCTTCTCATGCATTAGGACCCCTAGGGGGTCCCCATGACCCCGTTTGACACTTTGGAATACTCAAGTGTGTCTAAAGGGGTGCTAAGACCCCTTAAGACACACTTGAGCCTTCCAATGTGTCAAAAGAGGTCATCGGGACTTCCTAGGGGTCCTAATGCATGATAAGGTGTACCAAGACCCCTAGGAAGTCCCGATGATGCCTTTTGACACATTGGAATGCTCAAGTGTGTCTTAAGAGGTCCTACGAGCCCTTTTGACACACTTGAGTGTTATAATGTGTCAAAAGGGGTCATGTGAACTCCCTTTGTGTCCTAATGCGTGATAAGGCATACTAGGACCCCCAGCGAGTCTCTGTGATGTCTTTTGGAACATTAGAATGCTAAAGTGTGTCTTCAGGGGTCCTACAACCACCTAACACACACTTGTGCATTCCAATGTGTCAAAAGGTGTCACGAGGACTCCCTCAGGGTCCTAATGCATGACCAGGCATACTAGGACCCTTAGGGAGTCCCCATGACCCCTTTTGAGTTATTAGAATGTTCAAGTTTGTCTTAAGAGGTCCTAAGACCCCTTAAGACACACTTGAGTCTTCCAATGTGTCAAAAGGGGTCATGGGGACTTCCTAGGTGTCCTAACACATGATAAGGTGTACTAGGACCCCTAGGGAGTCCCCATGACCCTATTTCACACATTGGAATGCTCAAGTGTGTCTTAATGGGTCTTCAGACCCCTTTGGACACACTTGAGTGTTCTAATATGTCAAAAGGGGTCACAGAGACTCCCTAGGGGTCCTAGTACGTATTATCACACTTTAGGACCCCTAGGAAGTCCTGATGACCCCTTTTGACACATTGGAAAACTCAAGTGTGTCCGAAAGGGTCCTAGGACCCCTTAAGACACACTTGACCATTCCAATGTGTCAAAATAGGTCATGGGGACTCCCTAGGGGTCCTAACATGTGATAAGGCACACTAGGACCCCTAGGGAGTCCCCATGACACCATTTGACACATTGGAATGCTCAAGTGTGTCTGAAAGGGTCTTAAGACCCTTTAAGACACACTTGAGCATTCCAATGTGTCAAAAGGGGTCACGGGGACTCCCTAAGGGTCCTAGTATGCCTTATCACGTGTTAGGACCCCTAGGAAGTCTCGATGACCCCTTTTGAGACATTGGAATTTTCAAGTGTATCTTAAGGGGTCCTACGACCCTTTCAGACACACTTGAGTGTAAAAATGTGTCAAAAGGGGTCATGGGGACTCCCTAGGGGTCCTAGTAAGCCTTATAAAATGTTAGGACCGGTAGGGAGTCCCGATGACCCCTTTGGACACTTTGAAACACTCAAGTGTGTTCGAAGGGGTCCTAAGACCCCTTAAGACACACTTGAGCCTTCCAATGTGTCAAAAGGGGTCATCGAGACTTCCTAGTGGTCCTAAAGCATGATAAGGCATACTTGGACCCCTATGGAGTCTTCATGACCCCTTTTGACACATTGGAATGCTCAAGCGTGTGTTAAGGGGTCATAAGACCCTTTCAGACACACTTGAGTATTCTAATGTGTCAAAAGGGTTCATGGGGACTCCCTAGGGGTCCTAACACATGATAAGATGTACTAGGAGCCCTAGGGAGTCCCCATGACCCATTTTGACATATTGGAATGCTCAAGTGTGCCCGAAGGGGTCTTAGGACCCCTTAAGACACACTTGAGCATTCCAATGTGTCAAAAGTGGTCATGGGGACTCCCTAGGGGTCCTAACACATGATAAGACATACCAGGACCCCAAGGGAGTCCCCATGAGGACCCCTTTAGACATACATGACTGTTGCAATGTGTCAAAAGGGGTCATGGGGACTCTCTTGGGGTCCTAGTATGCCTTATCACATGTTACGACCCCTAGGGAGTCCCCACGATGCCTTTTGACACATTTGAAAGCTCTAGTGTGTCTTAAGGTGTCCTAGGATCCCTTAAAACATACTTGAACATTCCAATGTGTCAAAAGGGGTAATGGGGACTCCCTAGAGGTCCTAGTAATAATTATAATGTGTTAGGACCCCTAGGGAGTCCCCATGACTCCTTTTGACACTTTGGAACACTCAAGTGTGTCCGAAGGGGTCCCAAGACCCCTTAAGACACACTTGAGCCTACCACTGTGTCAAAAGGGGTCATCAGGCCTTCCTAGGTGTCCTAACACATGATAAGGTGTACTAGGACCCCTAGGGAGTCCCCTTGACCCCTTCTAACACATTGGAATGCTCAAGTGTGTCTTAAGGGGTCGTAGGACCCCTTAATACACACTTGAGCATTCCAATGTGTCAAAAAGGGTCATGGGGACTTCCTAGGGGTCGTAACACATGATAATGCATACTAGGACCCCTAGGGAGTCCCCATGACCCCTCTTGACACATTGGAAGGCTCAAGTGTGTCTTAAGGGGTCCTAAAACCCCTTAAGACACACTTGAGTATTCCAATGTGTCAAAAGGGGTCATGTGGACTCCATAGGGGTCCTAACGCATGATAAGTTGTACTAGGACCCCTAGGGAGTCCCCATGACCCCTTTTGACACATTGGAATGCTCAAGTGTGTTTGAAGGGGTCGTAGGACCCCTTAAGACACACTTGAGCTTTCCAATGTGTCAAAAGACATCATGGGGACTCCTTAGGGGTCCTAACACGTGATAAGGTGTACTAGGACTCCAAGGCAATCCCCATGACCCCTTTTGACACATTGGAATGCTCAAGTGTGTCTTAAGGGGTCCTACGACCCCTTAAGACACATTTGAGCATTTCAATGTGTGAAAAGTGTCATGGGGACTCCCTTGGTGTCCTAGTACTCCTTATCATGCGTTAGGACCCCTAGGGAGTCCCCATGACCCCTTTTGACACATTGGAATGCTGAAGTGTGTCTGAAGGTGTCCTAGGATCCCTTAAAACACACTTGGGCATTCCAATGTGTCAACAGGGGTCATGGGGACTGCATAGGGTTCCTAGTAAGCCTTATCACGCATTAGGATCCCTAGGGAATCCCCGTGACCCCTTTAGACACATTGGAATGCTCAAGTGTGTCTTAAGGGGTCGTAGGACCCCATTAAGACACACTTGAGCATTCCAATGTGTCAAAAGGGGTCATGGTGACTCACTATGGGTCCTAACATGTAATAAGGTGTACTAGGACCCCTAGGGAGTCCCCATGAACCATTTTGAGATATTGGAATGCTCAAGTCTGTCTTAAGGTGTCTTAGGAGCCCTTCGGACACACTTGAGCATTCCAATGTGTCAAAAGGGGTCATGGGGACTCCCTAGGGGTCCTAACATTTGATAAGGCATACTAGGACCCCTAGCGATTCCCCATGACCCCTTTTGACATATTGGAACACTCAAGTGTCTCTTAAGGAGTCTTAGGACACCTTAGGATACACTTGAGCATTCCAAAGTTTCAAAAGGGGTCATGGGGGCTTCCTAGGGGTCCTAACACGTGATAAGCCTTACTAGGATGCTTAGGGAGTCCCCATGACCCCTTTTGACACATTGGAATGCTTAAGGGTGTTTTAAGGCTTTCTAGGACACCTTTAGACACACTTGAGCATTCCAATGTGTCAAAACTGGTCATGGGGAGTCCCTAGGGGTCCTAACTCGTGATAAAGCATACTAGGACCCCAAGGGAGTCCCCATGAGGACCCCTTAAGACACACTTGAGCATTCCAATGTGTCAAAAGGGGTCATGGGGACTCCCTTGGGGTACAAGTATGCCTTATCACGTGTTACGACCCATAGGGAGTCCCCATGACCCATTTTGACACAATGGAACGCTCAAGTGTGTCTGAAGGTGTCCTAGGACCCATTAAAACACACTTGAGCATTCCAATATGTCAAAAAGGGTCATGGGGACTCCCTAGGGGTCCTAGTAATCCTGATCACACATTAGGATCCCTAGGGAGTCCCCATTACCCCTTTTGAACCTTTGGAACACCCAAGTGTGTCCGAAGGGGTCCTAAGACCGCTTAAGACACACTTGAGCCTTCTAATGTGTCAAAAGGGGTCATCGGGACTTCCTAGGGGTCAAAACACATGATAAGGCATACTAGGACCCCTAGGGAGTCCCCCTGACCCCTTCTGACACATTCGAATGTTCAAGTGTGTCCGAAGTGGTCCTAAGACCCCTTAACACATAGTTGAGCATTCCAATGTGTCAAAAGGGGTCATGGGGACTTGCTAGGGGTCCTAACATGTGATAAGGCATACTAGGACCCATAGGGAGTCCCCATGACCCCTTTTGACACATTTGAATGCTCAAGTGTGTCTTAAGGGGTCCTAAGACTCCTTAAGACACACTTGAGCATTCCAATGTGTCAAAAGGGGTCATGTGGACTCCCTAAGGGTCCTAACACATGATAAGGCATACTAGGACCCCTAAGGAGTCCCCATGACACCTTTTGACATATTAGAATGCTCAAGTGTGTTTGAAGCAGTCGTAGGACCCCTTAAGACACACTTGAGCATTCCAATGTGTTAAAAGGGGTCATGGGGACTCCCTAGGGGTCTTAACATGTGATAAGGTGTACTAGGACCCCAAGGGAGTCCCCATGACCCCTTTTGACACATTAGAACACTCAAGTGTGTCTTAAGTTGCTGTAGGATCCCTTAAGACACACTTGAGCATTCCAATGTGTCAAAAGGGGTCATGGGGACTCCCTTGGGGTCCTAGTATACCTTATCACACGTTAGGATCCCTAGGGAGTCCCCATGACCCCTTTTGACACATTGGAATGCTCAAGTGTGTCGGAAGGTGTCCTAAGACCCCTTATAACACACTTGAGTATTCCAATGTCTCAAAAGAGGTCATGGGGACTCCCTAGGGGTCCTAGTAAGCCTTATCACGCGTTAGGACCCCTAGGAAATCCCCGTGACCCCTTTTGACACATTAGAATGCTCAAGTGTGTCTTAAGGTATCGTAGGACCCTTTAAGACACACTTGAACATTCCAATGTATCAAAAGGGGTCATGGGGACTCCCTAGGCATCCTAACATGTGATAAGGTGTACTAGGACCCCTAGGGAGTCCCCACGACCCCTTTTGACACATTGGAATGCTCAAATATTTCTTAAGGGGTCTTAGGAGCCCTTTGGGCACACTTGAGTGTTCCAATGTGTCAAAAGGGGTCATGGGGATTCCCTAGGGTTCATAATGCGTGATAAGGCATACTAGGACCCCTAGGGTGTCCCCATGACCCCTTTTAACACATTGAAATGATCAAGTGTGTCTTAAGGGGTCTTAGGACCCCTTCGAACACACTTGAGGATTCTAAAGTGTCAAAAGAGGTCATGGGGACTTCCTAGGGGTCCTAATGCATGATAAGGTGTACTAGGACCCATAGGGAGTCCCCATGACCCCTTTTGATACATTGGAAGGCTCAAGTGTGTCTTAAGGGGTCTTAGGACCCCTTTGGACACACTTGAGTGTTCCAAAGTGTCAAAAGGGGTCATGGGGACTCCCTAGGGGTCCTAACGCATGATAAGTCTTACTAGGACCCCTAGGGAGTCTCCATGACCACTTTTGACACATTGGAATGTTCAAGTGTGTTTTAAGGGGTCCTAGGACACCTTCGGACATACTTGAGCATTCCAATGTTTCAAAAGGGGTCATGGGGACTCCCTAGGGGTCCTAACATGTGATACGGCATACTAGGACCCCAAGGGTGTCCCCATGACCCCTTTTGACACATTGGAATGCTCAAGTGTGTCTTAAGGGGTCCTACAACCCCTTAAGACACACTTGATCTTTCCAATGTGTGAAAAGGGGTCATGGGGACTCTCTTGGGGTCCTAGTACCAAACGCTTCCCCACTCTCCATAATCTTCGACCGGTTGAAAGGTCCATCTGGTTGTTCTTGTTTAACCTCCCAATGACTCTGTTGAGCTGTCAGATTATCAACAAGCATGGTACAATTGTTCGGTGACCAGAATCTATTTCGAGAACCTTTGCAATTTATTTTCCAGTTGAAAAAGTAGGGAAAGATACCATTTCACAGCCACAGGCGGTGGAAACAGAGTGATTCTCTTGCCCTCTGCTTCTATAATCCGCCTGCAGTGAACTATTCTTCAAAGCCTCCATTTCTGCATAGTTAGGGTTTTCGGCGCCTGTAAAATGCACAACTATGCCCTTGTAGGGACTCATGCTCGTGCTTAGAATCATATTAAATAATATTTAAAATATAAAATGTATATTATATAATATTTAATATATAATATATAATCTAATATATAATTAAATAATATTTAATGTAACATGTATATTATATAATATTTAATATATATAATATATAATCTAATATATAGTTTTTAATATTAATATATATTAAATAATATTTAATGTAAAATATATATTATATAACATTTAATATATAATTGATAATATATAATATTTAATATATCTAATATATATCTAATATATATATGTTTATGAAGGATGGAGAAATGGGAGGGAGAAAGTGGAGGCAAAGTGAAAATTCAAAATATCAGGTAAATATCGGGTACCCGATTAGGCTTGGTATTGCTTTGTGCACCAAACCTACATGGTCAACTATTGGAATGTCTCAAATACATGTTTTTCCCCTGTTTCTCTGAGTTCCAGACTTTGACAATGTAGCTGATGACTTTTTTTTCACTCGAATTTGATAAAATGAAAAGGGTATCTTAAGGAGATTATCAGCTTTCTATCGATATAATTGCTGTCAAATTTTGAATTCGGTAAGTAATTATTATTATTTTTCAATTGAGCTACCTCTAAAGTGCTGATTTATATACTAATTGAAAAATGACTATAACTTTCTAATGGTATAACATTTTTGAAATCTGAAAAATGCGTCACATTCTATGCTTCGCCTACTATAAGGAAATTTTTTTTTTTGAATTTTGTAAAGTTTTGAATGAGTTAAGGTGGTTAAACACGGGAGTTTTTTTATTCTAAAAATGTTGTAGCAGAAAATTCATAATTAATTATTTTTTTGGAATAAAATTACAAAAAAATATGCGTCACATCCGGGCATGAGTCTACTACTTATATATAAAATCTTATAATAAAATATTATCATTTGATTATGATTAAGGTGGTCGGAGATACACCTACTTCTTATTTTTTTCCTAAAATTTTTGTATTGCTACATTGAAATCTATACTTTTCACCAATCATACTAACTTTTTCTCAAAAAAGGCCTAGTAGTTTAGAAACTAAATTCAATTTTCTACAGATTCTATTGTTACAACTTTTTGATATTAGGTTCATAGCTAGTTGAAATTCTCACGTCAAGTTGACTAACCCTGATTTGCTGATTTTTCATTGCGACTTAAGGGCATAGTTTGGCCCCTCATGATCTTGCACATACTCAACTGTCTTCTTGAACTTAATCATATGTTTTATGATCATGCCATGAATCTTTGATTTGTCAATTTCACTATACATCTCATAAAACTTTTCTATCTGATCTAATCTACCTTCATCAATAATCCTTGTTCTCAAGACTGGAAGACTAGGTCTGAAACCTACCTTTGGAGGTGCTTGAGTGTTTTTCTTGCTTTTGGTTACCCATGAGGATGGGTGGCTTGTACCAGAATCCTTCTTTTCTATTGTCTTATATTTAGGAGGAGCCATAAGATCAATTGTTTCTATGGGCATAGGAGGGGTAACATCTGTTTTATCCTGTTTATCCTTTGGTTCATCAGTTTTCTCAATCTTAACCCTTTTTGTCTTAGGGTCATCAGATTTTGCTTCTACTGTAGATGTGCTTTCAATTCCCAAAGAAATATTTTATTTTCTTTATTTTTCAAGGTCTTCTTGTGATACTCCATGAATTTTGAGTATCTTAGAAGTAACCATAGCTACTTTTCTCTTAGTTGTTGCGATGTTCAAAACTGCATCAACTTCTCTTGCTGATAGTAGTACTTGTGCATAAGCTTCCAAGATTGGTTCCTCAAATTCATACCCAAGTGGATGGATCCACTTTATTCTTGTCTCAACTACCTCCATACAAGTTGTATCAGTTTCTACCATAAAGAAAATGATGTCCTTGTATTTCTCTACAATACTCTCTAGTATTCTATATCTCATCTGCATCTTGATTCTAAATGTTTTCAATTCTAGCTCCATGTAATCCTCCAATGGACTATCAGTAGATGCCTTACAGGATATTTGAGGCATTGTAGGCATATCTTTATCTAGGTATAAATCTGAAACCTTTCCAAGTATATGGAAGTTAATGTAAGTAATCAAAGACCCAAACCTGAATATTTTGGTCTTTTCATGTTTGATGGCCTTAATGTTGTCTATTAGTTGTACGTGCAAGATCTCACATAGATTGAAGTCACCATTTTCTCTTACAAGTCTTATTACTACAAGAATAGTGGTTGCCGACACACTATTCACCTTGCTGGTGTGCTAAAACTTATACCCTAATATCATAGACATCAATTCTATGTCTTTCTCCTCTATAGGCTCAATTTTCATTCCATGCCTATCACTTCTTGATTTACATGTTTTCTCAACTATCTTCCTTACATCTTTACCCACTAGAAGAACGATGCCTGTCCTAGAAAGGCTTGTCATCTCATGAATGAGATCTCCTATGATTCTTATTGGAACTTCACCTATCCAAAATAGGTCATCATGGATTATTCTTAATAGGATCTTGATCCACTCAGATTTGTAAAACTCATGTGCCATAGAAAAATAAACAATAGGATGATTCTCTAACTGTGCAAACTCATCAAGGAAGGTTTTATCTAGTTTCATCATGGTCTCAATGTGCACTCTAATTCTATCAAGACCTATTGGTTCCTTCTTACAGTAAATGTATGCACGGATGTCTTTGACATGCATAACACCCATAGGGGTTCAGGAGAATGCTTCCTCTAAATCATCTAGGGTAGATTTGAAAGGGTGCCTCTTGAAAATGTATCTCTTCTTCTCTGTAACATCAAAAACAATAGGAGTAGCCATAACTTACTTGTTTATCACTTCAATTATGTTTCCAAGAACTTCTGAATTTCCGTGACAGATTAGGGCTTCTGCAACTGATCAAATACACTTCTTTGCTAGTGAATCACACTTCAATCCTTCACAATCAACTGCTAGGGCTTTGATGCTCTCCAATTGGTCAAAATCGAATGCAATGAATGATCTACAAGTTTCCATAGACTATAAAGTGAAAAATTGTGCCATTAATGCTTGCCGCGTAAACCAAACTTTCACTAAAAATCTCCAACTTTCAATTTGCAATCAATCAAGTAGTGCGCTCTTTCACATAGGTTCTACTAGTATCCAAAAGGTTAAATCCAAAGATGCATACTTTGAGGGTGAGTATACCATTTGCGCAGGGGTCTAGTTCTAAATTATCTCCCCCTATGACCCTAAGGGCATTCATCTAGATGTAGAGGGTGTATCCACTGTGGATGCATCCAATACATGCTCATCAACCTTATCCTTCTTTACATCTGACCAAATTAAGCTCGCATCTTCTGAAGGTTCCACAAACTTTACTTCTCCTTCAGTATCCAAAATTGATTCTTCTATTTTTTTAGGGCTTTCCTGACTTTGCGTTCTTGATCTACAGAACTTTGAGATGTGTCCAGCCTTGTTACATGAGTGACAAATAACTAGAGGCCTTAAATTCATCGGTGCATTGACATGGGTTACCATTTTGTACTATCTAGCTGAGTGACCATTATAGTTACAAATCTAACATGTAATACTCTGAGAACTTATTGCATTCATTTGATTTTGATTTCTCTAATTATGTTGAGTCATGTTCTTCTAACTTGTTCTACAATTCATAGCTCTTTGACCAAATTTATTGCATGAATAACAATAACCATTGAAAGGTCTTACCTCTTTACAATTCCTTGCAATGTGTCCATGATTTTTATAGGCATAACAAGTTCAGTCTACTGGCTTGCGCTTATCCTTGGATGGTTCAACATTATCTTTAGTCTGATTTTCAGTCTCCTTAGCATCTGTAGTGTCTTCTGGTGCTTTCATTATTGCTCGCATGTTATCAATCTGATTTTGTGCTTCATTGAATCCAATTTCATCGGTATCTCCTTTAAGCTTCTAAGCATATAACTGAGATTCTATCAGATCCTTGCTTGTGTGTAATTTGTCAATGCAATTCTTTGCCTCTTTTAATTCAGATTCCAACTTTTCTTTGTTGTTTCTTAGCTCTAATATTTCCATGTTTACTTGCCTCAATTCTTCATTTAGTTGAAGGTTCTCTTTGATCTGTTCATCATAAACTTCTTGATTGTTAGTTAGCTTATCATCTAGCTCTTCAATCTAATCTTTCAAAGATGTGTTCTCTTCATTTAGCTTTTTGACCATTTTCCCTAAATCATTGTTTGAGAAATCTTTCAAGTCCTTTTTTAGTCTTTTAATGACTGCTTGAGAATTACTGACTTTTTCTTTAAGTTCTTCAACTTCTTTTTCAAATTTGTCAAGGTCTTCAAGAGAAGCTTCAAGATTCTTTTTCAGACATTTCATTTCTCCCTTATCCATGATCTCCTCAAGTGGTTAAACTTCTTTGCTAAGGACTAGAGATCTGATACCAATTGTTAGAAATGGGAACACTAAGAGGGGGGGTGAATCAGTGTTCACTATATTTTAATCTTTTCTCTTTGCTCTTTAAACTTAACTTAAATGCTTAAGTACAAAAATGAATATCAACATAAGCGAGATACATAAATATAACACATAACACCAATATGATTACGGGGAAACCCAAATAGGTAAAAAATCTAGTGGGAATTGACACCCACTAAGAACTACACTAGTGTCTTGTGATCCTTGTTAGAAGATCTTTAACCATGTTAGGAGTTATCTTTACATTGCTTTTAGTAGAGTGACCTTGTCAAGGGTTAGACCCTGTTAGGAGTCTTTTACAATAACCCTGTTAGGGGTGGGAACACACTGTCATAGAGCTCACTACTCAAGTGGTGAAGGCTACAACCTTCTGATCTCAGATACATACTATATCTGTTGGATGAACTGGCACTATGACACTACTTGTCTGATCAGTTCCTTTGATGTGCTGATGCTTTGACATCTTGCAAAGATTTAATACATTCTATCTTCTCTTTGCATACCTCTGCTCTACTTATCTTTTCTCTATATTAACTTCCATACCATATTACAATAGTGTTAGAGTTGTCATATTATAGCTAATAATTAATTTATTTAATTATTAGTCTATTATTCTCTACACTTAAGTTAGACTTAGGCATCTCATTATTCTTTAGGGTTTTCACCTTTAGGGTTTTGGTATCCTTTTATAAGGATTCCCTCTTTGTATTTCATTAATTCACTTATTGGATTATAATAGCAATTTCTCTTTGCATGTCCATAAGATGTCTCTGGCTTTTTGGCCTCCATGATTTTTCTTGCTTCTGTGCTTTGCTTCTTCCATGTGACAGGGTTATGCATGCAGGTGTTCTTGGGAGATTAGTATTTCACCTAATCCAACATGGTATCAGAGCCATCTTGCTGCTCGCTATTCGTGTTTTGTTGAAGTGATTCAGATGCAGGAGGGTTTCAGAAAAATTTTAGTTCTGGTACTCTCTGCAGGACGTTATTTTTTATTTCTTTTTTGCCTGCAAAAAAGAAAAAAAAAATTTTGGGGGTATTTTGAGCAAAAACGGACGCCGCCATTGCGCTCAGAAAGTCCGGGAGAGTCAAAAATCATATAAAATTTGTAGTTTTTGGCCACTGTGACTTCTGGGAGAAAATTTTTGCCCTCCTAGGGCCGTACGGCTCGAAAATCGAAAAAAAATATATTAAAAAAATCATTTTTTTGGTTGTTTTTTGCGTTCAAATTAACGCATGCAATGTTTTTTTAATCGCCACCCAGCGGCCACCATAGAGCCGCCAAGCGGCCTCCACCGCAGCGCCTCCATCGGGCTTCCCCGGCTCCTCCAGCAGCTCCCTCCGTGCGGTTCCCCCAGCGCCGCCCTCCACGAGCTCCTCCGGCAGCGCTTCCGACGGCCCCCGCTCAGCTCCGCTGCCGCCCGCAGCGTTCTCCGCCACCCCGCTGGCCTCCTCCGCCGCTCAGCTCCGCCCTCCGCTCCGCCGGCCGCCCGACGGGGTTTTTAAGCCCTGCGGGCCCTAGCAGCGGTCACATGGGTGACCGGGAGCTCTAGCTCCAGCCCCCTGCGCGCGCCATGCGCCCAGCGGCTTTGCATTTCCAGCCCCAGGGGCTTTAAAACTTTTTTTTGAAGCCTTTTTAGGGTACCTGGGCCTTTTTTACAATATCTTGAGCATACGGAGGTCTTTTTTCGACTTCTTTATATCGCCGGAAAGCTCTTTCTGAGCTCTTTCTGATTATGGAGGTTAGAGTTTTTGGATCTGCTGTTTTGATAGTGTTTTTTTCTGTCAAAGGTGATGTTTATTGTTTGCCTTCCGGGAGCCATATCTGGCTCATCCGGACTCCTTTTTCGGCAAACGAGATATCGTCGAAAAGCTGGTTCAGTGTGCTATTCAGTGGCAGAGGTTATTTTTCCAGATTCTACTCTAGGTTTTTACTCCTCTGAGTTATGCAGTTTATGCCATCTGGTGGAGTGCTTGGTTCTACAGGTCCGGGGATCTCTTCTTCTGAGTTCATAGCTCACTCTTCTTTCTGTCTTTTGAGCATTGTATGCTTCTTTTCTGATGTATCTTTGTTTTGTAAACGCACTGAGATAAAGTGCCCTCTTCTGCATTTCTGGGATCTTTTTCACCTGGTTCAGTTTTAGTATTCGCACTCAGTTATAAAGTGCCATGGGGGGATTCTGATGCATTTGCCACTATAGGCGCATCCACTCTTGTCAAGTGAGCGTACCTTCCACGACATTAGCCCATGTAGACTGTGTCTATGACACCGCCCTTTATCCTGTGCTTGTACCTTCTTTTGCACATAGGTGTTCCTGTTTCTTCTTCTTGCAGATATTTCTGGCATTGCATTTCAGTGTTCCTGTCACCCCGTTCAGCATTATGGGGGGGTTCACCTGTTGGCTCTATTGCTTCCTTGGTTCGGTTGAGTGATCTACGTATTTAGTTTTTGTTCCTATGTACTAGGCGGATGCAGTGGCTAGGCACCTATGCATTTCGGTGAGATGGTTCATCTACTATATAGACTCTCATTCATTCCTATTTTGGAGGTCACCTCTTCGATTGATCAGCTCTTCAGACTTTGTCTTCTCTACCTGGTCATGCACTATTTCAGTGGGGGTTCCAGCAGTATTCTTCTGACAGTGTTTGCAGCTTCATGCTTCGGAGATGCTTCATGCTCTTTCTTGTTCCTTTCTTTGGGACATTCCCTAGATTAGAGGCTTTGTTTCCTTCATCTAGTTTATTTCTTGTACTTGGGTACCTGATCAGGCCTTGTTGCCGGGACCCATTGTTCTTTCATGCATTTTTGTTTTCATGCATCTTTTAGTCCTTAGTTGTTTAGCTTCTCCCTAAGTTACACTTAAGGGGGGGTGTTAGAGTTGTCATATTATAGCTAATAATTAATTTATTTAATTATTAGTCTATTATTCTCTACACTTAAGTTAGACTTAGGCATCTCATTATTCTTTAAGGTTTTCACCTTTAGGGTTTTGGTATCCTTTTATAAGGATTCCCTCTTTGTATTTCATTAATTCACTTATTGGATTATAATAGCAATTTCTCTTTGCATGTCCATAAGATGTCTCTGGCTTTTTGGCCTCCATGATTTTTCTTGCTTCTGTGCTTTGCTTCTTCCATGTGACAGGGTTATGCATGCAGGTGTTCTTGGGAGATTAGTATTTCACCTAATCCAACAAATAGCGCATCTTATATTTATATGCACTACCAAAAATAATTAACTAGGTCGGCCTATAACCGATTACATACAACACTTCCAATTTAATTGGCTCAAGCGTTTTTACATAAAAACATAATTATATGTCTACAACTTGATTATAATAGGCTCATAGCCTTTACAAAGCAATATTATAACCGCTAAACAAAATAGTACCAGTCAGCTACATACTCTGTTATGTTCTGGCGTTCACTAGTTGTACCTCTTCAACTGTCTGTATCTTCATCATACTATCACATATGATCATGTGCTCTTAGACTTAGCATGAATACATACATACAAGCTTAACTTCAAGGGCACACACCATAACTAGGTCATATGCACATGCGTTGATGTTCTGACCTTCTGGTACTCTGCTAACTGTCTAGTTTTCTGTACTTAGCCAAATTCTAATCTTCTGATAATGTGTGCTGACTCCAAAACACAATATGACTTTGTTTCCATAATGATAACACTATATTTAGTCATATACAATAGTATAGTCAACTTTGAAACACTATTCACAACAATGAAAAAATATATTTGGAAGACTTTGGAAAATCAACTAAGCTCCCTCCAAAATGATTACCATAATTTTGGGGGTGATTTCAATTCTATTCTTAATTGTAAAGAAAATTTTGGGGGGTATCAGTTTGTATCCCAATCCCAAAAATATTTTAGACAATGGTTTATTAATAATAATCTGATAGATATTACAACATCTAATGGCTTATTCACCTAGAACAATCATAGGATAGGTTTTAGTCAAATTGCAGAAAGGTTGGACCAATTTCTCTTCAACGGAGACATTAGTAATTTCAATCATTCCCTCTCTACTGAGATCCTAACCAATGAAGGATCAGATCATTTCTTAGTGAGGTTAAACATTGTGAAAGAGGTCAAAGCACCAATAAATCCCTTTGAATTTGAGTTTATATGGTTTCAAGATGAAAATTATATGTTAATGCTAGAACAATGGTGGAGTCAGATAAAAGTTACAGGATCTAAGATTTTTTATTTTGCATCTAAACTGAAAAATATCAAATGCAAGATTCTTGACTAAAATAATAATAAATTTAATAGCTTTGAAAGAAAAATCAAAATAGAAAATAAAATTGAATCCTTAACTAAAGAAGTAATCGATATTGGTATGGATGAAAGCATATACAACAAAGAAAAAGAATTACATTGGCTAAGAAAGTAGAAATATTATTGAAGGAAGAAATATTATTGAAACAAGAATCTAGAGAAACATGGTTAAAAGGAGATAACAAACCAAATTCTTTCATAATAGTGTTAAGAGTAGAAGGAACACTAATCGGATTTGTTAGAAATAATCTTTCCTTGGTGTATATATGTAATTAAAGGATAAATCAAGGTATCCTATTTTGATTTGTCCTCTAGTCCAAGTAGGAGGACATGTCACCTTTTTGTAATTCCTTTAATAAGGAAATTAGATATTCCTCCTTAAGAGGATTCCTACACATGGCACACATCAAATGTGAATATGACACACATAGAGTATGGGAGTTACATGTAAACTCCTCCACTCATCTCTACTTAAGAGATGGTTCTCACACACTTCTCAAGGGTTCTAAGAGGTGCTCACATGGTTCTAAGTTGGTTCTCACAAGTTGGATTTCTCCTCTCTTCTCTCATTCTAATTCTTGCAATATTGTAATGAGCTCTCTCTCTCTCTCTCTCTCTCTCTCTCTCTCTCTCTCTCTCTCAGCTTCTTGCCTCATTCACATAATACACAAGGGGTTTTTCTTTCCTTTTCCCCTTTCAAAATCTTTGTGTTCTTGTCTTGGTTCTTGGAGCATTGTGGTGAACTTGTGGTTGATCTATTGAAGAAATCTCTCTCTCTCTCTCTCTCTCTCTCTCTCTCTCTCTCTGCATTTGGTAAAACTCTTCCTTTTGCACATTCTCTTGGATTCTTTCCTTCTCCCTTTCATTTTACTTTATGATTCTAACATGGTATCAGAGCATGTTTAATCTTTGATTTTGAGTGTGGATGCAGGGATAGCTGAAGGATATTTCAGTTGTGAAGGAGAAAGTTTTTTCTAACCATTGTTTTGCAGGTTTTCCTTCTTTTTTTTCTTGCATTCTAACATCTTGATCTTAGATTTGGATGGCTTGCCCCCAGATCTAAGTCCTTTTTCTTTCTTCTTTCAAGTTTTCGTTAAATATGGTTCTAACATTTCTTGCAAGTTTTTTTATTCTTTGTTTCTCTTATCATTTTGTACAGGATCTGAAATTATTGCTCATTTCTAACGTTTTTCTTATTCTTTATCTCTTTTTTCCCTATTCTTACCTCTGCAGGCTTTATTAATGTTTTTTTTATATCATTTTTTTGTAGACTAACATTTTTTTGCAGGCTATCATTTTTTTTGTAGGTATACTGCAGGCTATCTTTTTTTTGTTTATATTGTTGTTTGCCTCCCACCCTCTTAGCCTGTAACTAGCATTAACGTGCTCTTTGCTAGTATCGATTTCTTTGTTTTTCACGTTTCTCTTTCTTTCATTTGGGCTCCCATACCATATCCACATTCTTAGTATGTGTTGTTGCCTCTCACATATTTGTCTTGTATTTTGTCACTGCCACCACCATCTTCTTCCGGCCATATCACTGCACTGACTCCACTGTGGCCATTTTCATAGCTGGAGTTATTTTCCAGTTGGGAGAGGAATCAAACTCAAGCTCTTTCAATTTATTTCTCTCTCTTATTAGTCTTGGCTGCCTTTCACACCTCCATAGCGGGTTTCCTCTAACTTTAAATCTCCATTTGAGTTTGACCTTTATCTCCCCTTGTTTTTCTCCTCTTAGCAGGTTTCTTGTGCACCACCAAGCTTATTCTGTTTGATATTGGATTTCTCCAGCCTACAGTTCTTTGGAATTTAGTGGCAAGAGCATTTAGATATTTTTGAAATTAAAGTTGCAGATTCTAGATCAAACTAGTAGCAGAAATTAAAGTTTCCATTATCAATGTTTTCATAAAGTTTTTAACGTTTCATTTTATAACGTTAATCTTGCTTGACCATTTTTTTCCTTATATCATTTTTTAATACCATTCGGAGCTTTCTCAGTCAATATTCTCACTGTGTTTGGCAGTTTTCTCAGGGAACGTTACAAGTGTGGTGCCTTGTAGTCAATCGTTATGCCATGCTGCCAGGCATAATCTCTATTCCTTCATTATTCTCACTACCAGGCTGCCTAGCCCACAAAATTTTGCAGCGGTTCTCGGTATTCATTTATTTGGTTATTCATTCATTACGTTTGTTTATTCTTTCATTCATAACATTTCTTTGTTTCTATACGTTTTCTTCCTCACTTCTTTTTTCTGCAATTTACAGCTCTTGGGTGTAGCCAAGCAGAGCGCTTCCATCAAATCATTTTATTTTGGTTTACCATTATTCTTGGTTTCCATATATCTTTTAACGGTTTATCAGTATTCCATTTTTTTGTATATATCGACTACGTTTTGCAGCACTTTCATTATTCCGGTTTATCTTTCTTCCATTAATCTTCCAACACTTTCTCACATTTTTTTTTACTATATTACAATAATTAATTGAAAGGAATATTGTTTTATTTTGGATCTTCCAACCGCAGTCCATAATATTAATTGGCTGTATTTGCCAGAGGATAACTTTATTTAGCTTGGCATTTTTGTCATCTCATATTCTCATATTCTCCTGCAGCATTTATTATTTTTAATCATTAAGTTTATAAACGCAAGTTTTTTTCTTATGTCCTAAGATTCTTAGAATATATTCATAAGAATAAAGTCTTCCTCTTTTAGCCCTTACGTATTAGAACTTAGAGTTTTTTTTTAAAAAAAAAATCTTAATTTAAAGTTTTTTTAAAAAAGAAATCACTTCAGTTTCCTTATAAAAATTTTGAAATTTGTTATTAAACTATTTTAATTAACAATTATATTAAAATATTGAGTTTTAACATTTTATATCTATTTTAAATTAAAATTTAGTTTATCTTATATTTAAAGTAAACTTTGAATTTTTTTTTTTAAATGGGTTTTTTAGACTTTTTGTTTTAAAAAGTTTAAAATTTGAATGAGATTTCTTTATAAACTATAATATATTTTTAATAAAGTTTTATATTATTATTTT
This sequence comes from Chamaecyparis obtusa, assembly GCA_027943335.1. Taxonomy (NCBI): domain Eukaryota; kingdom Viridiplantae; phylum Streptophyta; class Pinopsida; order Cupressales; family Cupressaceae; genus Chamaecyparis; species Chamaecyparis obtusa. The sequence goes on along the minus strand of BSBK01002204.1, from coordinate 185,089 downwards.
TTTAATAACAAAATCTTATAGATTTTTTTTCAATTTCTATCAAGGAATTTTTTATCATTAAAATTCAAAGAGTATCAAAAAAAGAAATTTGAATTTTTTCACTACTCAAATATTCATTAACATTAAGTTAAATTGTATTTTTTGCATTCATTAGGCTCTATTTTTTACTATTTCTAACCTTTTTTAGTCGTCTTCATTTTTTCATAAATTTAATACCATTAGTGTTTATTTCACAATGTCTACTTTAGTTCCAGAAATCAAATTAACAAGTTCTAACTATCATCAATGGAAGACGCATGTTTCTTTCATCTTCCATTTTAAACATTTGCTTGAAGTTTCCACAGATGTGACTACTGAACTAGCCGCCTCTGCTGCTCAAACTGCTAAAGATGCCTGGCAAGTTAAGAATGATGATGCACTCGGTCTAATTGGATTCTCCATCAATCATGATCTCTATGTCTTGATTGGACATTGCACCAAAGCTCACGTAGCATGAGACATCTTGAAGCAAACCTACGATAGCTCCTCTGAATCACATAAGATTCAGCTCCAAGACAACTTGGAAGACCTTAGGTATACAAATTTTAAATCAATGGATGAATTTTTACTCAAGTTTGATGCTATCAGAACTCAGTTAAATGGCTTAAATGTTACTCTTACAGATATTAGATTAATTACTATAATTCTTAAGAAATGTCTCCCTAAAGAGTTTCAGCAATTTATCACTAACATCCACTCTCAGCTTACTATTTCTAGTTTAGCTCCTCTTTTAATTTATCATATTTTTCAAAATTTGTTACGTCAAGAGGAGGCTAAATTGTTGCAATTTGGCACTATTAAATCTGTTGAACATGCTTTTGTATCTAAAACTCAAAATCCAAATAAAAACTCACATACTAATCATCATAACAATAATTATTCCAATAACAACAAAAATTATCATAACAATAATCATCATAATAATGGTTATTCAAATAATCATAATAATGGTTATCATAATAATTATAATAGACCCCATTGTAATTATTGTGGGAAAGTTGGTCATGTGATCAATAATTATTTTAAGAAACTTAAACATGAAAATTCATCTCCTCCTAATAATCAAACCCATCATAATAATAACACTCGTCATGCTTTTACTATTCATTATGGGATGCCTACTTCTCATTTTGATGATAATACTATTTGGGATGAATATCATGATGATGTATATTCTTGGAATAACCCTCTTGATTACTATCTTCCTACTCAAAGTGATTATATGCTCTCTCCTTATGATGCAATTGAATTTGATGGTCCTTTCTCTCATGTTGATGATATGTTTGACCAAGAAGAAAAAAATATATCTAACTTTCTCAATGTTACTTTGCAAGATATGTTTATTACTCAAGATGAAATTCATGATGATAGAACTAATCCTATGATTTTTGTGGGGGATAATGATAATACTAGTGATTCTTATACTATCTCTACTCCTCTTGATGCTTCATATTATGATGAATATGTTACAGATGTGTTTTATGCAACTGAAGATTGCATTTTTTATTCTATGACTCATGATTCACATTATGATGAATACACTACATATTTGTTTTATGCAACTGAAGATTGCATTCCTGATTATTTTCCTCATGATTCACAATATGATTTTACTTTCCAAAGTGTTATCGATTCAGCACTAGGCGATCACAATGATGGGTGCTCTACTAGTGGTTCTTGCCTTTTTGTAGGCTCAGGTGTTGATTATGCTCCACCTCTATTTTCTACTGGAAAAAAATATACAGAATGCATAAATGCATCTCAATAATCTCAATGGTCACTTAAATATTTAGGCTCCCCTCAACAAGCACATACACCTTTGTTTTCTCAAAATGCTATTCACTTAGCCAAAATTCCTATATACCGTTCAAGCTCCAAAGCACAAGTTGAAGACATGCAAGATGATCAAGCCAAAGACATCCTAATGAAGACTCTTTCAAAAAAGACATCTCAAATTCATTGTAAACATTTGGGTTTGATACCTATTGATGTAATCACCCCAAGTAAAGATTAAAGGGGGGTGTTAGAATTAATCTTTTCTTGGTGTATATATGTAATTAAAGGATAAACCAAGGTATCCTATTTTGTATTTGTCCTCTAGTCCAAGTAGGACATGTCACCTTTTTTTAATTCCTTTAATAAGGAAATTAGATATTCCTCCTTAAGAGGATTCCTACACATGGCACACACCAAATGTGAATGTGGCACACATAGAGTATGGGAGTTACATGAAAACTCCTCCACTCATCTCTACTTAAGAGATGGTTCTCACACACTTCTCAAGGGTTCTAAGAGGTTCTCACATAGTTCTAAGTTGGTTCTCACAAGTTGGATTTCTCCTCTCTTCTCTCATTCTAATTCTTGCAATATTGTAATGAGCTATTTCTCAAGCTCTCTCTCTCTCTCTCTCTCTCTCTCTCTCTCTCTCTCTCTCTGCTTCTTTGTGTTCTTGTCTTGGTTCTTGGAGCATTTTGGTGAGCTTATGGTTGATCTATTGAAGAAATCTATCTCTCTCTCTCTGCATTTGGTAAAACTCTTCCTTTTGCACATTCTCTTGGATTTTTTCCTTCTCCCTTTTATTTTACTTTATTATTCTAGCAAGATTACTAAAATCAAAGACAAACAAAAATCTACTAGACAATCCAAACTTAATATCATTAGAATTTGTGAACTATTACAAAAATTTGCTAAATAACTTTGATCATACAAATTTAAAATCCCAAAATGAACTTTTAGCTTCCATCCCAAAAATAATATTAGAAAATGATAATAAATGGTTAAATAGAAAATTTACTATTGATGAAGTTAAGAATGCACTTTTTCAACTTCATCTTGGTAAATCACCTGGACCAGATGGCTTCCAAGTAGGGTTTTTTTCAAAAATGATGGCATTTTCTAGTGAATAAAATCTGGGAAGCTATGTAGGCTACTAGAAATTATGGTACATTACTAACAGAGATTAACACTACCTTTCTTACTCTCATCCCCAAAAAAACTAATTGCGAAGAACTTGGATACTTTTGACCTATTTCCCTACGTAATACAATGTACAAAATACTTTCTAAAATGCTAGCTAACAGATTGAAAATTCTTCTCCCAACTATAATTTCAGAAGAGTGAATAGGATTTGTACCAAAAAGATCAATCATGGATGGGATCATAATATCTCAAGAAATTATACACACAACACAAAGTAATAAAGAATCATGTATGTTAATTAAATTAGACATTCAAAAAGCATATGACAAAGTTGATTAGAGATTTTTATGTAAATTTATGGAAGCTTTTAGATTTTTCAAAAAATAGATAAACCTCATCTTCAATTGTATCTCTACACCCAAAATTTCCCTCCTTATCAAAGGAACATTGGAAGGTTTCTTTGATATATCCAAAGGTATTAGACAAAGAGATCCAATTTCTCCTTTCCTCTATGTTATTATGGCAGAGGCTCTCGGTAGAACCATATCTAAGGCACATCAGGATTGGTTGATTTTAGGAGTTAAGATTAGTAACACTGTACCAAATATAACGCATCAACAATTTGAAAATGATACTATCCTTTCGAGAGTTAGTACTAAGAGGGAAGCCAAATATTTTAAAGACATATTAGTTGTTTACATGAAGGCCTCCATGTAGAGAGTAAAACCTAACAAATCAGAAGTATACTTTATTAATACCACATTGGCAAAAGCTAGGCTAATTTCTTAGGCTATAAAATTGGAAAATTTCCATGTAAATATTTAGGGATTCCTATAGATAAAGGAATTCATAGCTCTAAATTATGGGAATTAATTTTAACCAAGATTCAAAACAAAAAAAGAAAATTGGAAAGGAAAATGGCTAACTAAGGCAGGTAGAACAACTATGATTAAATCTGTCCTATCAAAAATCCCAACCTAGAAAATGTCTATCCTTCCCCTTCCATGTAATATCACGTCAAGATTAGATAAGAATCTTAGGGAATTATTTTGGCAAGGAACTTCGGAGGATAAGAAATTAGCATTAATCAAATGGGAGAATATATGCAAATCTTCATCCCTTGGAGACCTAGGAATCAAAAATATGCAATGGAAAAATAAGACTCTTGGAGAAAAGCTAGTATGGAGATTAATGCATGAATCAAATAGTAAATGGGCCTCGATCTTCCTAAACAAATATATTTCTAGAGCTGACTCAATTAATATCTTTAGATCTCATAACCATGTCAAAGGTTCACGTATTTATAACTTTATTATAGACAATAGGGAAATTATCAATAAAGGTCTCACTTGGGACATTGGAAAGGGTGATGAAGCCTTATTTTGGAAAGAATCTTGGGGAGGCTACACTCCTATGGATAGGATGGCGTTAGCCCAGGAAACCATAGACACTCTGAGTAAATTATGGGGTAATAAGGTTAAGGACTATATTTATTTAGATGATGGATCATCCTTGAAAAACCTTTACAACATCCTAATAGATCAACAAGAAAGGCAAAGATTAGAATACATACTCAAAGAGAGATCTATCACTCTCAAATAAGAAAGGGATAGATTAGTATGGATGGGTTCAAATGATGGGATATATAGAATAAAAATGGATATCAGGCCATTATCAAAGTACATAATTTGGACACCCTAGATATCCCCCTGAACCTATGTTGGAACAAAGCATGTCTTCTAAAGGTAGGTATGTTCCTATGGGCAGCCCTACAAAAGAGAATTCTGACTACGGATAGATTCAGGAAGCTAGATTTTGAAGGACCATCTAGATTCCCTTTATGAAAATATCAAGAAGAAACACTTAACCATTTACTAATTAACTATCCCTATGCACAAGAATGTTGGAATTGGCTAAAAGGATGCCTTGGTTGGAGTTCTGTTATGCCCTAGGACATAGTTGATTTTCTTAAAGCATGGCCTCTCATAAACAAGACAAGTCTATATAAGGAATTTGGGTCATAAGTCCATCAATTTTGATATGGGAATTATGGAAGGAGCATAATAGAAGAATTTTTAACAACCAAACGATGGATACAAGGACATTAACTAACAAAATGGAAGAAACAATTGTGGAACTTATCAATAATAGACTTAGAAACTTCAATAACCATGTAAGATCATTTTCATTATGGTATAATAATATTAGAAACATGGAAAAACCTTGTTGTTCCTCCCCTTTATGGTAAAGGTGGCCTATCTAGCAAAAAGGAAAGAGAAAACTGCAAATGGAAAACCCCCAAATATGGATGGCACAAACTAAACTTCAATGGTGCATTGAGAGGAAATCCTGGAATTGATGGAATAGGATGAATCGTCCATGATTGGAATGGAAAAAACATAACTAAATGTTCAAAATCTATTAAACCAATGACAAATATTATGGTAGAATGTATGGCAGTATTAGAAGGAATCAAATTATGCAAGGATTTAGGAGTTTCAAAACTCAAGATAGAAGAGGACTCCCAAATCATTATTGATGCCATTCGAACAAACAATACACCAAATTGGAAACTAAACTCTAAACAAGAAGAGGTACAAGAAATTTTAAAATAAATGTCGCAGTACGAAGTGAAACATATATATAGGGAAGGTAATAAGAAAGCAGATGCTTCAGCTAATATGGGAGCTGATGGGTCACCATCCATAGAAATAGTTACAAGAGATTTAGATGAAAATCCTTAGAAAATATGAAAATAGGATCTAATCCATCATTTTTAAATACAAATTGGAAATTTTAGAAAACTTCTTTTCGAGAATCAGATAATAAACAAATATAGTGTAGATATATCTCATAGTCTTAGCTTAGATACTACAAAAACCTTCACATTTCTAATAAGGGTAAATTACCTCTATAAGAGTTGTTCTTATTATAAACAGATTAACCTTAACGTTAGGCTTTGTATATCTAGATTTGTCTATCTCTTCCCAAGATCCAATTTATATCTAAAGTCACTTTAAAAGAGGCTTTCACGGATTTTTGCTCGGGGAATGAGAAAGATTAATTAATGACTCCTCTTCACTCCTATCCCATAGTCTCTATGATCACTTAGATTAGAGTTTCTGAGGAATATGGGACCCATCACATTCATTAATAGAGGCTCATCATTTCCCCTCTTCATCATTAGTATCAAGCATGTTTTCCTCCATCAAATCCTAGTTCTAACAATTAGATACCTCTTAATATTCCCTTTAAATGCATATTTTGTATTAAATCACATTCTCGCTATATCGGTTTTAGCATAACCAATTAACTAAGTGTAGGGTATAAAAATGTATATACCAAAATGTAAGGTATAAAAAGAGATGAGATGGTATATGTAAGTTTAGGGAAACGTAAGATTGATGCAGGAGCATCTCGAGTCCTTGGCAATCCTATGTCACCAAAAACATATTTGAGTTTGTCTGTGTTGCTCAGTACTTGCTTTGACCAAGTTGGTCGATTTCCTTTGGTTACCAAGTATGGTCGGTTATCTCCTAGGCGGTCGGTTGTTTCATTGGCACTCGGGGATGTTTGTCTATTGCTTGATCATCCTTGCTTACTGATTAGTTTATTTTGAGTTTCTATTGAGGCCGACTTGTGCATTGATTATGGGTTGTGGATTTAATGTTGGTATCCATCATTGGGAAGTGTGTGGTCCTAGATTTGATTGTTACTTCCATTGATTATGGATCTGAAAGCCAACTCAATTTGGTAGCCTCTTGTATAAGTATAGTTGTTTAGTTAGAGTTGAGGGAGTCATTTTTAGATAGAAGATAGAAGATAGTAGAATCAATATTGTTCGTAGATCCTCACATGTTTGAGGAATTTTGTATTTCATTGTAATATCTAGCTGTAATTAGGAAGGCCTTATAGCCTGACATGTATGAATCAATTTGAATGAAGTTAATATATCAATGATCCATTTTTCTCTCTCTCACTATGTTGTTGTTGCTTCCGCATGTAGTTGAGTAGGCTGGATCTATAGGGCATGACATCATTTGGCCCCTAAGGTCCCTACCTCTACATTAGGTGGTATCAAAGCGAGGTGAGATCTAGATCTAGGTATGCGAATCTAGGTTTGTATGTTCCTTCTTGCGAAGCCCTAGTTGAATTGTTGTAGGGTGGCAGATTGTGATCTGACTTGCAATTGCAAAGGGTTTTCAAGATGGTTCATGGGAGGCGAGAAGCAGATCTAGGATTGGTAGGCATGTTGAGACAACTTGCTGCTAGATTAGAAGTTGTTGAAACCGCCCAAAGAAGAGGCGAACATCTTGAAGATGTTAGTGATAATGAAATTGAAGTGGAACAAGGTGAAGTAGAACCTACACCTGTGATGGATCAGGGTGAGGAAATATTCTTGAAGGCATTGACAAGTTTGAAGTCAACACCACATTCCAATCCTCCTGAATATAGTGAAAAATTGGATTCTGATGAATTGATAGACTGGATCATCAAGATGGAGAAATATTTTGAGTATGAAAATGTATCTAAAGAAAAGAAGGTGAAGATTGCAGGCACAAACTTGAAAAGTCATGCATCCTTATGGTGGGAGCATATGCAATTGGATTAGAAAAAGAAGGGCAAAGACAAGATCAAGGTATGAAACAAAATGGTGAATAAATTGAAAGGAAATTTTTTACCTTGTGATTATCAGATTAACCTACTTAGGTGAATGCAAAGCATAGGAGAGAAAGATAGCTCAGTAAAAGAGTATACTAAGGAATTATATAGACTAGATATCAGATCTGGACATGATGAGGATGATGTAGAAAGAATTGCTAGATACCTGAATTGTTTGAGAGTTTCCATCCAAGAGGAAATTAGTTTGGTCAAATTGGAGAACATTGAAGAGGCTTATCAATTTGCATTGAAGGCTGAGGAGAAATTGAACAAGAGACATGAACAGAGACAAAGAGGTCAAGGTGGTAGATTCCTATTGTCTGACTTTTAGTCACCCTTTTTTTTTGGCATTTGGAGTCATATGGTCAATGTCAGAGTCAAGTCTGGTCTGTCTAGTTATGTCTAGGTCAAGGTCCTCTCTAGGATAGGAAATCTTTGCCGGGTTTCCCTTCAAATTGCTTTCATGTTTTAGCCGGGTGGGTGGTTTCAAAGTCTTGTCATGATGGGTAGGTCATAGTTCCCAACCTAGCAAGGATATCATGTTTTCATTGATGAACTTGAAGTTGTGATCTCCAGGCATATACAAGGGACCTAATGGGAGTTTTTCTCATGATTGATGCAATTATAGGTCTGGCTTTTGAAATTTTAGAGTTTCACTCTATGGGGTAGTGTATACAATTCAGTTGATAAGGTTTCTTTTGTCTTAATGTGTACATTTCTTATAAAATAGAGCTTGCAAGTGGAAGGCATTTGATTACATTAAAGCTATGCAGATCAAGAAGATATTAAGTTGTGTTTCCAGATGATTGCATAAAAGGTAATCAAAGCATCATTATATCATATCTGATATCATTTTACCCAAGGCTTGTGATATTGAAGGCCTCATCTCAAATGATAACCAGTTTTGGAAGGAAAGAAATCTCAGTTCATGATTACAGTGGTATATTTCATCTTGCAGTCTTTATTCTCAAAAATGTTTTAGTATAGTTGATCTTTAAGTGCATAATGCAGAGATCTAATGGAGAAGCCACAAAGTATAATTCTTTGGAGGATCAAAAATGTGAGTTCTAAATAGGGATATGAGTAATATACTATGCTGATGAGTAGTGATCAGAAATTCATTGATTTAGTGACTATGCCTTTGAGGAAGGTCTCGGGTTATGGCTCTGGTTCGAGCTTGAAGACATGTTTTTTCTTTAATTACACTTCAATGATGGTTAGTCTTCATGATATCAACATGCAAGTTGATGCAGGAGCATCCTGGGTGTAAGAGCAATCTTGCATCACCCAAAAAAAATATTTCTATTTTTATATTCAATAAGGGCTATTTTGTGTCGAGCTGCTATTTATGGAAAGTTACTATTTTTGGTAATTTTTCTATGTGCTCAGAATGATCTGATTTCTTTCTTGGAGGTTCATTTTAGTCATATAAGTCTGCCAGTAAAGTTTCATTGCCAGATCAAGTGTATATTGGAAGATATTGAAGATTTTTGGTATTGGCAGTAGGGTACAGAAACTTTGAACTCAGTTTTGAAGGCTTTAGAGGTCCTAGATGAGGTTGAAAATTTGGGTGATGGGTGCTTGCGTGGGTCAAGCCTGTAGAGCGCTTCGTGGCATTTCTGAAATGGGGTTATAATAGCCGATCGAGTCAACTGGTGATGACTTATGGTCTTCGAAAGTTGGGCCACCTGAATTGGTAGAAAATAATTTTTTTCAAAATTTCTGTTCGGGTTTCAAAGGTTATCTTGAGCTGACTATGATGTAATAAAAAGTAAAATAAAATAATTCTAAGTTTGGTCGGCCTTATTGGCTAAAATTCTGGAACATTCCCAGGCGGTGGAAAATTGCCTATATAAGGAAGGCTATATTATTGTCTTAGGTAGTTCAGAATAGTTCTGGGTAGTAGATCTGGGCAATAATTCGAGGCTTTGTCCTAAAGAATCTTGTAAGGGAATGCCCATGTGGCTTTGCATATTGTAATTCTGAAAGTTTGTAATTCTACATTTGTGGAGATAATAAGAAGCCAATTTTCTATTCTTGCATATTGTTGTAGTTTCTCTGTTTCTGTTATGTGTTTGTGGTATTAAGGGGAGCACCCTTCATCAAGTGGTATCAGAGCTAAGTTTTCTTGAGTGTGTAAACAAATCCCTGACTGTGAGGCAGTTTGCACCAGGACCGTGGTTAGGGTTTCAGTGTGCATCGTGAAAATACCTCCACCAAGAGAACGTGGCGGAAGAGCTGGTGCTGTGACACTTGAGGTTAGAGAGCTACAGAGACAAGTGCGAGCATTGCAAAAAGAGATTCACAGAGGAATGAATCTTAATGTCAGAGACGAAAGTGAGGATGAAGCTGAAGAAGAATATCAAGAAGGAGAAGTTGAAATTGTGAACCAGGAGGAAGAAAGACTTTTTCGGGTGATTTCCAAGATTCGGAAAAGACCTAAGATTGAGGTTCCTACATTTTCTGAAAATCTTAACCCAGAGGAATTGATTGACTGGATCAATGAATGTGAGGAATATTTTGAGTATGAAGATGTTGAGGATCCTGATAGGGTCAAATTTTTTAAGGCCAGACTGAAAGGTCATGTGAAGATATGGTGGCAAGAGATTCAGTTGGAATGAAATAGAAGGGGAAAGGAGAAAATCATGAGATGAGATCGGATGGTGGATAAATTGAAGCGACAGTTCATTCTTGTTGATTATGAGCTTGATCTACTGAAGAAAATGTAGAGTTTGAAGCAAGCAGGAAGATCTATTCAGGAGTATACAGAGGAGTTCTATCGACTTCTTATCAGAACAGGCCATGCAGAAGCTGATAAGGAAAAAGTTGCCCGATACCTTAATGGGTTAAGGCCAAGCATTCAGGAGGAGTTGAATCTGGTTCAAATGAACAGTATTGAAGAGGCATACCAGTTTGCCCTAAAAGTAGAGAAAAAGCTGAACAAAAAGTTTGAGAGCAGAAAAAATGGAAGAGGCCGCGGTGGACGATCTGGAGGACTGTCATATGGTGGCCGAAATGAAGATCCAAAAAAAAAAGATGAGGCCAGTAGCAGTCAGAATCAGTGAGGAAATAGTTCCAATCACTTCCAGGATTAGAATAATAGAGATCAAAGAGGAAGAGGAAGAGGACAAGGATCTGGAAGAGGTGGCTTCCGTGGAACATGTTTTCACTGTGGAGAAGAAGGTCATAGGGCATTCGAATATCCTCAGTGCCAAGGCAGAACAGACAGGAGAAATGAAGGCCAGGCTAGAGTTGCACATGTAGATGAAGATGCCAGATCATCAAATTTTGAAGATGCTGAAAGAGGAGAAACGTTGATTAACAGAAGAGTCCTGTTGAGTGGTGAGAATGAACCTGAGCAAAGGAGGAGCCTGTTTCGCACCAGGTGCAAGTGTGAAGGTAAATGTTGTGATATGATTATTGATAGTAGAAGCACTGACAATTTGGTGTTAGAAGAGATGGTGACAAAGTTGAAGCTCAAGAGATAGAAACACCCACATCCCTATCAGATTGTCTGGGTACAGGATGACCACAAGGTCATAGTCAATGAACAATGCCTGGTGAAGTTCAAAGTTGGTGGATACCAAGATGAGGTATTGTGTGATATCATATCTATGGATGCATGTCATATGTTGTTGGGAAGACCATGGCAGTTTGACAGATGTGTTGTACATGATGGCCGTGCGAATACCTATTCCCTGACAAAGGATAGAGTGCGACATAAGCTAAAACCATTGAAGGAGACTGAAGAAAAGGTATGTGGTAATGCAAGGATAACTTTTGTTGATGGAAGAAATTTCTTAGATGGTATGAGGCATGAGCATGTATGTTTTTCTTTAATTCCAAAAGTTGGTAAAGAGGAAGTAGAAGATGTTCCTGTAGAAGTTGCAGATTTGTTGAATGAGTTTCAGGATATTGTATCCGATAACGTGCCTGATAGATTACCACCAATCAGGAAGATCAGTCATCAGATGGACTTGATCCCAAGAGTGAGTTTGCCAAACAAGGCAGCACACAAAATGACACCTACAGAAAGTGAGGAGTTGAACAAACAAGTACATGAGTTGTTATAGAAAAGATTGATCCATGAGAGTCTGAGTCCCTGTGCTGTACCAGCGGTATTAGCACCAAAGAAGAATGGAGAATGGAGGATGTGTATAGATTCTAGGGCAATAAACAAGATCACAATCAAGTACAGGTTTCCATTGCCACGAATGGATGATATTATGGACTGTTTGAGTAGAGCTGTGTATTTCTCAAAGATAGATCTAAAGAGTGGATATCATCAGATTCGGATCAGAGAAGGAGATGAATGGAAGACTACCTTCAAGATAAAAGAATGACTGTATGAGTGGTTAGTCATGCCTTTTGGGCTAACCAATGCAGCGAGCACTTTCATGCGGCTCATGAATGAGGTCCTGAAAGAATTTCTGGGTAAGTTTGTCATTGCTTACCTAGATAATATTTTGATCTTTAGTAAGACATTGGAGGAGCATATGATGCATATTCGTATGGTATTTGAAAAGCTGAGAGAAGAGAAATTGTTGATTAATTTGAAGAAGTGCAGTTTTGTGAAGAAAGAGTTAGTGTATTTGGGATTTGTAGTTTCAGCAAAAGGTCTAAAAATGGACCCACAGAAGGTACAGGCTATCCTTGAATGACCTACTCCAAAGAGTGCTACCGAGGTAAGATCTTTTCATGGTTTGGCTAGCTTTTACAGAAAGTTTATCAGAAATTTTAGCAGTATTTGTGGACCCTTGACTGAAACAATGAGAGGGGATAGAAAAGAGTTTAAGTGGACTAATGGGGTAGAAAAGAGTTTTCAATTGTTGAAACAAAAAATTACAGAACAACCAGTTTTAGCACTTCCAGATTTTAATAAGGTGTTTCAAGTAGATTGTGATGCTAGTGGTACTGCAATAGGAGCTGTTATGAGCCAAGAAGGTAAACCTGTTGCTTATTTCAATGAGAAGTTAAATGATGCCAAGAGAAAATATTCTGTTTAAGATCAAGAATTTTATGCTATAGTTCAGGCATTAAAGAAGTGGAGACATTATCTGCTTCTTAAAGAGTTTGTTTTGTATACTGATCATCAAGCTTTGCAATATTTGAATAGTCAAAGAAAATTGAATCAAAGGCATTTGAAATGGGTTGAGTTTTTGCAGAGTTATACATTTGTTTTGAAACAGAGGAGTGGAAAGTCTAATAGGGTTGCAGATGCTCTTAGCAGAAGGCAACTATTGCTGACAACAATGCAGATTGAAGTGGTTGGGTTCAAAGAACTCAAGAATTTGTATCCAAAGGATCCTAATTTTGGTGAAGCTTGGAAAGCTTGTACAGAACCTGTTACCCTAGACAGGACGAAATGGCTAGCTTTTATCATCCAAGATGATATGCTATTCAAAGGGAGTCAGTTGTGCATTCCAAAAAGTTCTATGAGAGAGAATCTCATCAAGCAGAAGCATAGCAGAGGATTGGCTGGACATTTTGGTCGTGACAAAACCTTTTCTTTGGTTAGTGAGAATTATTATTGGCCACAGTTGCAGCAAGATGTGAAGAAGTTTGTACAGAGTTGCAGAGTATGTCAGATGGTGAAAGGAATGAAGTAGAATATAGGGTTGTATCAGCCATTACCTGTACCAAAGAAGCCTTGGGAGGATATCAGCATGGACTTTGTTCTTAGTTTACTGAGAACTCAGCGGGGACATGATTCAATTTTTGTAGTGGTTGACAGATTTTCAAACATGGCACATTTCATTCCCTGCAAGAAGACTAATGATACTGTTCATGTAGTAGAATTATTTTTCAGAGAAGTGGTGAGACTACATGGTTTGCCAAAGACCATAGTTTCAGATCGGGACACTAAGTTTGTTAGATATTTCTGGCGTACATTATGGAAGAAGTTGAAGACAAATTTGAAGTTCAGTTCATCACATCATCCACAGACTGATGGACAGACAGAGGTGGTGAATAGGAGTTTGAGAAATTTGCTGAGATGTTTGGTTGGAGATAAGCCAGCAGGATAGGATTTGATTTTACCATAGGCTGAATTTGCATACAATAATTCTGTCAACAGGAGCACTGGTAAATCACCATTCTAGATTGTATATGGAAGTAGTCCGAGAAATGCATCTGAATTCAGGAAGATAGATAAAGGAGAAATAAGTAGTGCTGAAGCTGAGGATTTTGCAGAACACTTGAAGAACATCCATGGGGAGGTGAGGAAGCATATTACCAAGATGAATGCACAGTATAAGGCTAAGGCAGATGAGAAAAGGAGGTATAAGGAATTTTAGGTTGGTGATGAAGTCATGGTTCATTTGCGGAAGGAGCGATTTCCAGTTGGTACATATAACAATCTGAAAATGAAAAAGTTTGGACCATGTAAGATACTGAAGAAACATGATTCAGGAAATGCATATGAGGTAGAATTGCCTACTGAGCTAAATATTTCACCAGTGTTTAACATTTTAGATCTGACATAGTATCATGAAGGAGGTGTTGAAGATGTGATCACAGTAGCACAGTGGAGTATTCTAGCAACTAGTTCAGACACTAAGGAGATCGAAGATATACTGGACAGTCGTGTTGGAAGAAGCACAAGGAACAGGACATATGAAGAATATCTGGTCAAGTGGAAAGGATGACCTGTTGAAGATTCATCATGGCTGACAAAGGAGGAGGTTAGCCGTCTTAGTTTTCCTCTGCACACCTGAGTCGTGACAGGGTCACTTCTCAAATTACCCTAGGTGTCTGATGTAGGAGCATCCTGGGTGTAAGAGCAATCTTGCATCACCCAAAAAAAATATTTCTATTTTTATATTCAATAAGGGCTATTTTGTGCCGAGCTGCTATTTATGGAAAGTTACTATTTTTGGTAATTTTCCTATGTGCTCGGAATGATCTGATTTCTTTCTTGGAGGTTCATTTTGGTCATATAAGTCTGCCAGTAAAGTTTCATTGCCAGATCAAGTGTATATTGGAAGATATTGAAGATTTTCGGTATTGGCAGTAGGGTACAGAAACTTTGAACTCAATTTTGAAGGCTTTAGAGGCCCCGAATGAGGTCTAAAATTTAGGTGACGAGTGCTTATGCCAGTCAAGCCTGTAGAGCGCTTCGTGGCATTTCTGAAATAGGGTTATAATAGCCGATCGGGTCAACTGGTGATGACTTATGGTCTTCGAAAGTTGGGCCACCTGAATTGGCAGAAAATAATTTTCTTTAAAATTTCTGTTCGGGTTTCAAAGGTTATCTTGAGCCGACTATGATGTAATAAAAAGTAAAATAAAATAATTCTAAGTTTGGTCGGCCTTATTGGCTAAAATTTTAGAACCTTCCCAGGCAGTGGAAAATTGCCTATATAAGGAAGGCTATATTATTGTCTTAGGTAGTTTAGAATAGTTTTGGGTAGTAGATCTGGGCAATAATTCAAGGCTTTGTCCTACAGAATCTTGTAAGGGAATGCCCATGTGACTTTGCATATTGTAATTCTGAAAGTTTGTAATTCTACATTTGTGGAGATAATAAGAAGCCAATTTTCTATTCTTGCATATTGTTGTGGTTTCCCTATTTTTGTTATGTGTTTGTGGTATTAAGGGGAGCACCCTTCATCAAGTGGTATCAGAGCTAAGTTTTCTTGAGTGTGTAAATAGATCGCCGACTGTGAGGCAGTTTGCACCAGGACCGTGGTTAGGGTTTCAGCGCGCATCACGAAAATGCCTCCACGAAAAGAACATGGTGGAAGAGCTGGTGCTGTGACACCTGAGGTTAGAGAGCTGCAGAGACAAGTGCGAGCATTACAAGAAGAGATTCACAAAGGAATGAATCTTAATGTCAGAGACGAAATTGAGGATGAAGCCAAAGAAGAATATCAAGAAGGAGAAGTTGAAATTGTGAACCAGGAGGAAGAAAGACTTTTTCGGGCGATTTCCAAGATTCAGAAAAGACCTAAGATTGAGGTTCCTACATTTTCTAAAAATCTTAACCCAGAGGAATTGATTGACTGGATCAATGAATGTGAGGAATATTTTAAGTATGAAGATGTTGAGGATCCTGATAGGGTCAAATTTGTGAAGGCCAGATTGAAAGGTCATGCGAAGATATGGTGGCAAGAGATTCAGTTGGAGAGAAATAGAAGGGGAAAGGAGAAAATCAAGAGATGGGATCGGATGGTGGATAAATTGAAGCGACAGTTCATTCCTGTTGATTATGAGCTTGACCTACTGAAGAAAATGCAGAGTTTGAAGCAAGCAGGAGGATCTGTTCAGGAGTATACAGAGGAGTTCTATCGACTTCTCATCAGAACAGGCCATGCAGAAGCTGATAAGGAGAAAGTTGCCCAATACCTTAATGGGTTAAGGTCAAGCATTCAGGAGGAGTTGAATCTGGTTTGAATGAATAGTATTGAAGAGGCATACCAGTTTGCCCTAAAAGTAGAGGAAAAGCTGAACAAAAAGTTTGAGAGCACACAAAATGGAAGAGGCCGCGGTGGACGATCTAGAGGACGGTCATATGGTGGCCGAAATGAAGATCTGAAAAAGAAGGATGAGGCTAGTAGCAGTCAGAATCAGCGAGGAAATAGTTCCAATCACTTCCAGGATCAGAATAATAGAGATTAAAGAGGAAGAGGAAGAGGACAAGGATCTGGAAGAGGTGGCTTCCGTGGAACATGTTTTCACTGTGGAGAAGAAGGTCATATGGCATTCGAATGTCCTCAGTGCCAAGATAGAACAGACAGGAGAAATGAAGGCCAGGCTAGAGTTGCACATGTAGATGAAGATGTCAGATCATCAAATTCTGAAGATGCTGAAAGAGGAGAAATGTTGATTAACAGAAAAGTCCTGTTGAGTGGTGAGAATGAACCTGAGCAAAGGAGGATCCTATTTCGCACCAGGTGCAAGTGTGAAGGTAAATGTTGTGATGTGATTATTGATAGTGGAAGCACTGACAATTTGGTGTCAGAAAAGATGGTGACAAAGTTGAAGCTCAAGAGACAGAAACACCCACATCCATATCAGATTGTCTGGGTACAGGATGACCACAAGGTCGTAGTCAATGAACAATGCCTGGTGAAGTTCAAGGTTGTCAGATACCAAGATGAGGTATTGTGTGATATCATATCTATGGATGCATGTCATATGTTGTTGGGAAGACCATGGCAGTTTGACAAATGTGTTGTACATGATGGCCGTGCGAATACCTATTCCCTGACAAAGGATGGAGTGCGACATAAGCTAAAACCATTGAACGAGACTGAAGAAAAGGTATGTGGTAATGCAAAGATAACTTTTGTTGATGGAAGAAATTTCTTAGATGGTATGAGGCATGAGCATGTATGTTTTGCTTTAATTCTAAAAGCTGGTAAAGAGGAAGTAGAAGATGTTCCTGTAGAAGTTGCAGATTTATTGAATGAATTTCAAGATATTGTATCTGATAACGTGCCTGATGGATTACCACCAGTCAAGAAGATCAGTCATCAGATGGACTTGATCCCAAGAGTGAGTTTGCCGAACAAGGTAGCACACAGAATGACACCTACAGAAAGTGAGGAGTTAAACAGACAAGTACATGAGTTGTTACAGAAAGGATTGATCCGTGAGAGTCTGAGTCCCTGTGCTATACCAGAGGTATTAGCACCAAAGAAGAATGGAGAATAGAGGATGTGTATAGATTCTAGGGAAATAAACAAGATCACAATCAAGTACAGGTTTCCATTGCCACGAATGGATGATATTATGGACTGTTTGAGTGGAGCTGTGTATTTCTCAAAGATACATCTGAAGAGTGGATATCATCAGATTCGGATCAAAGAAGGAGATGAATGGAAGACTACCTTCAAGACAAAGGAAGGACTGTATGAGTGGTTAGTCATGCCTTTTGGGCTAACCAATGCACCGAGCACTTTCATGCGGCTCATGAACGAGGTCCTGAAAGAATTTCTAGGTAAGTTTGTCATTGTTTACCTAGATGATATTCTGATCTTTAGTAAGACATTGGAGGAGCATATGATGCATATTCGTATGGTATTCGAGAAGCTGAGAGAAGAGAAATTGTTGATTAATTTGAAGAAGTGCAGTTTTGTGAAGAAAGAGTTAGTGTATTTAGGATTTGTAGTTTCAGTAGAAGGTCTAAAAATGGACCCAGAGAATATACAGGCTATCCTTGAATGGCCTACTCCAATGAGTGCTACTGAGGTAAGATCTTTTCATGGTTTGGCTAGCTTTTACAGAAAGTTTATCAGAAATTTTAGCAGTATTTGTGGACCCTTGACTGAAACAATGAGAGGGGATAGAAAAGAGTTTAAGTGGACTAATGGGGTAGAAAAGAGTTTTCAATTGTTGAAACAAAAAATTACAGAACAACCAATTTTAGCACTTTCAAATTTTAATAAGGTGTTTCAAGTAGATTGTGATGCTAGTGGTACTGCAATAGGAGCTGTTATGAGCCAAGAAGGTAAACCTGTTGCCTATTTCAGTGAGAAGTTAAATGATGCCAAGATGAAATATTCTATTTATGATCAGAAATTTTATGCTATAGTTCAGGCATTAAAAAAGTGGAGACATTATCTGCTTCCTAAGAAGTTTGTTTTGTATACTGATCATCAAGATTTGCAATATTTGAATAGTCAAGGAAAATTGAATTAAAAGCATTTGAAATGGGTTGAATTTTTGCAGAGTTATACATTTGTTTTGAAACACAGGAGTGGAAAGTCTAATAGGGTTGCAGATGCTCTTAGCAGAAGGCAACTATTGCTGACAGAAATGCAGATTGAAGTAGTTGGGTTCAAGGAACTCAAGAATTTGTATCCAGAGGATCTTGATTTTGGTGAAGCTTGGAAAGCTTGTACAAAACCTGTTACCCTAGACAGGACGAAATGGCTAGATTTCATCATCCAAGAAGATATGCTATTCAAAGGGAGTCAGTTGTGCATTCCACAAAGTTCTATGAAGGAGAATCTCATCAAGGAGAAGCATAGCGGAGGATTGGCTGGACATTTTGGTCATGACAAAACCTTTTCTTTGGTTAGTGAGAATTATTATTGGCCACAGTTGCAGCAAGATGTGAAGAAGTTTGTACAGAGTTGCAGAGTATGTCAGATGGTGAAAGGAATGAAGCAGAATATAGGGTTGTATCAGCCATTACCTGTACTAGAGAAGCCTTAGGAGGATATCAGCATGGACTTTGTTCTTGGTTTACCGAAAACTCAGCGGGGACATGATTCAATTTTTGTAGTGGTTGATAGATTTTCAAAGATGGCACATTTCATTCCATGCAAGAAGACTAATGATGCTATTCATGTAGTAGAATTGTTTTTCAGAGAAGTGGTGAGACTACATGGTTTGCCAAAGACCATAGTTTCAGATCGGGACACTAAGTTTGCTGGATATTTCTAGCGTACATTGTGGAAGAAGTTGAAGATAGATTTGAAGTTTAGTTCATCACATCATCCACAGACTGATGGACAGATAGAGGTGGTGAATAGGAGTTTGGGAAATTTGCTGAGATGTTTGGTTGGAGATAAGCCAGCAGGATGGGATTTGATTTTACCACAGGCCGAATTTGCATACAATAATTCTGTCAACAGGAGCACTGTTAAATCACCATTCTAGATTGTATATGGAAGTTATTCGAGAAATGCATCTAAATTGAGGAAGATAGATAAAGGAGAAATAAGTAGTGCTGAAGCTGAGGATTTTGCAGAACACTTGAAGAACATCCATGGGGAGGTGAGGAAGCATATTACCAAAATGAATGCATAGTATAAGGCTAAGGCAAATGAGAAAAGGAGGTATAAGGAATTTCAAGTTGGTGATGAAGTCATGGTTCATTTGCGGAAGGAGCGGTTTCCAGTTGGTACATATAACAAACTAAAAATGAAGAAGTTTGGACCATGTAAGATACTGAAGAAACATGATTCAGGAAATACATATGAGGTAGAATTGCCTACTGAGCTAAATATTTCACCAGTGTTTAACATTTTAGATCTGACAGAGTATCATGAAGGAGGTGTTGAAGATGCAATCACAGCAGCACAGTGGAGTATTCTAGCAACTAGTTCAGACACTAAGGAGATCGAAGATATACTGGATAGTCATGTTCGCAGAAGTACAAGGAATAGGACATATGAAGAATATCTGGTCAAGTGGAAAGGATGACCTATTGAAGATTCATCATGGCTGACAAAGGAGGAGGTTAGCCGTCTTAGTTTTCCTCTGCACACCTGAGTCGTGATAGGGTCACTTCTCAAATTACCTTAGGTGTCTGATGCAGGAGCATCCTGGGTGTAAGAGCAATCTTGCATCACCCAAAAAAAAATATTTCTATTTTTATATTCAATAAGGGCTATTTTGTGTAGAGCTACTATTTATGGAAAGTTACTATTTTTGGTAATTTTTGTATGTGCTCGAAATGATCTGATTTCTTTCTTGGAGGTTCATTTTGGTCATATAAGTCTGCCAGTAAAGTTTCATTGCCAGATCAAGTGTATATTGGAAGATATTGAAGATTTTCGGTATTGGCAGCAAGGTACAGAAACTTTGAACTCAATTTTGAAGGCTTTAGAGGCCCCGGATGAGGCCGAAAATTTGGGTGACAGGTGCTTGCACGGGTCAAGCCTGTAGAGCGCTTCGTGGCATTTCTGAAATGGGGTTATAATAGCCGATCGGGTCAACTGGTGATGACTTATTGTCTTCGGAAGTTGGGCCACTTGAATTGGCAAAAAATAATTTTCTTCAAAATTTCTGTTCGAGTTTCAAAGGTTATCTTGAGCCGACTATGATGTAATAAAAAGTAAAATAAAATAATTCTAAGTTTGGTCGGCCTTATTGGCTAAAATTCTGGAACCTTCCCAGGCGGTGGAAAATTGCCTATATAAGGAAGGCTATATTATTGTCTTAGGTAGTTCAGAATAGTTCTGGGTAGTAGATGTGGGCAATAATTCGAGGCTTTGTCCTATAGAATCTTGTAAAGGAATGCCCATGTGGCTTTGCATATTATAATTCTGAAAGTTTGTAATTCCACATTTGTGGAGATAATAAGAAGCCAATTTTCTGTTCTTGCATATTGTTGTGGTTTCTCTATTTCTATTATGTGTTTGTGGTATTAAGGGGAGCACCCTTCATCACAAGTCTAAGGAGAATGGTGATATTACAATCCGTTATTGATGAAGCAATTGCAAAATGCAATCTTTCCTTGGAGTATAATAGTCATGTGATGAAGCCACGGCTTGTGGCATTATTGAAATACAACTAGCTAATGCCCAGGGTTTTCTTTGGTTGAAATGAATTGAAACAATCATATAATAGCTTTCAAAATGTTTAGATGTTCGAAAGTGAGAAGTTAATATGGTTTGAAGGAAGAAAATTATGGCTGTCGCATGATTGCATAAACTAAATATGAGTTATGCGATCATGTGAAAAGTAAAAAAAAGGGCAGATTAGTGGGCCCTGTTTCTCAGTGGGACCTGAGTTATGACATAGCCTGAACTTCCACATGGTAGTGGGACCCACGTACTCTAATAGCATAGATGTGCCAATGATAAAGTAGTCGCATGATCGCATGGATTAAAATATTGCTATGTGATCATGCGACAACGTAAGTCACCGAAGATGCTTAGCGACTTAGTGGGATATTGACACGTAGCCATGGGACCAAAAGAGTTGTAGATACTAAATCAACGGTAGTCGGTTAGTCGCTATGGGAAGGAAGATGCTTTAAAAACTTGCAAGATCTTTCCACATGTCACGTGGGGCCAAGAAAAGTTTTTCCGTGGTTATAAGATGCTTAATCGACGATCGTCGCTTTGTCAATATGGTACAGGAGATTCTTTGTGGGTTAGCGGGATCGCTCCACGTGCACCAATCATAGAGAAGTTGCATGATCGCATGGAATAAAATAATGCTATGCAATCATGAGACAATGGAGTTCGGGCAGGCGAATGCGCTCTATTGGGACCCACGTAGGCCAATAGTGCAAGTGCGACGATGAGATGGAATAGTTATTAAATATTGCGCCAATGATAAAGCGTAGGGGGTCACTGCCAGGAGATCTATGACTAGTGTATGATTGAAAGGAATATTCTTTCCTCTCACGATCATACAACCACCGTTTGATGAGAAACTTGTTAGGTGGGACCCGAGACTTAAGGAAAATAAAGAGATTAAAAAGTTGACGTAATCCATTTTCAATTGTCATAAATAAGTACGTTGAAGGTGACTAAGAACCGAAGGGGATATTGATGATAGATTTCTCGACTGAGGTCATGAGTAGGGAAAGAATAAAGAGTATAATCCTAATGATTTTGTATGTTGTAGCTTGCGGTCTAGTAGATGCAACATGGGTTGCCATAGGTGGTGGTAATGATAACAGCTATAAGATCATGCCAAATATTTCAGAGACATTTAAAAAAGGTTGAATGCAGTTGTAGATCGGATTGACTATTGTTTGAAAGATAGTTCGACTCCGAGAAGCCCAATGGATTTGACTTGACAGATGCTATTAAAAAGAAGATAAAGGACTCAAATTGAAGCGTCACAATTATGATGTCTTTTCTTGTTCTCATGTCAGTGATTGGCTTTTCAAATTCTATCATCGAGATGTTCTCTCTTTCTGCCTGGTCTTTTTAAATTCTGGAATATGAATCATTTTCCTGTAAGCATTGTATAAATACCGTGAAGAAAATGAATGGTAGGGGTCGGCAAACTTGTATTGGAGTAGAGTAATTCTATTTGCTAAGCTTTATTTCATGTTTGTTGTGCCAGTAGTTGTTCATTTGCATTTGAATAGAAAGAATAGTTATATATGATGCTGCAGTTCCTTATTGGATTCCATTTCATGTAGTAATTGGAGTATAAGTGATTCTATTTACTTTTCATGTATGATTCTTCTCCTATTCATTTAGTAGTTTAGATGCATGCACCTGAATAGAAAGTACAATTGTATATTGAACTGTGATTCCTACTTGGATTCCATTTCATGTTAGTAATTGTAGCATAAGTAATTCCATTTACTATCCATGTATAATTCTACTTCTATTCTCCTCAATAGATTATGCATTCTTAGAATAGATAGGTTTAGTTAGAAGATAGTCTTTATGATAATCTGTGATCAACATTCCATTGGGGATTATAGGTTATCCACTTTATCCTTGCCTGAATTGTTTGTGCCTACAAACAATTTGGTTAAAACTCATAGGAGATAATCTGATGATCATTAAGAAACAAATATATTGAAGATTAAACACAATCAAGGAGTTGTACCTGTCAATTTAGAGGGCAGTGATAGATGACTTACACTGACCCATTTGTTGGTGAACATCCTTTTGTTCTCTCACCTTGGGTGTTAAGAAGAGTCAAAGATTATAAATCTAAAGGGAGGACAAACTGTTAACCAAAAATTCCCTAGAGGAAGAGGTAGATCTAATGGTGAAAATATTAGATCTGAACCTGAAAAGACAAATCTAGACAAAGGCAAGACCGAGTGGAAAGGTGAAAGTTCATCTAGAGGCAAAGGAAATAACTACTGAGGTGGTTATAGTAGAGGTAATTTTTGAGAACCTTCTTATAATTATGGAGAAGAAGGACATAGATATTTTGAATGTACACATGCTAGTAAGAAGGCTGGTAGCAGTAGGAATGCTTTGGTACAAGAAGAGTCACTGAATGAACTTGAGAAGGAGAATAACTTAATGGTGAGAAGAGCACTATGGAATGAAAGTTAAAAGGAAGATCTAGTAAGGAAAAGTTTGTTCAAGACCAGATGTAGAGTTTGTGACAAAGTTTGGAAGGTAATCATTGACAGTGGTAGCTTGGAGAATCTGACATTTGAGGACATGGTCACAAAGTTGTAGTTGGAAAGTTTGGAACATCCGAAGCCATATCAGATTTCATGGATCAAAGATGAGCATACACTCCTGGTAAGTGAACAATGTTATGTGAATTTGAAGATTGGAAGGTACTATGATAAGGTGTTGTGTGATATTATGCCTATGGATTGTTGTCATATTTTTTTGGGTAGACCTCTGCAATATCATAGACATGCTATCTATGATGGGAGATTGCATAAGTACACTATTGTGGCTGATGGAAGAAAACAAATCTTGTTACCTTTGATGGAAGAACCTGTTAGTAATGTTTGCACATATGTGAAAGTTTTCTTGATGGAAGGAAGAAAGTTTTCTAAGGATTTGAAGAAGAATGATGTATTTTTTGTTGTGATTCCTAACAAACTGAGTAAGAAAATAGAGGATAGTGTTCCTAAGGAGATTGATAAGTTACTCACCGAGTATAGTGATATCATTTATGATAATGTACTTGATAGTTTTCTACCAAAAATAAGTATTGATCATTGCATGGATCTAATCCCTAGAGCTAGTTTACCGAATAAGGCACCTCATCAGTTGACACCTACCGAGAATCAGGAATTGAACCGATAGATTCAAAAGTTGCTGGAGAAAGGTTTGATCAGAGAAAGTTTGAGTCCTTGTGTAGTACCTGCGATATTGGCACCTAAGAAGAATGGAGGATGGTGAATGTGTACTGATTCCAGAGAAATCAATAAGATAACAATGAAGTATAGGTTTCCTATACCAAGAACGGATGACATAATGGACAATTTGACTGGAGCAAAGTATATCACAAAGATTGATTTGAAAAGTGGGTATCATCATATCAGAATCAGAGAAGGTGATGAATGGAAGACTACTTTCAAGAAAAAACAAGGTTTGTATGAGTGGTTGGTTATTCCTTTTGGTTTAACTAATGCACCAAGTACTTTTATGAAGCTGAATAATGAAGTTTTGAAGAAAATTTTGGGTAAGTTTGTGATTGTATATCTTGATGATATTCTGATATTTAGTAAGACCAGAGAAGAATATTTTTTTCATGTTAGACAAGTTTTGCAGAGATTGAAAGAAGAAATTTTGTTGATAAATTTGAAAAAGTGTTCATTCATGAAAGAGGAGATTGTGTATTTGGGATTTGTAATTTCAGCTGATGGTTTGAAGATGGATCCTGAAAAGGTTGAAGCTATTCTGAATTGGCCTACACCTATGAATGCTAGTGAGGTAAGAAAATTTCATGGTTTGGCAAGTTTCTACCAAAATTTCATAAGGAATTTTAGTTCAATTTGTAATGATATGACTGAGACTATGACAGGAGATAAGAGAGAGTTCAATGGACATATGGAGCTAATAAAATTTTTGAGACTCTGAAACATAAGGTTGCTGAATTGCCTGTTTTGGCATTGCCTAATTTCAATAAGGTATTTCAAGTGGAATGTGATGCAAGTGGAAGTGCAATTGGAGTTGTGTTGAGTCAAGAAGGTAAACCTGTTGCTTTCTTTAGTGAAAAGTTGAATGATGCTAGAAGGAAATATTATGTGTATGATCAAGAATTCTATGCTATTGTTCAAGCACTAAAGAAGTGGAGACATTATTTGATACTGAGTGAATTTGTGTTGTATACTGATCATAAGGCTTTATAATATTTTTGTAGTCAGAATAAGTTGAATCAGAGACATATGAAATGGGTTGAGTATTTGTAGAGTTATACATTTGTGATAAAACATAAGAGTGGAGTCGCTAACCGAGTTGTTGATGCATTGAGTAGAAGAAGATCTTTAATGACCAAGATGAAAACTAAAGTTCTTGGTTTTGATGAGATGAGAGATTTGTATGAAACTCACCCTAATTTTTTTGAGCCGTGGTGAAAGTGCAGAGCACCTATTCAAGATCATCCAAGTACAAAATGGGAAAAATATTTCATTCAAGAAGGTATGTTGTTTAAAGGTATTCAGTTGTGTATACCGAGAGGACAAATGAGAACTAATTTGATGAAGGAGAAAGATAGTAGTGGTTTGGCTAGACATTTTGTTATTGATAAAATTTTGAATTTGCTTAAGGAGAAATACTTTTGGTCGTAGTTCTATAAAGATGTTTAGAAATTTGTGAAAAGTTGTGGAATTTGTCAAGTAGTAAAAGGAGTAAGTCAGAATACTGGATTGTATACACCGATTGTTGTACCTGAGGAACCTTGGACTAACATTAGTATGGATTTTTTTCTTGGCTTACCAAAGATAGTAAGAGGTAATGATTCTATATTTGTTGTGGTAGATATATTTTTAAAGATGGCACATTTTATACCTTGTAGAAAGACATCAGATGCAGTACATGTAGCAGATCTTTTCTTTAAGGAAATTTTTAGATTGCATGGATCACCAAGGAGTATTATCTCTGACTGAGACAGTAAATTTATTGGAACATATGGGAAGTTTAAGATGAAGAAATTTGGACCTTGCAAGATATTGAAGAAATTTGACAGTGGAAATGCATATGAGATTGAGTTACCTGATGACATGGACATATCACTGATTTTCAATATTACTGATTTGTATGAGTATCATGAACCTGATGAAGACATGGCAGTATCGATGGAATATCCTAAGAAGCAAAATGAAGAAGTTGAGCATATTTTGGAGCAAAGAATTGGCAAGAGTACAAGAGTTAAATAGTATATGGAATATCTGGTAAAGTGGAAGAACAGACCAATTAAAGATAGTTCATGGATTTCACAATTCAAGTTGGATGCAGCTCAGATCAGACCTACTAAATGATTTGGAGAATCATTTCTAAATAACACCAGGTGTCTGATTCAAGAGCATCTCAGGTCCTTGGCAATCTTGTGTCACCAAAAATATATTTGAGTTTGTTTGTGTTGCTCGGTTCTTGCTTTGACCAAGTTGGTCAGTTTCCTTTGGTTACCAAGTATGGTCGGTTATCTCATGGGTGGTCGGTTGTTTCACTGGTGCTTGGCGATGCTTGTCTATTACTCAGTCATCCTTGCTTACCAAGTAGTTTATTTTGAGTTTCTATTGAGGCCGACTTGTGCATTGATTATTGGTCATGGATTTAATGCTAGTATCCATCATTGGGAAGTGTGTGGTCCTAGATCTAACCATTCCTTCCATTGATTGTGGATCTGAAGGTTGACTTAGTTCGGTAGCCTCTTGTATAAGTATAGTTGTTTGGTTAGAGTTGAGGGAGTTAGTTTTAGATAGAAGATAGAAGATAGTAGAATCAATATTGTTGGCCGATCCTCGCATGTTTGAGGACTTTTTTATTTCATTGTAATATCTGGTCATAACCAAGAAGGCCTTATAGCCCGACATGTATGAATCAATTTGAATGAAGTTAATATATCAATGATCTAGTTTTCTCTCTCTCACTGTGTTGTTGTTGCTTCTATGTGTAGTTGAGCAGGCTAAATCTGTAGGGCGTGCCATCATTTGGCCCCTAAGGTCCCTACCCCTGCGTCAAAGATCTTCTTCCTAATCGCAAATTCCCAAAGGAAAGATCCAAATTGATTAACCACCAAGTCAATGCACAAATGAATCAATCTATGAAGAATATGAAGAAAGAGGAAAACATTATATTCTGTTATAGAATAGAGTATTGAAATCTTTATTGAATTGAAGACAAATACTAACCTCAAAGTATGACAGATGTGGAAAATGTTATTTTCTAGTGCCTATACTCAGTTTCTGGAAATTCTGCAATCGGATCTGGACCGGAAACACAAAGATAGAGATAAACCAGAAATATTTTTCTTTACTAAAAAAGGTCGACCTTGACCTAGGTAGAAAGGTTGACCTTTACCTACATTGCTCCAATGGAAATTTTGTTCGCAGATCCTGAAAGTTTGCCGAAAAGGGTGTCCAGATCTGCACTGTAATTTGTTGTTTTGTACCTGTTCCTACAAGAAAAATGGTTTTATTGTTGGGGGGGAGGGTTTTGCCTTGGTCAAACCCTAATGTAGGAATTAACCTTGAAATGGAATTTAAATTGCAATAATAAACAAAGTAAATGAAACAATTCACCTTGCTTATGTTGAAACCCTTGTGGAGGATTCGAATCCTTGAATCCAAAAGTACGGATGCTCCAAATGAATTTAGAATTGAATGTAGGATATCTCAAATCAATTGTCTTAGATCTTCAACACCAATCTTGAATGGATCTTGGAATAGGGGTGAATCCATAATAGTGGGTTGCACTTTTTTGCCTGAACGGACACTGAACTCTACATTTTGAGAAAAACTTTCAGATTCGGATGCATATTGTCATTGAACCGTTCAAAATCAAAGGATGAAGTAAATTAGAGTCTTTTAGGATTTTCTGTCTAAATTCTAAATTTATTTTTTTCAATTTTTTTTAATTTATTTGAATACTTTTTTCTTTCTCCCACGAAAACTCGTATGGTGCTGAAAACGTCATTTTCAAATAGTAACACTGTTTTCATACAACATAATTTTTTTTGTAAAATAGATATGAATGTGATTCTTTCAAATTTAGTTTTGTAACATCCATACGAAGGGCATCCAATTGGTTTGATGATATTATCACTATTATTGCATATTTTATTAACGTTTGAAGTTGACAAAACCATAATTTTGACGTACCTTGACTACATAGCTTATAACTTATTGTGTATTTATCAAATTTCAATTATTATTATTTTTAATAGAAAGTAGACTCAAATATGAAGGGCACTATTATTTTTCAAAAAAAACAATTCTTTTTTCTATTATTTTTCATTGAACGTCAAACTCAGAGGTTTATATTTGATAAAAAACCTACATTCATTTAACGTCAAAAACCATACACATAATAAATTTAAAAATAGTCAAATATATAATCGTTAGAAAGCTAGTTCCGAGTACTTGTTTTATGAAAAAGGATGTCTTCTTATTCTTCCATTTGATTAGCGCACTTGAGGCCCGAAGCTATGAAATTCTCAGAATTTCTTCAAAACTTGCAACCATGGCCTAAACCAAGCACTTTCGATAGAAAGTACTTTTGATCAAAACTTTTGACTTTCGATCGAAAGTACTTTTCCAAAAAATGCAATTTCTAGCCATTACTAAACTACTTTCGATAGAAAGTCAGTTAGTTTCGATTGAAAGTTAACTTTGACTTTCGATAGAAACCTATGTCGGCCTTTTTGGTGGCATTTCCAGTTAATAAGGATAAGGTATAAATAAATGTATATTTTTTTCATTTCATAAATCTAAAAGCTATAAAATAATTCACATTTAGGGAAAGGAAGACATTTTGGCATGGAATAATTTTCTAAGTTGTGATGGGAAATAAAAAGAGAAGGCTAAACAAAAGTACATGACATTATTGAAGAGACTGAACAAAGACTACTTGAAGAATCACGAAAAAGATATCATCATCGACAACAAGGTATGTCTAAGATGTTTCTCTAGATAGATATTTTAAGTTGATGGTCAAGACTTGTCTTAATGTTCATGTAAATCTGATATTGTACCTATTAGACTTAATTAGACCTAACTGTAGACCTATTTGGACTAATAGGACCTATTAGGACTTATTAGGGCCTATTAGGACTAATTAGGACCTATTCTAGGACTAATAGGACCTATTAGGACCCAATTAGAATCAATTAGAACCAATTAGCACCTAATTAGACTCAATTAGAACCAATTATGACCTATTAAAACCCAATTAGACTCAATTATAATAAATTAGCACCTTATTAGACTCAATTAGGACCAATTATACCCAATTAGGCCCAATTAGAACTAATTAGAACCAATTAGAACCTAATAGGACCTATTTGGACTAATTAGGACCTAATAGGACCTATTAGGCCCTATTAGGACTAATTAGGACCTAATAGAACCTATTAGGACCTATTAGGACTAATTAGGACCTAATTAGGACCTATTAGGACTAATTAGGACCTATTAGACTCAATTAGAACCAATTAGGACCTAATATGACCTATTAGAACCAATTAGGACCTAATTAGACCAATTAGATCCAATTAGACTCAATTAGAACCAATTAGGACCTAATAGGACCTATTATGACTAATTAGGACCTAATAGAACCTATTAGGACTAATTAGGACCTAATAGAACCTATTAGGACCTAATAGGACCTATTACAACCTATTAGGACTAATTACCTGACTAATATGACCTATTAGTCCACCTAATTATAATCAATTAGAACCAAATAGCACCTAATTAGACTCAATTAGAACCAATTAGGACCTAATATGACCTATTAGAACCAATTAGGACCTAATTAGATGCAATCAGAACCAATTAGATCCAATTTGACTCAATTAGATCTTATTAGAACTAATTGGGACCCATTAGATCCAATTAGGACCTGATATGACCTATTAGACTCAATTAGGACCAATTAGGACCTAATATGGACCAATTAGACTCAATTGGGACCAATTATGACCTAATAAGACATTTTACACTCAATTAGGACCAATTAGGACCTAATATGACCTATTAGAACCTAGTTATACCCAATTAGGACCTAATATGACTTATTAGACTCAATTAGGACAAATTAGGACCTAATATGGACCAATTAGGACCTAATATGATGTATTAGACTCAATTATGACCAATTAGGACCTAATATGACCTATTAGACTCAATTAGGACCAATTAGACTCAATTATGACCAATTAGGACCTAATATGACCTATTTGAACCCAATTAGTGTTGAACCTACAACAGATTTACAACTGATTGGAGAGATTGTTGAAATAGTGATTGAAGATCACATGAAAAGTAGTTGTATAGATATACAATATGTTAAATTAGTATTATGTTGTCATTGATGTCAACTAGTTTCTTATTAGTTTGACAGTACTTATGTTGTAAGTTATCATTACCGAGACATCTGAAGAATGGTGAAAGAAGGTCACAACAGATAAGGATAAGGAATGCATTGGATAACTTATTGTGGATAAATTATTGATGAGTCTTTGATCTCATTATATTGACTTTAGTATGTTGTATTCATCTATTATGGAGAAAGGAACTAAAAGACACAAAGCAGTGTTGGTCGGTAAAAGAGAATAGTTTAATGTTTACCGAGATCCTCAGTGTAAACACCAACGACAATATACACCGATGCAGTGTGTTTTATACTGAGCACAAGTTTAACTGATGAAGGTTTACCGATGCATTTCTTTGTTAATCGAGGAGAATAGAAAAGCATTTAATGATATTGTCGACTAGACAATTTGACAACAAAACTAATGACCTGGATTCGCATGATTTCAAGGTGAAAAGTCAAAGTTTATTAAAAGGATCTATGGCTAACAAAATTCAAGGAAGATCTGATGAAGGAGATTGAAACGTGTTAATGAGACATCAGCCGAGGAAGTTTAAAGTAGCAAAATCAGTGGATATGATTAAGCCAAAAAATCTGATGGATAAAAATAAAATAGCTTACATGTTTATTTAAAAAGAAAAAAAAAAGAAAAAAAGGAGGAGATACTGTAGAAGCTGAGCGTGAACTAGCATTCATGCATTTCTAATCAAATAGTTTATTGAACTGAGCTGTAGAAACTGAGCTGCACAATGAACAAACCAAGCTACACAGAGCACATAACTGATTATTTGTAAGTGATATTGATATTAGATCTGAAGTGATATATTAGTCAGAAAACATTGTTGAGCATAACACTAATTTGCAACTGCAATTTGTTGTATTAAGGTAGATCAACCTACTGTTACTTTCTAATAATTGTAAACAATGAAAATCTCTTAACCGAGTGGACTTTTAAGTCTTATTTGTGTTTCATTCTGACAAGTGAAACATTGTTATCTTGTAAATCAGCACAGTGAGTGACATAAGATTGAAAGATAACTTCTAGTGCAAAATCCTCTAGCCAGGTCACACCTAACAGTGTGTATTGTAACCTTTAACAGGGTTGGATCCTCATAGGCCTCACTTCAGAAGAGTGAAATTTTTGGGTTGTCGGTTCCCAGGTGGTTTTTCCCTTAACAGGGTTTCCACATTAAATCATTGTATTATGTGTTTATTGTGATGATTGTTTATTATCATACTTTACATTTTAGCTATTTGATTTGATTGGTAACTACTAAAGAGCTTTAACTGAAGATCGGTAAAAACACTGACAGTGAATCATATATATGTTTACTGACTGACAGAAATTAGAGAAATAGTATTTTGGATTACTCATTTTTGTTTTGGGACTTGGATAACTGATTCACCCCCCCTCTTAGTTATTCTAACAATTGGTATCAGAGCTATTTGGTTGCTTGAAACAGAGTTTTAAGGACTTGAGCATAAAGATCACAAAATGAGTAAGAGGGAAGTGCCTAGACTGAACAAAGACAACTTCTCAATATGGCAACAGAGAATGAAATTGCATATAGCTGGAATTGGTGGAGATGCACTACATTTTATGAAAACTGGCTATAGCGAACCAATTGGTCCTCTGACTATGGAACAACTAAAAGACAAGCATGATCACAATGTAGCAATGATGGAACTTGTTGCTGCCTGTACCGACGCTGAATTTGAAGAAATCAAAGGATTGACTACTGCTAAGGCAATGTGGGATAGATTAGATCAGGTATACAGTGGTAACACATCTGTCAAAAGAGCTAGAGCAGAAAGCTTAAGAGGTAAATTCGATGAAATGAGAATGAAAGAAGGAGAAAATATTGCTGAATATTCAAACAGAATTAAAGAGGTTGTTTATGCTATATGAGCTTCTGATGGAGTAATTGAAGAAGAGACTATAATCAGAAAAATCCTCAGAACCCTGCTACCTATCTATGCAATCAGAGTATCGGCAATTCATGACAACCGAGACACATACAATCTTACACTTGATACTTTGGTCGGTAAGCTTACTACTTTTGAGTTGAACAATTTTGATAACAGTGTTGTACCTTCTGTTGAGTCTGCTTTCATGTCTTCTCTAAAGATTGGGAAATCTAGCAAGAA
Source organism: Chamaecyparis obtusa (assembly GCA_027943335.1). Classification (NCBI taxonomy): domain Eukaryota; kingdom Viridiplantae; phylum Streptophyta; class Pinopsida; order Cupressales; family Cupressaceae; genus Chamaecyparis; species Chamaecyparis obtusa. The sequence continues at coordinate 152,654 of BSBK01002204.1, read as the reverse complement.
AAATAGAAATAATAATGACAGTGATACTGATGATGACCTTGATGAGCTTGAAGCATTAATGGCTAGAAGATTACTGAAAGGTAAAGGGAGATATAGAGGTAAGTTACCCTTGGTATGCTTTAATTGTAAGGAAGTAGGTCATATTGCTGCTAGATGTCCTCAGAAAAGAAATGATGATGATGAACCGAGAGATAAATCTAAAGGAAGTTATGGGAGGAGAGTTAACTGAAGCTACCGACATAGTAATAGAAATGACCAAAAGGACAAAGGTAAAAAGGCTTGTTATATAGCTGAAAATAATAACTCTAAGTCTGATTCTGATGATGAAGAGGTAGTGTTTGTTGCAATGAAGGAAGATTCAGAAGAAGATGAAAACCAATATGAATCTACCCTAATCTCACAGATAAGCAAGAATGAAACATGGATCATTGACAGTGGCTGCACACATCATATGATAGGTGATGTAGATAAATTTGATGAATTAGTTGAATATAATGGTGGATCTGTAAGAATGGGAAATGATGCCCCATGCACTGTGAAAGGTAAAGGTACCCTTGTAATTAATGATAGAATAAAATTTGAGAATGCATATGGACTAAATTACAATCTTTTGAGTGTGGCACAACTAAACAATTCAGGCCACAAACTGGTGTTTGAAAATAAAAAGGTGAAAATCTATGAAAATGATGGAAGACTTGTTGGGACTGGTACTCAAACTAGAGGTAATATTTTTCAACTTGATATTGATGAGTCTTCTTGCCTACTTATGAAAGATGAAGATGCTTGGCTATGGAATAAGAGATTATGTCATGTAAACTTTGATAATATGATCAAAATTAGTAAAAAGAAGAGAGTTAGAGGTTTACCTAACTTATCTAAGCCTGATCATACTTTATGTCATGAATGTCAGAGAGGAAAAATGACCAAATCTAGTTTTAAGAGTAAGGACTTCTCAACAAAGAAGATTCTTGAGTTGGTTCATACCGACTTATGTGGACCTATGAGAACTCAAAGCTACTATGGTGACAGATACTTTATTCTCTTTGTTGATGATTACACTAGATTGATGACTGTGATGTTTTTGAAGGAAAAGTCTAAAGCTTTCAAACTATTTAAATGGTATAAGGCTAAAGTTGAAAAGGAAACTAGAAAGGAAATCAAATGTCTTAGATCAGATAGAGGTGGTGAATTTATATCTTGTGAATTTACTAACTTCTATAATGAGCATGGAATCCAAAGGTAGGTGTCAGCACCAAGAACCCCACAATAGAATGGTATTGCTGAGAGAAGAAATAGATCAATAATTGATTATGCTAGGACACTGATGATACAAAAGAATGTCACTCAGAAATTCTGGAGAGAAGCTGTAAGCACTACAGTCTATGTGCTTAACCGAGTACAGTTGAAGAAAGACACCAACTGAACACCATATAAACTTTGGTTTGGACACAAGCCCAATGTAAGTTAGTTTAGAATCTTTGGAAGTAAGTGTTTTATTCTGAAAAATGATAGGAATGGTAAGTTTGATTCCAAAGGAGATGAAGGAATATTTTTAGGATATTCTACCCAAAGCAAAGCTTACAAATGTTTGAACAAGGTGACTAATAAAATTGTTGAAAGTGTGAATGTTTGTGTTGATGAACATGATGATAAGATCACAGATGAGTAGATGAAGGAACCAAAAGATTATAGACAATTCACTTACTATAATTTTCCTAAGTTTCAACTGAGGACACCACAGACTACTGCAACCAGCCAATAGATAAACATTGTACCACAACTGACAAAACTGACTAAACATACCAATGATCAAGGAGGAGCTCCCGAGCAAGCTAATGAACCAGAATAGAATGCGCAGTAGAATACACAACAGGATGCACAAGATAGAAGATCTAGGATACTGGCAAGATTTGTCAGAAGACATCATCCTGAAGGTCAAATTATTGGAAACAAAGATGCTGGAATGCAAACAAGAAGCAAAACAAGACAAGGTACTTTCTTAGTTTGTGAATTTGAACCTAAGAATGTACAAGTTGCTTCGGATAATGAAGAATGGGTCAAAGCAATGACTGAAGAGATTGAGCAAATAGAAAAGAATAAGACTTGGACCTTAGTACCCCGACCTGAAGATAAAAATGTTATTGGTACTAAATGGATTTTCAGAAATAAGCTGAATGAAAATGGAGAAGTGACAAGAAATAAAGAAAGACTTGTATGTAAAGGATATGTGCAAGAAGAAGGAATTGACTATGGTGAAACATTTGCACCTATTGCAAGACTTGAGGGTGTCAAAATGTTACTGGCATATGCTGCACATAAGAAATTTAAGGTATACCAAATGGATGTCAAGTCTGCTTTCTTGAATGGAATACTTGAAGAGTAGGTCTACATTGAACAGCCTGAAGGATTTGAAGATCCAGACAATAGAGATATGGTTTGTAGACTACACAAAGCACTGTATGGACTAAAATAAGCACTGAGAGCATGGTATGAAAGGTTACACACCTATCTGTTAAGTATTGGCTTTATTAGAACAAGTGATAATAGTAATTTGTATATGAAAGGTAACACTAATGATACTATTATCATAGCTGAAATATTTTTTGATGATATAATTTTTGGAGGTAGAGATATTGTATGTAAAGCATTTGTTGATGAGATGAAAAAGAAATTTGAAATGTCTATGTTTGGAGAGATTAAGTTCTTTCTAGGACTACAGGTGATTCAACATAGTGATGGAATCTTCATCACTCAATCAAAATACATAAAGGAGGTATTGAAGACATTCAGCATGGAAGATACAAAACCAGTGGGAACACCGATGGCTAGTGGATGTAAGTTGACAAAGGAAGATGAGACTACCGAGGTAAATCAGACACTTTACCGATCCATGATTGGTAAGCTGATGTATGTAGTTCACAATACACCAGATATAGCTCATGTTGTTGGAATAGTTGCAAGATTTTTTGCAAATCCTAGAGAATCACATATGATAGCAACAAAAAGGATATTAAGATATCTTAAGAAGATAGAAGATTATGGTTTATGGTATTCAAGAGATGGAAAGTTTGAACTGAAAGTGTATACCAATGCTGACTGGGATGTTAATGTGGATGATAGAAAAAGTACAACTGGAGGAGCATTTTTCTTTGGAGACAGACTTGTAACTTGGACAAGCAAGAAGCAGAGTTTTATTTCTCAGTCAACAGGTGAAGCTGAATATGTTGCTGCTGCAACAAACTGCTCCAATATAGCCTATATCAAGCAAGTGTTGGAAGCTATGAATGAGGTAATCACTGATCCAGTGACTATATATTGTGACAACACTAGTGCTATAAACATATCAAAGAATCTGGTAATGCACTAAAAAACAAAGCATATATCAATTAAGTATCATTACTTAAGGGAACAAGTGTAGGAAAAGCAAGTTAAACTAGAGTTTGTTACATCAAAAGAACAACTTGCAGACATTTTTACAAAGCCTCTACCGAAAGAAACTTTTGAATACTTGAGGAATAGACTTGGGGTCTGTCCCCTATCTATCAGTCACTAAGGTGATCTGGAATGCTGCATCAGCCTATTATATTAGAAGATCACTCATGTTGATGCTAGCATAGATCGCACTTTGATTAAGTTCAAGGTTGTGATTAAGTTTGAAGAATAGATGGAGATATTAGTATACTGAGATACAATGAAGAGGTTTGGACAAGACTAATGTTTGTTTATTTTGTTCATTTGGAATTGTTGTCAAAGGGAGAGAATAGGCAAATATGAATGAGTGAAAGGAAGAGAATTTGTACTATAAAGACAAAGGGTGAGAATACTGAACAGGAAGAGTTAAGGATGAACTATCTAAGGGAGAGCTTATGACAGATAGATTTGTAGAGTATACATTTGGTAAATGTTTGGTACACTCATATTATTTGAGTTGCCATCAATGCCAAAGGGAGAGATTGTTGAACCTACAACTGATTTACAACTGATTGGAGAGATTGTTGCAACAATGATTGAAGATCACATGAAAAGAAGTTGTATAGATATACAATATGTTAAATCAGTATTATGTTGTCATTGATGTCAACTAGTTTCTTATTAGTTTGACAGTACTTATCTTGTAAGTTATCATTACCAAGACATCTGAAGAATGGTGAAAGAAGGTCATAGCAGATAAGGATAAGAAATGCATTGGATAACTTATTGTGGATAACTTATTGATGAGTCTTTGATCTCATTATATTGACTTTAGTATGTTGTATTCATCTATTATGGAGAAAGGAACTAAAAGACACAAAGCAGTGTTGGTCGGTAAAAGAGAACAGTTTAATGTTTACCAAGATCCTCAATGTAAACAGTAATGACAGTATACACCAATGCAGTGTGTTGTATACCAAGAAAAAGTTTAACCGATGAAGGTTTACCAACGCATTTCTTTGTTAACCGAGGAGAACAGAAAAGCATTTAATGATATTGTCGGCTAGACAATTTGACAACAAAACTGATGAGCTGGATTCACATGATTTCAAGGTGAAAAGTCAAAGTTTGTTACAAGGATCTACGGCTAACAAAATTCAAGGAAGATCTGATGAAGGAGATTGAAATGTGTTAATGACACATCAGCCGAGGAAGTTTAAAGCGGCAAAATCTGATGGATGAAAATAAAATAGCTTACATGTTTATTTAAAAAGAAAAAAAAGAAAAAAAGGAGGAGATACTTCAGAAACTAAGCGTGAACTATCATTCATGCATTTTTTATCAAACAAGTTACTAAATTGAGCTGCAGAAATTGAGCCACACAATGAACAAACCAAGCTACATAGAGCATAGAACTGATTGTTTTGAAGTGATATATTGGTCAGAAAACATTGTTGAGCATAACACTAATTTGCAACTGCAATTTGTTGTATTAAGGTAGATCAACCTACTGTTACTTTCTAATAATTGTAAACAGTGAAAATCTCTTAACCAAGTGGACTTTTAAGTCTTATTTATGTTTCATTCTAACAAGTGAAACATTGTTATCTTGTAAATCAACACAGTGAGTGACATAAGATTGAAAGATAACTTCTAGTGAAAAATCCTCTAACCAGGTCACACCTAACAGTGTGTATTGTAACCTTTAACAAGGTTGGATCCTCATAGGCCTCACTTCAGAAGAGTGAAATTTTTGGGTTGCTGGTTCCCAGTTGGTTTTTCCTTAACAGGGTTTCCACGTTAAATCATTGTGTTATGTGTTTATTGTGATGATTATTTATTATCATACTTTACATTTTAGCTATTTGATTTGATTGGTAACTACTAAAGAGCTTTAACTGAAGATCAGTAAAAACACTGATAGTGAATCATATATATGTTTACCGACTGATAGAAATTAGAGAAATAGTATTTTGGATTACTCATTTTTTTTTTGGGACTTGGATAATAGATTCACCCCCCTCTCAGTTATTCTAACAGTTAGACCTAATTAGGACCAATTAGGACTTGAAATTAGGACCAATGTGGATCAATTAGGATCAATTAGACTCAATTAGACCTAATTAGACCCAATTAGACTCAATTAGGACTAATTAGGACCTAATATGGACCAATTAGGACCTAATATGATCAATTAGGACCTAATTAAGACCAATCAGGACCTAATATGACCCAATTAGGACTCAATTAGACCCAATTAGGACCAATTAGGACCAATTAGGACCTAATTAGACTCAATTAGAACCAATTAGGACCAATTATGACCAATTAGGACCTAATATGACCTATTAGAACCCAATTAGACTCAATTAGAATAAATTAGCACTTAATTAGACCCAATTAGACTCAAAAGTTTTTGTTTAATAATTTATACTTCATACATGTAGCAAATGCTCAAGAATCACAAGCTTAGCAAGTTGTGCAACCTTCAGAAGTTGGAGAAGGGTCATCACAAGCTCAACAAACCCAACCTTTAGAAGTTGGAGAAGGGTCATCGCAAGCTCAACAAGCCCAACCTTCAGAAGTTGGAGAAGGGTCATCACAAGCTCAATAAGCACAACTCTTATAATATCAAACAAGTAAACATCTCTCTCTCTCTCTCTCTGACTCTCTCTCACTATCTCTATTTAGTCTCTTATTGGTGAATATACATTTTGGGTCTTTCCCCTTAAGAAGTTATCTTTTTTGTTGTGTACATGCAGCCTTTGATGATGAAAATTTTGGACAAGGGGCATCCCAAGTTGAATCAAACCAAGGTAAAACATTATTTGTTTCTCTCATTAGTGTATAAATTATTATAGTTTTGACATGTTCAAGAGCTTGTAAATACTTATTTCATGAAGGTCCCCTTAAGATGAGATATTAAGATATTTTTATTTTATTTTATTTGTAGTGGAAGTGCAAGAAACATATGTGAATGATAGTCTACTCCAACAGTTGAAGAGAAAAATAAATCGTAAAATCATAGATCATTTAATTGAAATGGATGTGGAAAAATTGAGAGATTATGCTAAACAACCCATAAATATTACGAAGAGGGCATTGAATAAAAAGTCTAAGCAAATAATGAAACAATTTGAGAATCTTGGTACACTTGAAAAACTCAACTGTTATCAATTACACTTCTTAAAGATGAGTTAAAAGAGCCATTAAAATTGTTGGGTGTAGATGCAAGTTTGAAAAAGTTAAAATCAAGTAACGTACAAAAAAATAGTGTTGACAGTGTTAAGGAAGGTTTGCATTCCATTGGAAAAACAACTAGATCTACAGATAGGTCCATTTCAAGAAGAGTGATACTGACATCTATTTTAAATAAAAACATGTCGAGAAAGAAGACAAATTTCTTCACTTTCATCTTAGATCGGGTACAGTAGGAAGACAATGACACACTATTTGAAAAGAAGAATCAATTTGGATGATACTACATTGGAAGGTAATTGGGCACTAATGTGTAGAGCTCCTCGGTCTAATAGAATTAATGAAACAGTTAGGAACTTAGTTACATCATTTTGGACTGATCATACTCGTCCTTCACCAAATACAAGAGATGTTATCAAGAAGAGGACTGGGCCTAAGGGATATTTCCAGCACACAAAACATTGGTTGGACACCACACAACATGAATTGTATCTCTCATTTTGTAACTCAAATCCTGACATTAAGATTGGACAAATAATGTTTGAAAGATTAAAGCCATTTTTTGTAAAGATAAATAAATCTTTTGAAACTTTTTGTTATCAATATCATATTGAATTCAATCTCTACTACCAAGGGTTTAGAAAGATGATAGAAGAAAGTGGTGGCTCTCAAAATAATTTTCCTAAATGTCCAAGTCAATTCACAACATCAATCTTATGTAACAAATCAATTAATCATGAAATACCTGAAATAGATTGCATAAGAGGAACTTGACAAACATGCAGGGATTTGGCTAAATTTCCTTTGAGACTTGAAATACTGACATGACGAGGATGATAAAATTTAAGATATAAAAGTAGATAAAGTCTGAAACAAAAGTTGGGAAAGAATTAACAAGGTTGGAATATGTAGAAGATGAGATACCTGTTGTAACATTTATGGAGAATTTTCATAAATTGATTCAACCATACATACGTCATGTTTTTTTTGCTAAATGGAAGGTAGAACAATTCCAAATACAAAAAGAATATTTTCTAGTTGGAACAATTTTATCGGTTGTTGATTTTGCAAAGAACTACTCCTTTGTATCTCAAAAACAACTTTAAGCAGAATACTACTATACAGAGTAGGTGACTATCATTGTACATGTGTCTTATCGACATGCACAATTAGATTTGGATGGTGTTGAAAGTACATATGAAGCATGAGTCATAAAGAAAGAATATCACTTTTACATTAGTGATGATAAAGAGCATGACATACATTTTGTCGAGCATTGCTTTAAGACATTTTTTGGATATTTGGAAAACAAAGGCATCAAAATTGAAAAGCATTTTGTTTGGTCGGATTGATGTGCAGCACAATTTAAATTAGAAAGGCCATTTTACGTACTATGTAGATATCATCGATACCAAAAGATATCACATATTTGGAGTTTCTTTGAGAGTGGACATGGAAAGGGAGAGCATGATGGTGCAGGAGCTTGTATCAAATGTGCTTTAAGAAAGTATCAACTGGACTATCAGGGATATCGTATAAATAATGCTCATGATGTAGTTGAGTGGTGCAAGATGCATTTTATGGTGCTAAATCATGATAACACATCATCACGATCAGATCGAGTCATACCCTTCAGAGTATGCTGGGAGATAACAGGTACTAATTTTAAATTTATTGATCATTGTTTGAGTTAACTTATATATGTCTTTAATTTTTACATGTGACCTCTCTATTGTTTAGGTGTTGACAAAAGATTGATCCATGGATGCAAGAGAGTAGACAAAACAAGATCCCTACATTCAATTATGAGTATGGATAGTAATGTGTGGTCATTGTACACTAGAGATTATTCATGTTTTTGTTATGACTGCATTTCTAAAAACTATGACAAATGTATCAACCAAAAATTTGGATATGTTAGTGAATGGAATTTGGTTCCACTAGATGTTACAAACACAAATGATGTTCAGGATGAAAGCTTTGATGACATTCCATTGATTTCTACAGATAATGACCATATTTCAGGTTTGATCAAAATTGGTACATGTGTGTTTATGTACATATTTAAAAAGGATTCATAAACTCAATTCATTTAAATAAAGTTTGTTTAATTTATATTTACAAGTTCCTAAAATTAAAAGTTCACTTTAAATGTAGGACATATTTTTGCAGTAGTAACAGAGCCTGGAAATGTGGAAGGTATTAGTTACTATTTATTACGTTGCTGCAAGGAGAGGATGAAGCTAACACAGAATGAAACAAGTGATGGAATTATGTTTCCCACAGGTTCTAGTAATGTATTTAAGTTTCACAACCTATATTAAACTTGAGTGAGACCTTCCAACTTCCAATTTTCTTATACATTTGTTTATATGGTTAGTATTTATCACATCTATATATATATTTAACATTGTTGAACTTGTCTATGCAAGTTCAGTTGTCATGCAAGGAACAAATTTGAAGAAAACTAAAATACTTAAACATGGGATTCATTTTATTGATTATCAACCTAACAATAAGGTTTATCAATATAGTCATCTTGTAATTTCCACCATCCTGTCTCTTGTTCCTATGACAGGACGTGGCATTCGTAAGTGGAGACTTGATACTGATGACCATGAGAGAATATTAAATTTTATTTGAGAGAGAGAGATGAACCACTTGATGTGGACTAAATCACGCATGAAATATGATTTGAACTAAATTTTTCATAGGCAAGACCAGAGGTTTTCTTAGCTCCATTCTTTCCTACTGGTGCCCATAGTGAATGGAGCTTGAATTAAATGTGTGTATGTATTGAATTTGCATGTGTTACATTAGGACGTGCATGTTTTAAATATAAAATCTACTTGAAGTACAACAACATTAAATTAAAATTGCATACACAACTATTATCAAATGTACATTTAAATATAAGTAAGATTTAATCAAACATCTAGGGACCTCAACTATATAGCTCACATGTGTCAAATTTACATCATTCATAAATTTCATTATAAACATGTACAATCAAACATCATTCATGTATGTAATCTATTGAATTCAAACATCATTCATGTATGTAATCTATTGAAATCAAACATCAAATTTAACTTAAACATTTATGTATGTAATCTATTGAAAGTATTGAAAATTTACAAGTTCATCACACATGCACACGTATCTAGAGTGAAATTATATTTATATAAGATGCATGAAACATCAATCATGTGTAGATCAAGTACTATAAATATGAAACATATGAATCAATCATGTGTCAAACATTCTATCAAAAGGGTCTAGAAATGAAATGTAACATCAAACACATCAATTAGTCTTGTAGAGTCTAGAAATGAAATATAGTTCATTAAACACATGTGAATATATATATATATAATATGAAATATGTTTAGATAAAATATGAAAGTGCCTAGGACTCATCATGATGACTCCTCACTAAGTGGTCACACCCAGAGTGACTATCATGTTGTGAAGGATGTGCAGATCCCTACAAAGAAAGAGATATATAAATTAATATATAAACAAATTGTAAAAAGATCTTAAGTTTGATTTAAAATATTGTACAAGAAAACATGTTATAAAGTGTGTACACACAGATAATAAATTAAAAACTCACCTGTCCACTACTGATGTCATCATCGAGTGAGTCCCGATGACGTACACGATCAGTACCCAAAGAAGGAGTAACAAGAGGCATATGCTGGTAGACAAAAAATATATATCATATATATATGTGCATGTACATATATATATATAAATCAATTGATTGAAATTTTAAAAATACATTTAAGTTTAATTGTAATATTAAATACATGTATATAATCTAATTTATATCTGTGTAGGTGGTGGAAACTGATAGTACTCAGATTCCCTGACCTCAATCCTATCAACAAAGGTATCAAAATTTTGTTGTGTCTAGTCCAATCTCAAATCTGCATCTGCAACATGAGTAGACCGCACACACCTCTCTAATGATGAATGAAATAGACTAACCAAATGAGATGGCATGGAATTCATAGCATCATGTGTCAAAAAATCTAGATAACCTGTAGTGGTCATGCTGAACTCAACATCATCAAGGCCAACATCAGAGAACTAATGCCCTGCACTGACTGAAGGGTTTGTACATTGTGCCTCTCCCTGTGTAGCAATAGAGTGGTCATTAGGTAGATCATCATGAGCACTGCCACTATGGACATGATCTAGGTGAGAAGGATGTGGCTGAGTGTATCTAACAGTACCCACACAAGATCTAACCTCTGATATGGGGATATCATGCTCTGCTACTATAAATGCATATGCATCCAATAAATCCTCAGCCAAGCTAGTCAATGTGACACATGTCATCTCTCCTGTAAGTCCCTCCAGGCTAGAAAGTGAATTTATTTCTATTGTAGTGTACATTTCATCTACGGTCCTGCTAGAGGATGCTCCACCTAACGATCTGGAGTGTCATCAAGACATCAGGTACTGACCAACCTGATCACTAGATATGGATGTGGCAGCTATTGCAATGTCCCCCACACTATGAATTGCAACCCAAAGCTAGGTGCTATGAATAAAATCATCTACAATAGGACCCAATGAAGGAGCTATAGCAGGTGCCCTCTGACCAACAATGGTCTTGTATATTGGTCTTTGTTGATTAGCTCAATGAAAAACATCTCTATTAGCAAGCCTTCCACGCCCTTGTCCTAGATGTGTTGGCAAATCAGTGTAATTAACAACCCTCCCTAAATGAACCTCAGAAATCATGGGTATATCAATGTTGATATAGCAGGATCCTCACACCTGGTAACCTGATACCCCTTCACATATTTTTTATCTGCATAAGATGGGAAAACTTCCCCTTTCAGGGTCACTTTAGGCACTAAAGCCTGTACCTCCTTAAGAGAAAGACCAAAGCCAACCTCTTGTCTCTTCCTCTCAAGTATGGCCTCTATAATATCTAGGGCATAGGGAGTGGTACCATGAATGTCATCCCTAATGCTAATCAAGCTATTAAGGATGGACTAACATGTGCTCTTATAGACACTAGAGCTAGATGGATTATTTATAGATTCTTGCAACCATTTAATCTCTCTATTGTACACACAAAAGTTGTGCACTTATATGAATCTTTACATGCAAGGAAACTAAAGAATGAGCCCTCACAAATCGATCCATAGCTCTCTATGCATGGAGTTGCAAGATTATGGATTTGCTCTCAGCTAGAGCCATTGAGCTTGTGACCTTGCTAGTCAACCATACAATGAGAGATTTGAATGAAGACAAAGGCAAGAGTGCCAGTATCTCCAAAGAATCAAATAGAAATGCAATGCAATGCGAGCTTAGAATGAGAATGCAAATGTGCAAGCTATGCTATGAAAATGGAAGTACAAACTAAGCTATGAAATGGAAATAGAAATGTGTTACAACCCTTCCTATTAAGCTAGATGAGTTATTCTAAAGCTTGAAAGTGAAATGTAAGCTATGAAAGCATAAACATGAACTACTATGCAAGAATGGAAACTAAATTATGAAGCAAATGAAGAACTCTAAAATGCAATGCAACAATGATCTCCAAAAAGCTCCAAAGAATTCTTGCAGCATAGAGTTAGCATAAAACAAGTGTCCTAGAATGAGGGAGAGAACTCTCCTTTTATAAGAAATGAGGCGAAATGGACCATTGAGATTAAGAGGCAAAAAGTCTTGATCAACAATGGAGCTTGAAAGAGGAGCAATCCATGTGCACAAGTATCCTCTAATAGGAAAATAGGAGTTGACTTTATGTCCATATGAGACAAAAAGTACTTTTCTCCTTTTTATAAAATAGGAATAATACTTTATTTGTGCAACTTAGGATAAGAGGAAAGTGGGGGCTTTTTATTTAATAAAAGGGGAGGAAATATTCCTTTTAAGTAAATAAAAGCTTAGGATAAAATGGTTAATCCAAGGATAAAAATCCAATATATGATCGAAACTAAGATTTGATCAAGAAATTGATAATGTTGAAAATATTGATTATTGATAAAACTGATTCAGGATTGATAAATCAAATAAATGGGGCCCAAAGTCTATGTGACCATTTTTGGGTGAATACATTTTCCCCTCTTTGACTAATGTGTGATCGATTTGGGAACACATGTATTCAAAGAATGAAGTTGAAATGTGAGATCGATCTGGGATCACAAAACAACTCAGATATGAGGTTGATCCGGGATCACATCTGGACAAAACATAAACAAAGGCCTTTGAACATGAGGTCGATTCGGGATCATATTCAAAGTAAGAGATAAGAATCTCAAATTTGAGCAAAAGCTCACAAAAGATGTCTGAATCAGGAAAATCAAGGAATCAAGGATGAGAATCCCATAAATATTGCCCCCTCGGAATCGAAATCAAAATCAGATAGAGGAGAACAGTGGATTGATAAAACATTTGATCAAATCAAAATGAAATCATAATCGAATGTATAGGTCAATAGGGTAACCATTAGGTGGTGAGACATGCCCCAGTGAGGAAGTAGAAGAATAGAAATAGGAGATTAGGAATAGAGCAAATGAGAGACTAGAAAATTTGAGAGACATGGAAGGAAGAAAGTCCATTGAAAATTGGATTATACCTCAAAAAGTTAGTCAACTGCTCAGAAGAAAGGGAAAATTTTGAAACATGATTTTGACGATCAAGATAACCTCAGATTTCAATTTCGAGTCCGAAAATGGATAGAAAATCATGTGATATGAAAGACTAGAAATGAAAGATATGATCAAGAAGAATCAAAAAATGAGCACAGTTGACCAACTAGTCCATAAATGATGAAAAGGAGCACTCTCTCCATGTGCAAAATGCAACACTAGACTAACATGAACCTAAAAATGCAAACTACTATGAAAGTGGTTGACTTGCAAGGTCACAACACTAATAGACATCTAATTATCATCATCGAGCATTATTGGTAGCGTCGTAAAATCATACAATGCACACTAGCATAACTATGTGGATATGAATATGATTTTTATCAGATAGAAATGTGGAAATCCCACCTAGGCATCAAAGACATGTAGGTCTAGATGACTAATGCAATGAGATCACCTAAGTTTGATATGGTGAGATTATGCTTGTATCAAGACACATGAAAGTCAGGATAACTAGAAGCATGTACTCACATAAAACAGTCAAGGATAATACCTTGTCAATCCATAGTGTCAAGTAGGACTAGCATAAATGCTCATGATAGTTAGGATCAACAAACTATACCCATAAGAAGATAAAGAAAGAAAACATGTTCTCATACCCTCAGTCTTCTAGCTATACATCATCAAAAACTTCTCAAGGAGAGACCACTCATCAAAGAAATCCTCATAGACAGCACACAATGAAAAATAAAGTCAACATATCTCAACAAGTTAATTGTTTAAGTGCGTGTGTGTTGGTCATAGAGTCAGACTCTGATCATTGCATCTACAAATGAGAAATATCGCATCAAACTTAGACTATTGGGTAAGACATATGATAAGTGTTAAGAAACACTCGACGCAAGGGTAGTGTTGAGAAACACTATTTGGGGTGGTGTTGAAAAACACCTATTGTGAAATGCCCCAAGAGACACATGCACCTAAAAGACCAATGCGAACAGGTATGCCCCCTAGACAAAGACAAAGACCAATTCTAGACCAAGTCAAATAAGGTCAAGACATGATGGAGAAAGGCTAAGTGTCGAGGACGCATGCTAAAAGACAAGGGTGCAAAGGCCTCAAGTAGTGCATGTTTCCAGGTTTTCACCACTTGGAATCTATTTTTATTTTGTTATTTTTTTATTTTTTTGTATTTTTTGCTACCAAGGCCCCTGTTTCTAGGTTTTCACCAAGGCACTTTTTTTTTTTTTTTGAATTTTTTGAATTTTTTGCATTTTTAAATTTTTTTGTATTTTTTCAGGACTTTTTCTACTTTTTAGAAGTTTTTCAGCATCATATATCAATTTTTTTGGTATTTTTTTAGGATCATAAAATATGTACAAAGGATGCCCCCAGACAGAACAGGCATCAATGATAGAACTTCTTGAAGTGCAAAATGTTGATGGGGTCAGGGAATTGTTCTACATCAGGATCTGATAGTAAATATGCACCTGTACCAAAAGCAGCTGTAATAACAAATGGTCCAAGCCAATTGGGTTCAAACTTTCCCTTTTGTTCTCTGTTTTGTTGATTCTTAGGGTTCTCTCTCAAAACAAGACCACTTATCTAAAATTCCCTAGGGTGAACCTTCTTGTTGAATGCTTTGGACATACGCTTCTGATACACTCTCATATGATCAAATGAAGCCTTACGCTTCTCATCTAGAAGTTCAAGTTCCTATAACCTCATGACGTGGTAATCCTCATCTGTTATCAATCCTTTGAGTGAGACTCTAAGTGAAGGTATCTCTACTTCTAAGGGCAACACCGCTTCAGCACCATAGGTAAGAGCAAAAGGAGTAGCTCCTGTAGGTGTATGAATTCTAGTTCTATAAGCCCATAGTGCTAGATTGATTTGCAAGTGCCAATCCCTACCATTCTTGTGCATTGTCCTATGAAGAATCTTAAGGATGGTTTTATTGGAAGCCTCTACCTATCCATTTCCCTATGGAAATTAAATGGAGGACCAATGTTGCTTGATTTTAAACTTTTTGCATAAATGCTTTAGGTCCTTATTCTTGAATTGACCTCCATTACCAGTGATAATCTCAGGAGGTACTCCAAATTGGAAAATAATATGATTCAAGATGAACAAAGAGATAGTCTTCCCTGAAGCCACAGAAAGTGGCACGGCTTCCACCCATTTTGTGAAGTAGTCAGTAGTAGTAATAATGAACTTATGTCCACCTGATGAGTTGGGGTGAATCTACCCAACTAGATCAAAGGCCCAACACTGAAATGGCCAATGAGAAATGGAAGGAATCACCTCCCTACCTGGAGCATGAATCAAGTTTCCATGTTTCTGACATTGTTCACAAGACTTAGCAAAGGCTACTGCATCTATCTGCATCATGGGCCAATAATACCCCACCCTAAGCAACCTTCAGGCCATGGCAAGACCGTTGGAATGTCCACCACAAATGCCCTCATGGATGTCGGCTAATGCTTGGTTAGATTCCTCCTTTTCCAAGCACCTAAGGAGTGTCCCATATAAACCCCTCCTATATAAATCACCAGAGATAAGGGTGTGGTAGGAGGCATTGTGGACAAGGTTTCAGCATTTAGAACGGTTGAATGTGTCAGGGATGATGCCATCATGGAGATATGAATAGATAGCACCATATCAGGAAGATTCCTGTGTGACAAGGGTACAAATGACATGGCTTTCAGATGAGTCAAATATGGGATGGTGTAGCTCTTCCACTAGGAATTCAAATCTGGATTCATGTTGTTCCAACTGTAGGAGTGAAGCTAATGTAGCCATAGCATCTGCATCTTTGTTCTCTATCCTGGGGATCTATTGAAATGTCACAAATGTAAGTAACATCTCAATGATTCAACCATATTTTTGTAAGGTACCAATTTATCATCCTTAGTTTGATACTCCTCATTAACTTGGTTGATAATTAGTTGTGAATCCCCAAAGACATGTAATTTTGTTATGTTCCATTCTATAGCCATTTTCAATCCATTGGTCAAAGCTTCATATTCGGCAATATTATTTGTACATGGGAATAAAAGTTTGTAAGACTTTGGAATGTTGTACCCATGTGGAGAGACAAATAATACTCCAGCACCTGATCCATTTTGCATGTGGGAACCATCAAAGAACATCTTTCAAGTGCGGGTACTCATATATAGTATGTGTTCATCTGGGAACTCTACCTGAATAGGCATACTATCCTTAACTGGGAAATTAGCTAATTGATTAGCAATAGCTTGCCCCTTTATGGCCTTTCTCTCAACGTACTCTATATCAAATTCAGTCAAAACCATCATCCACTTAGCAAGTCTACCCGTGAGAGTAGCCTTACTAAGCAAGTACTTAAGAGGATCAATTTTTGCAACCAAATGTATAGTATGAGCAAGCATATAGTGTCGCAACTTTTGGGAAGCAAACACTACTGCAAGACAAGACTTTTCAATGTTATTATAATTGATCTCATAAGATACTAGAGTACGACTGATATAGTATATGGCCCTTTCTTTCCCAGTGTCATCTAATTGAGCCAACAATGCCCCCAAGGAAGAATCTATCACTGAAATGTACAAAATCAATGGTTTCCCTAGAATAGGAGGCATCAAAATTGGAGGATTAGCCAAATACTACTTAATTTGATCTAGGCTCTTTTGGCATTCCTCATTCCACATGCAAGAAGAACCCTTATGCAATGTCTTATTAAAAGGTTGTGCTCTATTTGCAAGTTGAGAAATAAACCTCCTGATCGACTGAAGACATCCCTGAAGACTTCTCATTTGACTGATATTTCTTGGAGGTGGCATATCTAATATAGCTTGGACCTTTTCGGGATCAACCTCTATTCCTTTTGCTGAAATTATGAATCCTAGGAGTTTACCTAAGGCAACTCCAAATGCACACTTTTTTGGATTCAATCTAAGCTGAAATTATTCCATGTGATCTAGAATCACTTCCAAATCGTCGAGGTGTGTATCTCATTTCCTACATTTAGCCAAGGTATCATCCACATAATCTTCCATGTTCTTATGCATCATATCATGAAAAATTGTGGTCATAGCTCGCTAGTATGTTGCTCCTGCATTCTTTAGGCCAAATGGAATGACATTCCAACAATAGGTTCCCCATGCACATGTGAAAGTTGTTTTCTCTTGATCTTTGAGAGCTATTTTTATTTGGTTATATCCGGAAAAACCATCCATTAAAGAGTATATCTCATAGCCCATGGTCATATCCACTATCATGTCTATGTTAGGGAGTGGAAAGTCATCCTTTGGGCATGCTTTGTTGAGGTCTCTAAAGTCTATGCAAATGCAAATGGACCCATAATGTTTTGAAACTGGAATAATATTGGAGATCCACTCAGCATAGTCGATAGCTCAAATGAATCCTACACGTAAGAGCTTTTCTAATTCAGCTTTAACAAGAAGAGCTATGTGAGGATGCATTTTCCTCAACTTTTGTTTAAACAGTTTTATTCCTGGAGCTATAGATAGATGATGCATAATAAGATCAGTGTCAAGCCCTGGCATATCAGAATATGTCCAAGCAAAGTTGATTTTCTTCTTTTGCAAAATTTTTGTATATGCCTCTTTTTCTCCAACTGATAGAGACCGAGCTAGGTGCACTATTTGGGGAGCCTCTTCTATATTCAAATTCACTGGTTGCGTAGGCTCAATAAGAACTGATGACCTATCTTGGAAGTAACTTGGCAAGTTATTAAGTACCCCATCCTTAGGTGCCTTAAAGAGGTTTTCACCCTCAGATACGTCATTTATTTTTACTATTTTTGGTTCTGATACCGCCACAAGGTGGTTTTTTCCATTAGACCTATTTTTATTTTTTTCTTTTTCTTTTATTTTTAGACTGAGGTACTTTATATCAGGCTCCATCATGCTTGTTGTCAGTTCACTAGTGGAAGAGACCATGGGTTCAAGAGCATTCAGATAGTAGGAAATTTCGTAATCATTTTGAAAGGTGAATAGTCTAGGCTCTTGGTGGCACTGAGACCAGTTGATTAGGTCATAGTGAACAAGGGGTAGGTCAATGATGGGTTCAACATTGTCTATATGGAAGGTGTTATCTCTGGTGACCATACGATCAGGATTCATCTAGTCCCCTCCTAAGATACCCGAGTCAAGATTTGTCCTATCAAACGAAGCATCATCCACTAAGGCAATTTGAGGAGTCCAATCCTCCAGTCCTACACTAGGCTCGTTGGTCACATCAGGTTGAGTACTATAAGTATGGACAACATCCATGTCCAAATCAACTATTACATCTGAAAGTGAATCACATTCAAACTCATGTGAGTCTGTGTCTGAATCATTATTTGGGCCTCATGATGTAGAAGCCTCAAGGTTAGGAAAGGTTTCCCTTTCTCTAGCACTAGCATTGTTACTATCTGTCACAGCTAGGATAGCAACACTTTCCATTGTCAATCTAGCATTCATACTATCAGTTGTCAAATCTTGTGAATCTCCCCAAAGGAGATTTGTTGAAGGCACCCAATCATCAGACATGTCTTGTTGATTAGAGAGATTAGGTGTGTAGTCTGAGTCATTGTCACTGTCCATCGTAGTTGAGACAGGGACACTTTTTTGTCTCTTATTTTCAAAACCTAAGCCAACTATTGACATATTCCTTTGTCCAAAAAGGGCATGGTTAAGAGGTTCAGCCCTAGCATCTAGCCTATGACTAAGGGAACCCTGTCCTGGGTAACCCATATTCTTGACCAATGTATATCCTCTCCCATAAGTTCTAGGGGAAGGTGCAAAATTCTCATTATGTAGGTATTTCTCTTCTCGGTAAATCTAGTCCCTAACGACAACCTCTTCTTTTTCTTCTTGAATCAGAACTGAGGATTCCACAAACTTATCGAACAATGTCATGGCCGAAGATGAGGGCTTCATTTCTTGAGAAGGTTTGCCATAAGACCTAGGGGAAATTGGCAATTTTGTGAATGAATCCAATTTGTAATCCCCCATACCAAGATCTATGGTCTTGAATTTATTCTTGCATTGTTCAAATGCAGTATCAAAAGTGTTAGCCTCCCTATTCAAAGGAATGTGAGACCCTGCTGAAATTGTGTTGACTGACAGTGTGCTATCTCCAGGTATGCAAACTTATATTCCATTGTAAGGGAATTTTACACACTGATGATAGGTAGATGGGACCGCTTGCATCTCATGTATCCATGGTCTACCTAACAAAATATTGTAAGCCAAAGGACCGGCATCAATAATCTGGAACAAAATATCTTTCTCTACAGGACCAATTCAGATAGGAAGAACGACCAATCCTTTAGAACTACGTTCTACGTCATCATAAGCCTTGATAGTTATTTTCTTCCTTGTGTCAATGACTTCTTTTGAATAACCCAAGGCCTTCAATAAGCTCAAAGAACAAATATTAAGCCCAGCACCCCCATCTATCAACACACGCCTAACACGGGTCTTGTGGATCATAACCTCTATATGAAGGGCCAAATTGTGTGGGTGGCTTAATGACTTGTCATCTTCTTCTGAGAATGTAATGAAGTGAGGGCTAGCCAAGTAGTTGACCATATTCTAGAATTGATCTACATCTATATCATTAGGGACATTAGCCGCTCGCATGGCATCCTCAAGGACACGCTTATGCTTAGGGGACAATTCCAAAAGCTCAAAGATTGAAATCTACACTGGTGTACGTTGTAATTGGTCAACAAGATTATAATTCAATTCAGGACCAACAAAAGATTTTGGAAGAACACCCTTTGACACTGGCTACTTAGACTTACTAGAGTTAGGACCTCTAATAACAATGGGAGCTTGAGACTGGCTTCTAGTGACAGCATTGAGGGGTTGAGACATCCTTCATGAGTGAGGACCTCTTAGGACCACAATGGGTCCTTCATCAAGCATAGGATTCAAATCCATATCATATCCATAAGGATCTTTCCCTCTCATCATGTTGACATTGTCACCAACAACTTCAAGCATATTAATAACATTTTCAGCATTTGTGTAGGTGTAGTTGATAGCAGCCTTGCCATTCTTGTTGTTAGAATTCTCTCCTTTCTCATATTTGGGCAAGGGCTCTTTAAAAGCTTTATGATCCACATTAGTGGTTAAACCATCAACTTGTAATCATCCACTTTCAATGAGATCTTGGACAAGATGTTTAAGTTTAAAACAATTTTCTATATTATGTCCAATTCCATTGTGAAAGACACAAAAGGCCTTCTCATCCCACCAATGAGGCTTAGGATCTGGTATGCAGTGCTTTGTAGGATCTTGGGGGTGTGCCAAATTATGAGCAATTAACATCTTGAAAATGTCTGCATAGGAGTCCCCAAGTTTGGTAAATTTCCTCTTTTCTATTTTAGGTCTCGGTTGATACTTGGGTTTATTCTCTTGTTGTGTTGAAGATGTTTGTAGCTTCATGGCTTGGATTGCATTAGAGAGATTAAGAACTCCTTCATTCTTAGGTTGAGATGAGTCAACAACTCTGTCATTGACCACTTGCTTATTCTTTTTCCAATAAGGGTTCTTTTTGTCCTTATTACCATTATTGTTGTTATTTTGGCCATTGTTGTTATTAGTTGGTTTATCCAAAATTCCTTGTTCTTTTAGGACATCCTCTATGCGACATGCCACTTCCACCATGGTATCAAAAGAATTAAATGGGATCTTCCTGACCTCATACCTTAGCTCTAGTATTAAATTGCTCACAATGATGTCTATTCTTTCCTCCTCAAGAATTATCCTTGGATATTTCGAGCACAAACGTCTCCATCTTTGTAGAAAGGTAACAAAGGATTCCCCTTGGTTCTGCTTGAGTTTGCACAAATCAAGCATGGTGACCAACCTTGATAAGTTGTAAGCAAAATGTTGGACAAACCTTTCCACAAGATCTTTAAATGTCTTAACTGGAGGAGTAAGGTTAGTAAACCACTCCATGGCTTGACCCTTGAGGCTCCTTGGAAATAATCTCATTAAATAGGAGTCTTCATGGTGAAAAGAAAAACTCATTATATAAAATTGTCTAACATGGTCATGAGGATCACCAACGCCATCATATTTGTCGTAGGTTGGAAACTCAACCAACACCACACTCTTGTCGATTGGGTTGGGACATATGGAATCCAAATTAAAGGTGCTCTTAGGTGCCCTCATCCTTTCTATATCCCTTTGAAGTTGTTTGATCACCTCATTAGTTGATGGATCTTGCTTCTTTACCTTTCGGTCCACATCAAAATTGTATGGGACCTTAGCACCTTTGTTGATGAGACTTTTTAGGAACTGATCCTTGTTTTGTTCCACATACCTTTCTACATATGCTTGAAAGGATGGTTCTTGTTGCATAGTTATAAAATCCATTTTATCAAAGTTGGTATAGCTTCCTCCATGTTGTGAGCCATGATGTGCTTGTTGGGAGGGTTTCTTTGAATGTCTATGAGCTGATCATCTCCTATGATGATCATATCTTGAAGTCCTTCTTCCTCTAGGACTTGGGGTTCATGAGGGCATCCTTGACCTTCTTCTAGGACTTGGTGAGGGGGTAGATGGGGGTGATTTGGTCCCACTATTGGTACCCCCCCCCATTGAATTGATTTTGGAGTTGTTGTGCATAGAGCCTATCTTCTTCTTCTTGGGTGACTCTTTTGCTTATGTCCAATAATGCATGTTCCTCTTCTTCTAGTTGTCTGAATTTCTCCTTTTTGGCAGCTTGTTCATCTAGATAGGCTTGCTTCTCCCTTTCAATGCTTTTAAACCTTGTATTTGCATATCGAGAGGTATCTTTAAGTGGAGAAGATTGTCTTGAATGCCTTATTGCATTGGCTACATTGATGTGATGGTCACTAGATTCGTTGTTCTGGTCCTCGTGTTGTGACCTTGAATTTGAGTGAGTTTTCTTATAATGTCTCTTAGCTCATTGGTGAGCATCTAAATGTCTTGTGTTATTGGGAGGTGACCCGGGTGGACTAGCATGAAAAGAACCACTGTACTCTCTCCTATGCCATTGGAAGATATCCTCAAGAGTTTGATTCATGGCTTCTCTTTGTTGTCGAGTGAAAGTGTAACTCATGTCCATACTTGATGAAAGTGGTGCTAAAGAGGTGCTCACTTCACTAGGATTACCTTTTGGATCAAAACAAACCTCAGATTCACTTTTAAGAGATTGGTCAAAAGGGGGTTATTTTCCCTTGTCCTGTTGACGAGTCTTAACTGGTGGTAACTGGCTAAAGACAATAGGGGGTCACTTCCCTTGATTGACTTGGTACCTTGTTGTAACTAACATGAAAGAAAAAGACTCTTAATGATAAGATGACCTCTCAAAGTGTCAACACCAAACTAGGATAATCAAAGTTCTCTATTGTCCAAAGAGAAATGAAAAGATAGAAATATCAAAGGGGCTTTACCAACACTATCAAAGGGGTGCTTCAAATCAAAGGGTGACTACCCTTGTACTTTTGAATCAGGAGGTTGGACTAGGCCAAAATATAATTGAAATTGAGATTTAAATGAAAGTGATTTGGACAATAAGAGCACTAAAATTTTCCAAGAATGTAGCCAACAATCTTAGAGATAAACTTTGTCACCAAGAATGGCCTTCTAACTTGACAATTGTTCCCAAAGTGACCTCGTAAACTAATTGATGCTATTCCTAGAGGGAAAAAACCAAAGATTTAAAGTCAAAACAAGTCTCTAATGACAGAGCAAGAAACTCACTCCAAGACTCAATTTGACTAGCAGTAACTGAAACTAACTAAAACTAAAAAAACTAGTAGAAACTGCCCAAGCGACACTTTCCAAGCAAGGAGGGCGACAATTTTTTCTTAGGTGACACTTCACCTTAAACTGGGTGACAATTGCTAGGCTATCTGCGTGCCACTTCTCATCAAACAGGGCGACAATCTTTCAGGGGCAAACTGGCGTGCGACAATTCTCACAACATTGCGCACCACTTGTTCAGTGTCGTACGACTCTATGACCAGTGGGTGTCAAAATCTCAGTTTTAAAGCTTTTTCATTCGATATTTTTAGTCTGAGGGTTAATATTTTGAATGTAATCACAATGACAGTAGCAAATGGATAGGTTTGCAAACAGCATGGGATCAAACATGTCTCCAAGCACTTGGAACAAGGGCAAAAGCAACCTTGCCAAGACAAACGATTGTGATATCAAAATAGAAAAAGTACCCTATGCACACTACCGATTGTTTGTATGTTGAGAACGTTTACATTGGTATCACGCAATTGAGGACACTTCAAGCAATATCTACCTACAGGACAAGGCTCAATACTTATCAACTTAGCCCACAACTTGATGCCCCCTTGCCTCACACCAAGTGGTTGCCCATAAGAGATATTGACTTTGTCATGGAAGTGTTAAACAACACCACCAAAGGGACACATATGGTGAGTATCTTGGGGTGATCCAGGTTAGTCCACTTGGATCAATCCTTGCACTAAGAAGATAAGCGGTTGAATAAGGGTGGCTTCTATCTAAAGGTTCTTAATAAGGGCTTCCGTTCATAACACCCCTCTTGCTCCTCATAGAGGACTGGGACCTCACGGCCTCAAGAGTACCTTAAGCATTCTTGCTCAATGTTTTCCCCATGGTCACAATCCCATGAGTTACTCACATCAAGCGAAGATAAGTGTTATGTTTACCAAGATTTTGTGTCCTTGATAGCCTTGAGATTATAGTGAGTTGGAATCACTCACCACCAAGGAAAATGATGACAAGGTTGTCCCCACTTGGGTCGTTCCTCTTGATTTCTCAAGAGTAGGCCTGCTAAAAGATTCTTACAACTAAATAAAAAGTGGATTAACTCTTGAGGTTCAAGGTTTTTGGTTCACCACAAGGGTGAAGAGCATACTCCCCTATCTAAAGAATTTCTCCCAAACACACCAAGAAAAGATTCAATTACTCCCTTGCTTTCAAAATCCCAAGATGGGTCAAGATTTTTGTTTCACCACAAGGGTGAAGAGCATACTCTCCTACCACCTCAAAATTCCTACAACAAGGTATTAAGTGCCTATGGAATGAAACAACTAGCATATGCCGCACCCAATAAAGAAATCAATTGAACAAGCACTTGATTTAGTTTTTATGCTTAGGGCAGCCCTGCAAAACCATTAGTAGCCCTCTTTGACATGTTATTTTGGCAAATATTAAGCAATGAGAGCACCTACAAGCACAACTTGTTAGCACATCAAAAATTAGATAATATGCAAGTGAAATAGCTAATTAAATGACAAAATCTGAAAATGAAATCATCATGGTTGGATTAGGCTTGAAAAAACCTTTCCAACGATATATAACACTTCAATTTTTAATACAATTTGCAAAAATTTTTATAAAAAAAAATGGGTGCCCGTTTTCAAAATTTCTAAAAATAGAAAGAAAACTAGCAAATCTAAAAATTTTCTAGCAAAATTAAACAGAAAATACCAGGTGACATTTAATAGCTCATAGGCATCATCCAAAAGCTGGCAGGCCTAATTAAAATCTGCAGAGGCGTGAACAAAATTTGTACAAGCGTGATTAAAATCTGCATAGGCGTGAACAAAATTTGCACAGGCGTGATTAAAATTTGCATAGGCGTGAACAAAATTTTCACAGGCATGATTAAAATTTGCATAGGCGTGAACAAAATTTTCACAGGCGTCATTAAAATCTGCATAGGCGTGAACAAAATTTGCACAGGCGTGATTAAAATCTGCATAGGCATGAATAAAATTTTCATAGGCGTGATTGATATCTGCATAGGCGTGAATAAAATTTGCACAGGCGTGATTAAAATATGCATAGGCGTGAACAAAATTTTCACAGGCGTGATTAAAATTTGCATAGGCGTGAGTGAATCTTGCATAGGCATGAATAAAATCATTATAGGCATGAATGAAACCTGCCTAGGCGTTAATGTAACTGCTTAAGCGTGAACAGAAAATGCAGACGCGTGAACAGAATGCTCACAGGCATGAACAGAATGCTCACAGGCGTGAACAGAATGCCTATAGGCGTGAATAGAATGTGCAGTGGCGTGAGCAGAATATGCAAATGCATGAATAGAAAATGTAGACGCATGAACAGAATGCTCACAGGTTTGAGCAGAATGCTCATAGGCATGAACAGAATGTGCAGTGACATGAGCAGAATATGCAGACGCGTGAATAGACAATGTAGACGTGTGAACAGAATGCTCACAGGCGTGAACAGAATGCTCACAGGTGACGTTTCACCTGTTTGTGCAAAATTAATGAAAATAAATGATGAAAATGCAAAAAATGAAGGACAAAATAAAGCTATTCTGCCCCACTGTGGGTGCCAAAAATGTACACACAAAAGTGGTGCACTTCTATGAATCCTTACATGCAAGAAAACTCAAGAATGAGCCCTCACAAATTGATTCATAGCTCTCTATGCATGGAGTTGCAAGATTATGGATTTGCTCTTAGCTAGAGCCATTGAGCTTGTGACCTTGCTAGTCAACCATACAATGAGAGATTCGAATGAAGACAAAGGCAAGAGTGCTAGTATCTCCAAAGAATCAAATGGAAATGCAATGCAATGTGAGCTAAGAATGAGAATGCAAATGTGCAAGCTATGCTATGAAAATGGAAGTACAAACTAAGCTATAAAATGGAAATAGCAATGTGTTACAACCCTTCCTATTAAGCTAGATGAGTTATTCTAAAGCTTGAAAGTGAAATCTAAGCTATGAAAGCATAAACATGAACTACTATGCAAGAATGAAAACTAAATTATGAAGCAAATGAAGAACTCTAAAATGCAATGCAACAATGATCTCCAAAAAGCTCCAAAGAATTCCTGCAGCATAGAGTTAGCATAAAACAAGTGTCCTAGAATGAGGGAGAGAGCTCTCCTTTTATAAAAAATGAGGTGAAATAGACCATTGAGATTAAGAGGCAAAAAGTCTTAATCAGCAGTGGAGCTTGAAAGAGGAGCAATCCATGTGCACAAGTATCTTCCAATAGGAAAATAGGAGTTGACTTTATGTCCATATGAGACAAAAAGTGCTTTTCTCCTTTTTATAAAATAGGAATAATACTTTATTTGTGCAACTTAGGATAAGAGGAAAGTGGGGGTTTTTTATTTAATAAAAAAGGAGGAAATATTCCTTTTAAGTAAATAAAAGCTTAGGATAAAATGGTTAATCCAAAGATAAAAATCCAATATATGATCGAAACTAAGATTTGATCAAGAAATTGTTAATGTTGAAAATATTGATTATTGATAAAACTGATTCAGGATTGATAAATCAAATAAATGGGGCCCAAAGTCTAGGTGACCATTTTTGGGTGCATACATCTATTAGTGCATGCAAATAGTTCTGCAGGGGGAATCAGTGCATCTGCCATGTGTGATGTGCAATAATATGTCTGATAGATCTAGAATATGTATGTACCTAAAAGATTTTATTTATTGTCAAATAAAGTCTACATATATGTGCGTTTTCCTAATTTAATTAAAAATAAAATTGAATACTATGCAAATTTTGCTACATTGTTTGAAAGTAAAATCAATTACATAAATTACATTTTAATAGGTCTAATGGGTCTTAAGGGGTCATATAACCTATCATGGGTCCTAATAGGTCCAATTAGGTCATAATAGGTTTAATTAGGCATAATTAGGTGTAATTCAGTGTAATTAGGTCCTAATTGGTCTAATTGGGTCTATTTATGTCATAATTAGTCTAATTGGGTCTAATTAGGTGCTAATAAGTCTTAAGGGGTCATATTAATCATAGTGGGTCTAATTCAGTATTAAAGGGGTCATATAACCTATTATAGGTCCTAATAGGTCTAATTAGGTCATAACAACTAATTGGGTCTAATTAGGTACTAATAGGTCTAATTAGGTGCTAATAGGTCTTAAGGGGTCATGTTACTCATAGTGGGTCTTATGGGGTCTTATGGGATCATATAACCTATCATAGGTCCTAACAGGTCTAATTAGGACATAATTGGTTTAATTGGGTATAATTAGGTCATAATAGGTCTAATTTGGTCGAATTAGGTCCTAATAGGTCTAATTGGGTCTATTTAGGTGCTAATTAGGTCTAATTCTGTTGTAATAGGTCTTATAGGTCTAATTAGGTCATAATACATCTAATTGGGTCTAATTAGGTCCTAATAGATTTTAAGGGGTCATATAACCTATCATAGGTCTTAAAATAGACCTAGATAACTAGGAATTATGAGGTCCTAATAGGTCTAATTGCATCTAAGTAGGTCTAATTAGGTTCTAATAGGTCTACTTTGGTCTTAAGAGCTCATAGTATGAGTATATTAGGTGTTAATTAGTCTAATTCAGTCTAATTACACCTAGAAGGGGTCCTATTACTCATATTACATAGATAATTAGGGCTTATTATGACTAATTTTCTCTAAGGGGTCCTATTAAGTTCATAAATATGTCCTTAATTAGGTACTATTACTATTCAATATTAGTTCCTATTAAACCTATATTAGGTCATATTACTCACATGTATTAGGTACATTAAATAACATAACTAGGTATAATTAGGTCTTTTATGGGTTAATTAGTCTAATTAGGCCTTAGGGGTTATATTATCCATATAAGACCTCATAATAGATCTAATTATGCCTAAGGGATCCTATTGTTCATATTAGGTGTACTAGCAGGTCCTATTACTCATGATATTAGGTGTTAATTGGTCTTAAATTAAAGGTCTAATTAGGTCTTAAGTGGTACTCTTATGTTGATGCAGGAGCATCCTAGGATTCTTGGCAATCCTGTATCAATCAAAAATATATTTTTCTTTGAAGGTAGATTGTTAGTTTTCATCTTGGTTTGGTGGAGTTCTTGCTCGGTTTGAGAGACTAGTTTCTCGGTTTATGTGGTTACTGGGGTGCTCGGTCTCTAAAGAACACTTGGTAACTAAAGGCATCGGCTCTCTAGCATGTAGTGATAACTGCATTCCTCAGTCATGCCTGGCATGCTCAGTCATTTGGTGCTCGGTTATTTCTTTTGTTGCTTAGTGTTCTTGCTTACCGACTGGATTGTTTTGATAGATCGGCTTAGCTGACTGGTGCATTTAATTTGGGTCACACTCCTCGGGCTATGGATTGACTGTTGGACATGTGGGGACCTAGATCTGACATGTTGTATTCTCCTATGCCAATCTGATGATCGTTGGGGCCATCTTTGAGAGTTATTTATTTTTATGGCTTTGTGAGATCCGACTGATGTTTTATCATTTAATGTTTGTTTGTAAAGATTTATTGTTTCATTAGCCAACTTGTGGCTGGGAATCAGTATTTATAAGATGCTTGGTAGTTTTTTAGGAAAGAGATTGGGGGGAAGAAGGTTAGTAGCCTACAATCTTAGGAGCAGGAAGATTTCTTGGAAGTTTGAGTACAAATTTAGATCTTTATTAGGTTCCTACTGTATACACCTAAAAATGGTCATCTAGACTATTAGCCCCTTTTGCTAAATCATCAATTGTCTTCTCTTGATCAAATCCTAGTTCTATCATTTATTCAATTATTTTTTATGGGCTAACCATCTTATTTTAGTCTTTATTTAATTAAAAGGAATATTTCCTCCCCTTTTATTAAATAAAAATCCCCCACTTTTCCTCTTATCCTAAGTTGCACAAATAAAGCATTATTCTTGTTTTATAAAAAAGACAAAAGCACTTTTTGTCTCATATGGACACAAAAGTCAACTCCTATTTTCCTATTAGAGGATATGTGTGCACATGGATTGCTCATCTTTCAAGCTCTGCCATTGATTAGATCTTTTGCCTCTTAATCTCCATTGTCCATTCCTTTACATTTCTTATAAAAGGAGAGCTCCCTTCTTCATTCTAGATCCCCAACTTTTTATGCTAATGCTATGTTGTAGGTTTTTTAGGTCACTTTGAAGCTTTTGAAGATTTGGAGCATTCTTGGTTTTTACATCTACATATTATGATAGTTTCATTTCTTGCATTTTCATGGCATTCATAGCTTCATACTTAGCTTAGATTTCCTTTATGCTTTAGATTAATTCATCTAGCTTAACTAGGAGGCTTTGTAATACTTGCATCTTTCATTTTCATAGCTTAGCTTGCATTTCTATTTCTAGCATAGCATTGCATTGCATTTTTATTCTTGATTCTTGAGGATATTGACATTCTTTCCCTTGTCTTCATTGAATCTCCCATTGCATGGTTTACTAGCAAGGTTACAAGGTAAATAGCTCTAGCTGAGAGCATTCTTAAAACCCTTGCACTCCATGCTTAGGGAGCTATGGATCAATTTTTGAGACCTCATTCTTGAGTGTTATTGAATGTAATGATTCATAGAAGTGTGACACAATTATAGCACACATTTTTTTGGCGCCCACCGTGGGGCAGAGTAGACTAGCTTTGTCCCTTCTTTTTCTGCATTTTCATCATTTTCCGTCAATTTTTCGATAGGTTTTTAGCTTAATTTTTAGTCTTTATTTGTCTGTCTCAGACTATTGTATGATACTTTTTAGAAGTATTGCATGATAGCTCTTTGTATGCGCATGTGATACTTCACCTATTAGAAGTATCACCTGGTGTAAGGCGAACTATCACCTGGTGTTGAGCGAAATATCACACAGACAGAAAGTATCACCCCAGTATACTGTGAAGTATCATGTGATTCTAGTGTCTGTACTATGTCTATACCTGACAGTGAGCTATTTTTGAGTTATTTTATCTATCTTGCAAGTTTTGGGTTCTTTGCTAACTTTTTGAAAATGGGCACCCCTTTTTTTAAAAAATTTTTGCAAATGGTATCGAATATTTAAGTGTGATATATCGTTGGAAAGGTCTTTTCAAGCTTAATCCAACCATGATAGTTTCATTCTTAGATTTTACCATTTGATTAGTTATTTTACTTGCAGATTATCTAATTTATCATGTGCTAACCCTTGTGGGCCTAACAAGTTGTGGTTGTAGGTGCACTTGCTTGAGATATTTTGCCAAAAGAACGCATGTCAAAGAGGGCTACTAATGGTTTTTGCAGGGCTGCCCTAAGCATAAAAACCAAATCAAGTGCTTGTTTAATTGCTTTCTTTATTGAGTGCAACATATACTAGTTTCATTTCATAGGCACTTAATACCTTGTTGTAGGAATTTTGAGGTGGTAGGAGAGTATGCTCTTCACCCTTGTGGTGAAATAGAAATCTTGACCCATC
This sequence comes from Chamaecyparis obtusa, assembly GCA_027943335.1. Classification (NCBI taxonomy): domain Eukaryota; kingdom Viridiplantae; phylum Streptophyta; class Pinopsida; order Cupressales; family Cupressaceae; genus Chamaecyparis; species Chamaecyparis obtusa. The sequence goes on along the minus strand of BSBK01002204.1, from coordinate 122,218 downwards.
TTGAGATTTTGAAAGCAAGGGGGTAATTGAATCTTTTCTTGGTGTGTTTGAGAGAAATTTTTGAGATAGGGGAGTATGCTCTTCACCCTTGTGGTGAACCAAAAATGTTGAACCTCAAAAATTGATCTACTCTTTGTTTAGATTTAGAATCTTTTAGCGGGCCTGCTCTTGAGCAATCAAGAGGAATGACCCAAGTGGGGACAAGCTAATACCGAGCTATTCCAACCCACTATAATCTCAAGGCTATCGAGGACACAAAACCTTGGTAGACATAGTACTTATCTTCGCTTAATGTGAGTAACTTGTGGGATTGTGACCATGAGGAAAGCATTGAGCAAGAATGCTTAAGGTACTCTTGAGGCCATGAGGTCCTAGTCCTTTATGAGGAGCAGGAGGGGTGCTATGAACGGAAGCCCTTACTATCAACCATTAGATAGAAGCCACCTTATTTTAGCCGCTTAGCTTCTTGGTGCAAGAATTGATCCAAGTGGACTTACCGAGATCACCCCAAGACACTCACCATATGTGTTCCTTTGGTTGTGTTTTAGACACCTTTATGACAATGCCAATATCTCTTGTGGGCAACCACTTGGTGTGAGGCAAGGGAGCATCAAGTTGTGGGCCATGTTGCTAAGTAATGAGCCTTGTCCTTCTAGGTAGTAATTGTTTGAATTGTTTTCGATTGTGCTATGCCAGTGTAAACGTTCTTAACATTCAAACAAATGGTAGCATTCATAAGATTTTCTATTTTGTTATCACAAGTGCTTGTCTTGGCAAGGTTGCTTTTGCCCTTGTTCCAAGTGTTTTATGACATGTTTGATCACCTACTGTTTGTAAACTTGTCTTTTACTTGTTGTTACTATCTGTCAAACTAAGAAATTGCACTATCCAATCTTTGAAATCAATCAAAGCACTTTAAAACTAAGATTTTTATGTTCACTGGTCAAAGAATCACCCAAATCTACAATAGTATCACGCGCCTTACTGAGAAATATCGCGTGATAGTTCGCACTTGCTCTATCGCTTGCTTTACCTGAAGTCTATCACTCTGGTATATTAAGGTTTTTCGAAGGCAAAGTATTGCTCTGTCTTAGGAGTATCACCCTGTTTGCCTGAGAACTATCACCTGAGTCATTTCTGTTGTCCTGTCATGGTTGCAATCTGGAGTTACTAAACTTGCACTTTAACCTATCGTAGAGTGTCCTTTCCTATTCTTACCTAAATCTGGTTGGTTATCTGCATGCTTAGACTTGTTATAGACTGAAACAAATGAGCTAAAACTATTGGATTTGAGCTTAACGAATGCTACTCTTGATCACTTGTCGCATCACAGTTACCTCTCTAGCTACTTGCTTATTGAGCTTCTTGCTCACTGCTTGGCTTTAGTCAATTGATTGTTGTAAGTGCTTGAGCATTTTTTACAAGCCATCTCTCTCTATTGTTCTACTTTGACAAGTGATCTTTATTAGCTTTTCTTATCTCAAATCTGAGAACCTTTGTCTCATTCTATTAGTCAACCAACATCTCTTTTCATGCCGGTTACAACTTGGTCTCAATTTGAGAAAAAGAGTCATCCTCCATTCAATTATACACAGTTACCTTCTCCAACTAGATGTTCAAAAGCACCCATTAACAATGTCAGTTCTAGTTCTGACCAATCTAAGAATTATAAGGCTACCCCGTGGTACAAAGGAGGTTTCCTCTTTTTCGCATTCAAGACCCCCAAAAACACAGACAGTGTCTCACTCACTTTGACTGAACAAGAAAAATTCCAACACTTGCAAGAACACTTTGAGCATAAGGATAACCAAGTGCACTTACACAAAGAACACAATCAATAAAGGATGGATGTTGCTAGGTGCATGGCTTATAGAGGAATGTCTTATGAGCAACCCGAGACTGGTAACTATGAGCATAGACCTCTTTTTAATGGCAACAATGGAAACAACACACCACCAAGATCTCCTCCAAGACCCACTTTTGGTATGCCTTCTTCACCTCCTAGGCCTCCTCCCTCTCAACATGAGGCAGAGGCTGATGATGAGATTTCTAGTGAGGATCTTATGAGATTTGAACAAGATGTGGTCTCCCAACGAATGATGCATAAGCTTTTAGAGCGTAATGGCGATCAATATTTTCAATATATGACTTCTAGAGGATACAAGCTTCCTCCCGGCTATGATGTCAGACAAATTGTCCAACAAAGAGTACCAACTGAATTGGAAGTCCTTCAGGAAGAACTACATCAGACAAATCAACACCTTACCCAAATGACAATAGACAGAGAGCCTCCAAAGGTCTCTTTTGTAGAATCAATTTGTGCTCTTCCCTTGATAGGAGTCTCTACATGGTCCCGTTTCCTAGGGATATTGAGGTTCCCAAATATGACAAGTATGATGGAAATGGTGACCCCCATGACCATGTGCGTCACTTTTACACTCTTAGCATAGACTTCCTTCATGAAGACATATTTCTTCTACGACGTTCCCTAGAAGTTTAAGAGGCCAAGCTTTGGAATGGTTTGTGAAATTGACACCACCTCTTAAGACTTTTGATGAGTTAGCTATGCGCTTCACACAATGCTATTCATACAATATCCAATAGCCTATCACCATGATAGATCTTGGTGCTTTAAGACAAAACCAAGGAGAGTTATTTGCTACTTATTTGCAACGTTGGAGGTCATTGTATTCTCGATATCCTTGTCAGTTACCCGAAAGGGAAAAGATTGATATTTTTGTCAACACTCTTGTGCCTGAGTTGTATTGTGATCTAAGGAAGCAACTATTCTCCTCCTTCCATGACATGGTTGAAAGTGCATATCGGATTGAGGATGTAGCTATAAGAAAAGGGGATATTGTTATTAATAAAGATGCTAAAGGAAATGGCAAAGACAAGAACAAACCTTGGAATAAAAACAATTATGTTGTTAATGATGGGGTTTTTGATGCTCCTAAAGCTAAAGAGCCTACTTTCAATGTCTGCAACATTATCTATGCAGCAAAACAACAAGAAGCTGCCAATGCTCACGGTGCTCCTAAACCTCAATATGCAGATAAGCCTAAGAAGTCATTTTGAAAGTGAGTCTATACCAAGTTGGTAGAACCTTACGATGTGATCCTTAAGACTTTGGTTGACAATGGATATCTTACGCTTCCTAATAAACCTGGTAACTAGGATCTAATAAATAAGCCTGATTGGTGGAGAGAGGATCATTACTACCATTATCACAGAAACAAGGGACATCCGACAGACAATTTTTTTAAGCTTAGGGATGATATTCAAGACCTCATTGATAACAACACAATCTCCACTGATGGCTTAACTAAAAATTTTGATCATACAGCTTTCAAAGATCCTCTACCTAAGCATGATAAGGGGGAAACCTCTCAAGCACATAAGAAGAATCATGATGCTAAGATCAATTATACATATACTTCTGATACACCTGTGATCAACATGGTAGAGCCTGTTGAGAGTGTTCTAATGATGAGGTCTCAAGATGATAATAAAGCCAATCATGGTAAGCCAAATTTGGTCTTGCAAACACATGGTAGTTTGTCTTCCCAAAGTGAGACACTGAATGCTGTTACTAGGGGGCAAGCCAAGATTGTCCTTAAAACTATGCAAGATCCCAAGCAAGCTTTGCCTTCCAAACAAGAAGCTCCTTCAGCCACCCCTAGCTATGATCTTGTCCAACAATTACAAAAGACACCAGCCCAGATATCTATCCTTGAGTTGCTTCGATTATCCCCTTCACATAGAGAGATTCTTGATGAGGCTCTATGTACAACACATGTTCCCAATGACATTGATCCTGATTGATTCCAGGCTATGGTCAACCACATTTCATCTCCGCTATCTCTCTCCTTTTTTGCAGAAGATGACATATCTATTGCTCACCCACATAATCTAGCTTTACACATTGAAGTTCTAGTATACCACACCTATGTCTGCCGAGTCCTGATAGATAATGGTGCAGGGTTAAATATTGTTTCTTTCAATGTCATACAATAGTTGGGTTTGTCAAAATTCACTATGGATTCTAAGAAGAAGATTACTATAAAAGCTTACGATGAAGTGGAAAGATCTTCCAAAGGTCTTCTCACGCTACCTGTCTGAGTAGGTCCTGTCATGAAAGATATTAACTTCCAAGTATTAGACATCCCACTCGCATATAACATTCTTTTGGGTCATCCTTGGATCCATGACATGCAGGCTATTCCTTCCACTTATCATCAGTGCGTCAAATTTCTGTACAATGGCACTGAAGTTGTGATTCCTAGAGACCATACTATTGCTATCAATGCTCTTGTTGCTGCTAAAAAATTTGTTCCTCACAATGAACCTTTTGTTGATCCTATTACATCTCTAGTTGCTGCTGAGAAAACACTTAAGATGATGAGCCTTGGTATGGGTGAATATACACTAGATTCTTTTGCTTCTATACTTTTGCTATGGTGATCTTTGATACTTTTGTTCCTTCATCTATTGCTTTAGAAGTAGAAAGAGAAGAACAAGTTGTCCAAGAGTGGATCTATAGATAAGATGAGGGTAGTATGGAAAATGCCCTCCTTGATCATTCCAGAAATACTCCCATGCTCAGTAATTTAGGCACAGATACAGATGAGTCACCACTACACACTATGGCTCAAATGGGAGATGATCTTCCTTCTACTTCATTTCTTTGGGGAGAAGAATGTATATCTACTAATGATATGGCTGAGGCCTCTATGTCTAGAACCTATGTGCCTAAAGAATCATTGAACTATGATAGACAACATTGCAACATTGCACAGCTGCTACAAAGAGGTGATCTCTCACATAATGACATGAGTATTTCTACTTCTCGGCATCTTAAGCCTCTTCTAGAAGATTCTTCCATTACAAATATGGATGTTGATGTAGTTTATACCTCTCGTAACCCACTCGGCGTAGTTGATGAGTCTCATGCAGGGTCTGATGGGTTTGTTCCCTGTATTGCCTTAGTAGACTATGTTGGTCCTTCTATGACAAATCTAGATCTAGCTACTTTTGGAGCTTACCCTATAGGCTCAACTTCTGTTGTCACTAGAGATGACACCTCTCACATAAATGCTATTGAACCAATCACTTCATTTCATCTCACACCAACACCTGTTACTTCTTCCACCAACGAACTAGCAACAAAAAAGATTAAATCAGCAATCAAGTATCACAGTCATCAAGTCAAAAGAAAAGAGCAATGGTTAGATGGAAAAAACCACATTGTGGCGGTATCCACACCTAAGAAAAGTAAAAATAAAAATTGGCTCAAAAATAATGATTGTCAAATAAAAGATGACAAGCTGATTCTCTACAAAAAAAATGGTGCACTACTTCAAGTATGATCTCATATCTGTTACACTTCAGCCCATTCCTAGAGCTAAGAACAAAGTTGGTAATGCCTTGGTTACTTCGACATCCATCTTACAAATGAAAAAGAATAAATTTTGCTTCAAGTTTCTGGTGGATGAATTACGCTATCCTGCTTACAAGTCCTACAATCCTGCCATCTTTTCATGTCTTCCACCTCATATTCCTCCTAAAAATCCACCACACCATTCTTTCTACCATCCCTTACACTTTGCCTTTGTCTCTGGTGACTTGTATAGGAAGGATCTAGATGGAACTCTCCTTAAGTGTCTAGAAATAGAGGAGTCAGAAAAAGTGCTAGCTGAAATCCATGATGGCATATGTGGATCACATTCTAATGATCCTCCACTAGCTCAGACATTGCTTAGGGTTGGTTATTATTGGTTGAACTAGTTGAGACCTCTTGTCGTCACAGTTGCAGCATTTGGGCCTAGGGCCTATCAGTTCTCTACATCTGAGGAAGCAGATTCTTGATGCCTGTTTCTGTCTGGGGCATTCTTTGTACATACTTTATGATCCTAAAAAAACTCCAAAAAAATTCATATATGATGCTAAAAAAATCCAAAAAATTCAAAAAAATTCAAAAAATTGAAAAAAATTGAAAAAGTGCCTTGGTGAAAACCTAGAAATAGGCGCCTTGGTAGCAAAAATACAAAAAAATTATAAAAAGTCCTAAAAAAAAAATTGCAATAAATCTATCAAGTGGTGAAAACTTGGAAACAGGCACTGCTTGAGACCCTCTGCACCTATGTCTATCAGTCTTGCGTGGCGCTCATTCGCTCCACTTCTCGCTTTGCCTCTCCTAGCCTAGAATTGACTCTTGTCTTATTCTAGGGGGCATACATTGTTTTAAGCTTATCTTGGGTCTCTTTGTGCGTCTGGGTTTCTTAGGCACCTCACAAATGGTGTTTTTCAACACCACCCCAACTGTGTTTTTCAACACTACCCTAGCGTTGAGTGTTTCTCAACACTTATCAGATGTCCTACCCGTAGTCTCGATGATGCGATATTTCTCACTGGCAGATGCGATACTCAAAGTTTGACTCTATGACCTACACACATGCACTTGAATTGTTGAGATATGTTGACTTTATTTTTCTTTGTGTGTTGTCTATGAGGATTTCCTTGATGAGTGTTCTCCCCCTATGATCATTTTCGATGATGCATAGCTAGAAGACTGAGGGAATGAGAACATGTTTTATTTCTTTTTCTGCTTGTGGATATATTTTGTTGGTCCTACTTTTCATTAAGCATTTATGCTTGTTCCACTTGACATTGGGATCTACAAGGTATTATCCTTGACTGTTTCACAAGTGCATGCTTATACTCATCTTGACTTTCTTGTGTCTCGATGTGAGCATAATCTTGATATATCAAACTTAGGGAACCTCACTGCACTAGTCATCTTAACCTACATGTCTTTGATGCCTAGGTGGGATTTCCACATTTCCATCTGATATAGATCATATTCAGATTCACATAGTTATGCTAGTGTGTATTGTATGATCTTGCGATGCTACCAATAACACTCGATGATGATTATTAGATGTCTATTGGCTTTGTAACCTTGCAAGTAAACCACTTTTCATAGAGCTTGCATTCTTAGGTTCATGGTAGATTAGTTTTGCATCTTGCATATGGAGAGAGCTCTCCTTTATCTTTCATGGACTTGTTAATCAAGCTGCGCTCCCCTTTTGCTTCTTCCCGATCATGTCTTTCACTTCTTGTCTCTCATATCCCATCATTTTCTCTTCATTTCAGGATCAAAACTGAAATCTGAGTTCACCTTGATTATTCCCACTGATATTCTCCTTCTTCCATGCAGTTGCCTGACCTTTTTGAGGCCTTATCCTTTGATCTTCGCTAGGGCATTCTTCACCTCTTCATCCCCATCTCTCTCAACTTTTAGTCTTTCATTCACTTTCAAATCCCAAGTTCAAATCCCCCTCCGTGGTGTTTACAGGTTGAGGGACCGATAGGTTCGTGCCCCGTGTCCCATGTGTGGGGCATATCTTCACTGCTTGATGGTTATTTTGTTCTATTTCTTTGATTATGATTTCTAGTGATTTGATCATGTTGCTCTTGCTTCTGCATTCCCTCTGATTTCACTTTCGATCCCGAGGGGGTAGACACATCATATCTTATTAGCTATCTCTTTCCTAAGTGTTCAATACTATCGCTACCAGGCTGATCATGTAGGATTTTCTATCTCTCTACACTTCATTCTTTGGAGTCAGATCACTATTTGCTTGCCTTCTTGGCTATCTCTTGCTTTCTTGGCTGATCTAAGTTGCTCTGTGATCCCAAATCAATCTCACATTTCAACTTCATTCTTTGACTGCATGTGTTCCTAGATCGATCACACATTAGTCAAAGAGGGGCAAATGTATACACCTAAAAATGGTCATCTAGACTATTATCCCCTTTTGCTAAATCATCAATTGCTTGCTCTTGATCAAATCCTAGTTCTATCATTTATTCAATTATTTTCTATGGGCTAACCATCTTATCCTAAGTCTTTATTTAATTAAAAGGAATATTTCCTCCCCTTTTATTAAATAAAAAGCCCCCACTTTTCCTCTTATCCTAAGTTGCACAAATAAAGCATTATTCTTGTTTTATAAAAAAGAGAAAAGCACTTTTTGTCTCATATGGACACAAAAGTCAACTCCTATTTTCCTATTGGAGGATATGTGTGCACATGGATTGCTCTTCTTTCAAGCTCCACCATTGATTAGATATTTTGCCTCTTAATCTCCATGGTCCATTCCTTTTCATTTCTTATAAAAGGAGAGCTCCCTTCTTCATTCTAGATCCCCAAATTTTTATGCTAATGTTATGTTGCAGGTTTTTTAGGTCACTTTGAAGCTTTTGAAGATTTGGAGCATTCTTGTTTTTACATCTACATGTTATCATAGTTTCATTTCTTGCATTGTCATGGAATTCATAGCTTCATACTTAGCTTAGATTTCCTTTATGCTTTAGATTAATTCATCTAGCTTAACTAGGAGGCTTTGTAATACTTGCATCTTTCATTTTCATAGCTTAGCTTGCATTTCCATTTCTAGCATAGCATTGCATTGCATTTTTATTCTTGATTCTTGAGGATATTGGCATTCTTGCCCTTGTCTTCATTGAATCTCCCAATGCATGGTTTACTAGCAAGGTTATAGGCTAAATAGCTCTAGCTGAGAGCATTCTTAAAACCCTTGCACTCCATGCTTAGGGAGCTATGGATCAATTTTTGAGACCTCATTCTTGAGTGTTCTTGAATGTAATGATTCATAGAAGTGTGACACAATTATAGCACACACCTACCAGTGTGTTGTATGTTATAGACCTGGGCTAGCTGAATGCTGATGTTGGGGAAAAGATTAGGATCCTGTGAGATCTTGTAGATTGTTACTTGCTTTGTAATTGGCCATAACCAGGAAGGCCTTACAGCCTGGTACATTGCATGTAATCGGTATTTTGACTTCTATTTCATTGTAGATCTGTGGTTGTTATTGGGTATTTTCACTGCATATTGGTTTGGCTGCAAGGTCAGTCAGTCCTTCATTAGATCCACCATCCTTGACTTCATTAAGTGGTATCAAAGTGAAGTTTGTTCCTATTTGAGCAAAGTCTGTCCCTATTGGAGTCAAGTTCAACTTTTATATCTACATCTTGATTTGAAGATGCCTCTGAGGAGAAATCATGAGATCGCTGAGGAAGAGAAAGCTACTAGAAAATTATGTCTTGATGATTTTAGGGCTTTGCAGAAACAAGTGCAAGACCTACAAGAGGAATTGAGAAAGAAGAAGCCTACCTTGAAAGAGGATAGTGATGATGAATCTGAGGAAGATCATTTTGAAGAATTTGTAGAAGAAGCTAGAGATTTTGAGGAGAATCAAATTCTAAAAGATATGTCTAAGATTGGGAAGATACCTAAGATTGAAGTTTATGCATTTGCTGGAAGCCTTAGGCTTGAAGAATTGATTGATTGGATCAATGAGATTGATGAATACTTTGAGTATGAAGAAATAGAAGATCTTGATAGGGTTAGATTTGCAAAGACTAAGTTGAAGGGTCATGCAAATATCTAGTGGAGAGAAGTTTAGTTGGAAAGAGGTAGAAGAGGAAAAAAATATATCACTAAGTGGAACCGAATGGTTGACAAGTTGAAGAGGTAGTTCATTCTAGTGGATTATGAATTGGACATGTTTAGGAAGATGCAAGCTTTGAAGTAGACTAACAAATCGGTACAGGAGTATACTAAGGATTTTTATAGAATCCTGATTAGGAATGGTCATTTTGAAGCTGATAAAGAGAAGGTTGCTAGGTATGTCTATGGTTTGAGACCTAGTATTCAGGAAGAGTTACTTACTATGCGGATGAAAACAATCAGTGATGCTTATCAAATGGCATTAAAGATTGAAGAGAAGCTGAATAGGAAGTATGAAGGGAAAATAGAATAATAGGAACCAAGGTGGTAAAATTGGTGAGATAGTTGCTGAGAGTAATATGACAGAGAATCCTAATCCTGATGTGGGATCTAGTAGTGGTCAAGTTACTAAGAATGTTGGATAGAGAGGAAGGTGGAAGAATGAGTTCACTGGCACTTGTTATAACTGTGGTGAAGCTGGTCATAGAAGTTGGCAGTGTCCTAAGAAAAGGGTTTCATTAGCTACTGAAGGAGACATTGAGAATGTTCTAGAGAAAGGTGAATGCCTTGTCACTAGGAGATTGGCTGCATGTGTTCCTGAACCAGTGCAAAGAAGGAATTTGTTCAGAACCATATGTAAGTGCAAGAATAAGGTATGTAATGTCATAGTTGATGGTGGCAGTTCTAAAAAATTTGTTTTAGATGAAATGGTTAGTAAGTTGAATTTGGAAGAAGGAAACATCCTAATCCTTATCAGATTAGTTGGATACAAGATGTTTCTAAGGTTAGAGTTGAAGAACAATGCTTGGTTAAGTTTCAGATTGGATCTTACTATGATGAGATATTGTGTGATGTATTGCTTATGGATGCTTTTCATCTATTTCTGGGTAGACCCTAGTAGTTTGACATGAATGTTTTGTTTGATGGTCATGCTAATACCTATGTGGTTAGGCATGAAGGAGCTTGGCATAAGCTAATAACTTTACAGGAGACAGGGGTTAAAGGATGTGGAGTTATTAGGTGTTGTCCTTATGACAAACCTCAGGAGTAGAAGGTTGATGAATCTATTCCTATTAAATATAGTTTGAAGGAGAAGGAGAATGATATCTCTAAAGAGTTTATTGAGATTAAGAAATAGATGGTTTTGCTGGTAGAGATGGTTCAACAGATGGTGACATTTATGACACAAAGAGATGTAGATGATACTAAATTGGTTAAGGATTCTAGAGAGGATGAACTTTACAGAGGCACTGAGGTGGTTGGTAGTGGTCAGAGTCAGTTTCTATCTATTGCTGACTGAAGGGATAAATGAAGTGGAAGACAAAAGAACTTTCTACATGAGATAGTGAATGAAGTAAAGACTACTTGGGATGAAGGACATGAAGAGATATGGGTGAAGAATAGATTTGGCATACCTGTTTTGATTCCCTTGAGGTGTTCTTGATTTCCTTATGAGAAAATCTTTCTTACCTAGGGTTTCTGATGTAGGAGCATCCTAAGATTCTTGGCAATCCTGTATCAATAAAAAATATGTTTGTCTTTGAAGGTAGATTGTTAGTTTTGATCTTGGTTTGGTGGAGTTCTTGCTCGGTTTGAGAGACTGATTGCTTAGTTTATGTGGTTACCGAGGTGCTCGGTCTCTGAAGACTGCTTGGTAATTAAAGGTGTCGGTTCTCTGGCGCTTGGTGATAACTGTGCTCCTCGGTCATGCTTAGCATGGTTGGTGATCTAGTGCTCAGTTATTTCTTTTGTTGCTCGGTGTTCTTTCTTACCGACTGGATTGTTTTGATAGATCAGCTTGGCTAATTGGTGCATTTAATTTGGGTCACGCTCCTTGAGTTATGGATTGACCATTGGACATGTGGGGACCTAGATCTACCTTTTGTATTCTCCTATGTTGATCTAATGATCGTTGGGGCCATCTTTGAGAGTTATTTATTTTTAAGGCTTTGTGAGAGCTGACTGATGTTTTAGCATTTAATGTTTTTTTGTAAAGATTTATTGTTTCATCAGCTGACTTGTGGCTGGGAATCTATATTTATAGGATGCTTGGTAGTTATTTAGGCAAGGGATTGGGGGGAAGAAGGTTAGTAGCCTACAAGCTTAGGAGTAGGAAGATTGCTTGGAAGTTTGAGTACAAGTTTAGATCTTTCCTGGGTGCCTACCAGTGTGATGTATGTTACAGACCTAGGCTAGTTGAAAGCTAATGTTGGGGAAAAGATTTGGATCCTACGAGATCTTGTAGACTATTACTTGCTTTGTAATTGCCCATAACTGAGAAGGCCTTATAGCCTGACACATTGCATGTAATTGGTATTTTGACTTGTGTTTCATTGCAGATCTATGGTTGTTGTTGGGTATTTACGCTACATATTGTTTTGGATGCAAGCTCAGTCAATCCTTCATTGGATCCACCATCCTTGACTGCATTATATGTCTTATTACTAAATTTAACAAATTAGGTTATAATCGGTCAGCTATTATATCTAATTAGGTCTTAAGGGGTCCTCTTACTCATATTAGGTATACGTGGGACTAGTTACATGTCTTATTAGGTGTTAATTGGTCTTATTAGGTCTATTTACGTCTTTAAGTCCCATCCTATTAATGATATTAGGTCCTAATTTGGGTCTTATTACTCATATTAGTTCCTAATAGGTTAAAAATTAGGTCTTAATGGGTCATGTTGTCATATTTTTGCACATTTTGGAAGCCTAATTACTAGATGAGCTACTGTACCCTAGTTTGTATTATTAGTGGTCTTGTTTAATATTTGCATTCATTTCATTACGAAGTACATGAAAAGGGAAAAGAAATGAATTGCATCTACATCTACACATACATCTATCTATGGCATTTATACTATTCAGAAAGCAAAGAACTAAAAGAAAAGCATCTATCTAAGCTCACACAGGCCGTGAGCATAGCCGTTATTAGAATTGAATGGATGAGTGTAGATATACATAAAGAAATAATTGATATGGGGGTACTAGACATTGCCTAGTATTGATGTATGGATCCGGTCACATCTAGTGAGCTCCTGAGATCCAGAACTTGCAAGAAGTGAAGAGAGGAGATGGGTTAGATCCAATGGATCTATACAATGGCTAGTATCACAATATCATAGAATGCATACATACACTCAGCCATGCACCTCTAACAAAGGCTGTGCTCAGGGCATGTGCATGAGAATCATCCAAAGAACCAAAAGAGGCATCATGTTTTCACTAATGTGTTTGTTTCATGTGTAGATACAGGAGAAGTTGATCCAATAATGAATTCCATGAATGATCTGGGCCCTTGATGCAGATCATGATAGGGAAACCTCATGATCTCCATCATGGCCACATCAAGGGCCAAGGGCACACACAGTAAGTACAAATGGGGAACATTTAGATGATCCAACATTAGATAAAAGAATATCAGAGGCTACATGGCATCAGGTTGAACAGAGCTAATGACAGAGTACACAGATCTATGAGGAAGATAGGGCACTCTATTGCATAGATGTTCACATGGCATTAATCATCAACATGTTGAGGGCACACAAATTCCATAGGTTCAGAAAGTACAACATAAAGGTGTTTCAAAGTTATGCCCAATGCATCAATTTTTGCAGTATAATGTACTTCAAATCTGCATTCTATGCATATACTGTGGCATGATTATGTTGAATCTACATTATGGAACAAATACATGGGTTTCATTTATAAGTCAGGGATGGTTCTTTTTATGATAGCATGACATCATGGAGTAGCATTGGAAAGTGGCATTTGTATGAACACCAAGCATGTGGCATCTCAACATTGATATACAATAAAGTACAGAGGGGCATCAATTCAGAATGTGAAATACAAGATAACATATTGTAATACCCCAAAAATGGGCTATAAGTTCATTAATCTCCTACATCTTCAATTCGAACAAAATCGACATCAAAGTCCTAACCTAAGGCACATCTAAACATCATCGAATCATAATTGATTATCTTAAATTTTGCATCAGGGAATATTCCTAGTAATATTCCTAATTATCTTAATTATCTTTAATTTAATGATTATTTGGCGATAAATCACATTTATCCTAAAAATTTGATTAATTGAATATTTTCATATTTAATTAATTAGATTTAATATTTGCCACTTAATTATGTAATTAAATTTAATTCTATCTATTATTAATTGTATTATTTAATTTTGACAATAAATCAAAATTCCTATCTTTAATTGATTAAATTCTTATTTAATTAATTAAAGCATGTTGTCATTATTTAATAATATAATTTTTAATAAAAGTTTGAATAAATAGTTAATTAACCCATAAATTAATTATTTATTTTCAAAAATCAGTTGAGTTGAGGATAAATCACTTTATTTATTTATTTAATTCTTAATTATTATGCACATTCAAAAAAAACAGTTAAACTCCAAATCAGAAAATCAATGCAAGTTATTGACTTTTTGGAACTCAACATCCTTTTGGAGTTCAAAAAGCTGATCTAAACTCTAATTTGAGTTAAAAAGCTGTTTTTGCATGTTTTTGCATGATTTTGAGAATTAACTATCTTTTATGATCAGATAACTCAAAAATCAAGATGAGTTAATTTGAGTGATTTATGGCTTTTATTCATGCACCTCCAAAGCCCTGGATTTCTATAAATTAAGGCTTCAGCTCTTCACAAATCATCTCATATTTTGCACAATCACGCTGGAGAATTGGAATTGAAGAATCAAAGCTCTTGCGAATCGACATCTTTGTGAGATCAATCTTATTTTTGCATTCATATTACATATCATTGTTAGATTCATAGCATATCAGTTTTCAATAGCATTCATATCATATCAGTTTTTATCATTCTTATTGCATAAAAAATATCAAAAATATAGATTAATTGCATTTATTCCATATCTAGAATTGCATTCAAATCCTTCATTTAGGTGTCGTCTAGGTCACTGATCTCGATAATAATCTGAGAACATTAATCTCGCACCTACTAGAAGGCAGTAAATCGCTTCGTTAGATTAGATTTCAATTTTGCATGATTTTGATTTTTGCTAACCTCTAATGTTTTACTGAGTGTTGTGTCTACAGATCAGGTACAATTTTCACACACACACATATGTTATGGCACTGACAATATAACACTGGCACAGAGATATGTATAGTAAATGAAAGCAATAACAAAATAGATCATGGAAACCTAAGCTCAAGTGCATCTTGAGCCATCTCATGCTCGATGCCTTGGGTTCTTGAATGATGCAATTGATATAGTAGTAACACATAGATGCTCGGGCATGGTACCATTGTGCCTGTAATAGTGAGTGTGGCTCATGCATAAGATTCAATGCCGATACTATGCCATGGAAATATGGATGCAAACATGGGCACAATGGTACCGTGCCCCAACCCCTGAGTTTCAAAGATCAAAGAAAATAATACAATGATGCATCTTCATAGTGCCCTAGCCTTATAGCTTTCAGGCTATATGGTTAGCAAGTGTCATGAATGCATATTCATTTCTTTAATATGCATTCACAAAGATATTTCCATTATTCTTAAATAGTGAAGAAAAAATGAAATAAAGGGACGTGCCCTCGACATGCAATACAGTATTATGTGATGCCCTTGTCTTTACTAAATGTTGTGCATGCCATACTCATTTTTTCAAGTATGAATTCATGAGGAGGCATGCCAATATTAAAATTGCAAAGTTGAAGCGTAGATAAAAACAGTGAACATATACAATGATGCTTTAGCATGTTTTCACAGGCATTAAGCCAATGCCCTAGCTCTCGGGCCATATTACAAGATACATCACTGATTCAAATTTGAAAAAATAGAGACCATACATATACTGCAAATACAATGAAGATAATGAATCTTGATAAATCATGATGCCCTAATTAGCAAAATCAAATAGCAACAACAGTGGATGCCCTAGTTTTCGAGTTGTGAGGCATATACATAAATAGAATTTCAACATGTGACAGTGCCACAAAAAATCATCATGCCATGATTATACAGTGCCTTCAAAGATGCAGAGAAAGAAAATGAAACCAATCACAATGCCTACCTCTATCTTCTTATCAGTCGTGAGTGTGTTGTTTCCTCATTCAAACTCAAGGTTCAGTTCAGTTGCCGAGGATGGAAATGGCAACTTGCCATCTGTCAAAGATTGAACTTCACATTGCCAGTGCCGAGAGTTGTAAACAATGATTCTATCGATCCATCTTTCTTTTTCTCCCCTTCTTTTTCGGTTTGAGAACATACATTAGCTTTATTTTAATGTTTTATTTTCAAAGCTAATGTGTGGCTAATATCATTTGAACTATGACCTAGGGTTTCTAGGGGTTTATTTATTTTAGAAGGGGCTTATTTTTTAATTCGAAATAGGCTATTAATTATTTCCTCCCCTTTCTTTTTATATTGGGATTAAGGCTATTATAGTCCTATTTTTTATGATAAATATGATGTGGATTTGGTCAAAATTCATATATTTTTAGACATTCTCCTCATTTTGAGTTGAGTGTGTCTTAAATATACATTTAGAATCCACTCATATTTTATATAGTGGGGGGTGTTATTGTTTTTAATGTAAAAGTCATTGTTTTACCATTGTAAGATGTCAGCCAAGTGGCATTTTTATGAGCCCTTGTCAAATATCAGTTATAAAAACATGACTTAGTGGGTGTGATGGTCATCTTTGATTGTCTATTTTTAGGTCCCACTTTCCTCGCCCCCTAGGAATCTAGGAGTCTAACTCTCAGACCATGATGCTACCTCATAGGGTCCTATTTTGACTTTTCTATTGTTAGGAGGTAGTGAAGTTTGATGATAGATTCCAGGTCTTTATTTTTATACCTCTCACTGTTGGTGATTGATGTTGGCTCTTCACTTTTTCTCTCTGATATGAGTGATGTAGCTCTAAGAGACACAATTGTACTGGTTTCTTTCCAGCAATAAGAATTAATCCTTCTGTTCTCCTACATTTTCTGGTTTTGTTATTGAAATCTTATGCTAAGATTATTGTGATATTTTCATGTCCTTAATCTGCATTTTGAATTCAAGTGTTCATTCAAGAAATTGTCTTAGCTCAGTGATGTGATTTGTGTACAATCAGGAATATCAAAATTGTGAAGTTGTTCTTCCTTTCTGAATTCCAAGTACCTTATCTCATTGAGGGTTAGGAAAGTAGGATTGAGTTGTGGTTCAAACTTGAAGTGCTGATAAAGTAAACTTATCATCAATTGTAGTTTCTTTTAAAATTTTGGTGGATCACCTTTCATTTCAAGTATCAAGTTGTTTCTTTTAAAGCATTTTCTATCCCTTTCCTCTCAAGTTTTAGAATAGTTCAGTGATCCAAGGGGGAAGCCGGCCCTTAATCCTGAGGTCTATTCTCAGCAAAGCATCCCACATCTTGAGAATAGTCCCATGTTTCATAGGATTGCTAGGTTCTATACTTAGCCATACTCGGGTGCAATCCTTAGTGACAACAGGTCACAATACTCATTAGGTCTAATTAGGTATATAATTATGTCTTCTTAGTATTATTAGGTCTAATTAGTCTTATCTAGGTCTTATTAGGTAGATTATTAGACTTAATTAGTCTTATCTAGGTCTTATGTACATACACATGTATACATAAAAATCTATAATATATGTACATGTGTATACATACATAGATATATACATACATAGATATATATATATATATATGTATGTATGTATGTATGTATGTATGTATGTATGTATGTATGTATATACATGTATATATATATATATATATATATATATATATATATATATATATATATATACATATATATACATGCATATGTATAATAATGAAAAATCTATATATAATCAATACACATGTATATCAAAAACTTTAAATAAAGAAAAATCTACATTATAATATATACACATGTGCATATATACACATATGTACATGTGCATATATACATGCATATACAGCCATATATATGCATATATACATGTATACATGCATATATGTATATATGTATATATGTATATATATATATATGTGCATGTATACATGTATATATATACATGTATACATATGTATATACATATATGTATATATACATATGTATACATATATATACATATATATGCATATATACACATATACATGTATATACATATATATATATATATGCATATATATACACATGTATATATGTGTATATGCATATATACATGTATATATGTGTGTGCGCGCACACACACACACACACACACAGATATATATATATATATATATATATATATATATATATATATATATATATATATATACATGTATATATGCATCTATACATGTGTATATACATATATAAACATGTATATATGCATATATACTATTTATCCATCTATCAAAAACTACAAATAATAAAAATGAAATATGAAAATACCTAGAAACGGTGTTTGCAAATTTGAAAGTCATCCACGGGTTTCACTGTCACCAAAAGTGACACTGGAAGTTACTTTCAGCGATTATATTTACACCAAAGTTTAACCCTAATTTATGACTTTTGATCAAAAGTCATTAGCTAAAGACTTTCGATCGAAAGTGCTTTATTAACTTTTGATTGAAAGTCACTTGCGATCGAAAGGCTTATGTCTAAGGACTTTCAATTGTAAGTTTTGTACTTACGATCGAAAGTCCATCGTAGTTTCTATCGAAAGTAATCAATGAATTTTTGGCCAAATTCACTTTTTGGGCCGAATCCATTCCTCCCAAAAAGTGTAACCCACTATTGTGGGTTCACCTATAGGAAGAGGCTTGAATGGATGTGGATGGAGAAATCTTCAACAAGAGGGCTTCATAGAGATTGAATCCTTCAATGGCTACCAATGGATCTCCTTGATGAATTGGATCTTGAATGCTTGAATGCTTTCCTTCACCTTCTTGGTTTCTTGATTTCACTTGAGAGATAATGATTTTTGATGGATGCTTGATTGAAAAAGATGATTGAAATGAGAGGAGAAGGCTTCCTTTTATACTAGTCTTGGGCACAAACTTCTAGAGAGGCCTACATAGGAGAATTAAATTCCCATTTAAGCCTTTACCCCTAGAAATGGATCTAAATTAAATATAATTTAATATTTTAATGTTCTGAAGCCCAAAACAGTTGACCTGAAAGCAAGAAAACAAATCTTTCTAAAAGCCAACATCTGGAAACTCTGGAGCTTTGAACTTTGAACCCTGGGTCACGATCGAGGTTGACCTTGACCTAGGTCAGGGTCAAGGTCATCCTTAACCTAGGTCAAGGTCAAGGTCGACCTTGACCTTGAGGTCAAGAATCTCAGAATCTCAATTCAAGATGCCAGAATTATGTCAGAAAGAAGTGGAAAGTGGGGCAGAATAGGGGAAACAGCTAGATCCAAGTCAAAGACCCATTCAAGGCATTCGACGTGACCCAAAACCACCTACTTGAAGGAATAAACCAGTCCTAAATGGAAGTGCTTCCATTTTCTGATGCTACACTAAGGATATATGAATTAGAGTTTTACGAAACTCTAATAAAGCCCTTACTTTTTAACCTTTAATTATTAACTTTATATCATGTTTTTGGAAAAATACTCATTAATGTGATTAAAAGAGTATCCAATTGTTGACATCAAAATATGAGTAGCATAATAATGAAATCTACGATCAAAATCTACAGAGATCACGCTGAAGGTAAGTAAAAATATATTCATTAATTACGATAGTGCAAGCAAATACTTAAAAAGCCTTCCCATTAATACGGAGATAGGTGAAAAATTACTCTACATATATGTGAAGCTTTAGTAGAAACCCCTATCAAGAGTGAGAAGGAGTATTAGTGGAGAATGGAGTCCATGCTACTAATGTTTTTCCTTGATGATAACTGAGCTATGGTGTTCAAGGGAACAATTAAACCTGAAAGATGGAACATAATTCTGAATCTACTCTCCACGGCAGCCAGACGGGCTTTGGAAAAAGGCATAGGTGATCACCATTTTGATAATGAAATTTCCTTTAGAATGAATGGACACATAATAGTTCCATTCATCACTCTCTCCACCTTCGCTGGATGTAAAAAGGAGGATGTTATCAAGGCAACAAAGATAATCTTTGGAAAGGACTTATTGGGTGGCTTGTAAAATATGGTGTTTAGCATTGACAATCACTTTACAATACTACTTCTTGAAATTCTTATGAAGAAAGAGATAGGAAAACTCTCAAAAATCCCCAATTCATAATGCACTTTGATGATGACGAGTTGTGTTTTGATGAATTCTAGCCAGAAATGTCCAGGAATCTAGAGTGTTTCTTCAAAGAACTCATCAAAGAAGAAATGGGGAATGAATGGATTTTAAATTTTTGGTGAGCTAAAGGATTTGATATCAAAGAGGAATTGGATGATATAGATACAGAAAACATTAGATTCTTGGCTCCTAAGGTTAAAAGGTGTTCCCATCGCTCCAGAAATATGGTGTTTGATGAAGAAATCATTGTCATTGTCAAAAGGAATGATGGGGAATGGAGTTGCTAGATGTTGTAGAAGGACTAATTCTCTCCAAGGAAATATAGGTTTCAAGGTACCTTTTGGCCTCTCATGGTGTTTTTAAGGGTATGGATAGTCTATGACTTATAAGATATATTTTGTAAAAATTAAATTGATAGGGATGGGTTTACATAGTGTCTATAATAGAAGGGATATAGACATAGTATCTTTTATCTAGTGATACTTATAAAATCTAAGCATAGAAGGAAGAATAGTATGTTTTTTTATAATAGATTATAAGATTATGAAATATTATGAACAAAATGTTAAAAAATTAAATAGGTTTTGAATTCATGTATAAACTATATGGTTTACATAAATTTATGATGCGCGCTCTAAATTTTGACATCTCTTTCTATGGCATTTTTTAAATATCTGTAAGTGAAATAAGATTTATGGTCTTCAATCCTCACCACTCAGAGTCATGTGTCTATTTAAAATCCAAAAATATATGGTACTCTCTTGAGAATGATTGATGACCCATGTTCTTAAATATTTTGCATTTAGAGTTGTAAATAGTATATAAGCTAGTTCTAAATTTCTTTTACGATATTTGCAGTAAGAGGAGAAAACCAAGAATTCAAATAAGCATAAGATAAAACTAAAAATATCTTGATTAGGAAATGCAGAGATATTTGTGGCAAAAAGATTATATCCCTAATCTATAGAAAGTAGGTAGTATCGATAAATAAATAGACTGACAAACCTAACTTCCTCTTGATAGGTATGGGAATAGACACCAACAGAATCAGATTCTCTGCAAAGCAAATTTTCTTGACAAAGGCTAATTTCCTTATTACTAATACAAGATTGATTTCAAGAATCAAACATTATAGGTATCCCTTGAAGATCTCTTATCTTGAAGTCAGTACATAGCTGAAATATGTAAAGACTTCAGGATAAAAATCCTCATGTCTATGTTGTGACCTTATAAGCTCTATGTGCAGGTTTCAGAGGAGCTAACATTTGATATTATAGTATCAATCTAGCTAAGTTATAATCTCCATACGAAACTTTCTGTAGGCAAAATGGGACAATACTTCATAGATTTTAGAATAGTGTATCAATATTTATAATGTCAAAATAAATATAAGTTATATATATATATATATATATATATATATATATATATATATATATATATATATATATATATATATATATATATATATATATATATATATATATATATATATATATAATTGTTGGCAAGTTGACTTTAGTGAGATTATATGAATATTTTTGTGTTGAAATTATGGCAACAAAGTCATATAGAGTTTTGATAGTCAACACACAAGCTTTGAAGTTCATATTTCGGTTAAGTATGGTAGACAGTGCAGACAGCAATGTACCTGATGATCAGAGAATCTATAATGTATATATATGACATGCACTTTTCTATTTGAGTATGAGAGACATAAAGAAGAGCAGAAGCATGTGAAGTATATAGAAGAGTAGAATATTAAAGTTAGTATGGAATAAAGCTTTACAAGAGGTTAAATCATCAGCACATAAAAAGAACTGATCAGACAACAGTTTCAATGCAGTAGTTCACCCTTCCAGATATAGTGTGTATTTGATTATCAGGAGGTTGTAGCCTTCTTCATTGAGTAGTGTGCTTGGGTAGTGTGCCATCCACCCCTAATAGGGTTTGTTCTATTAGACTCCTAACAGAGAAATTGTACTCAGTATTGTAATGACTGCTCCTAACGGGGCAAAGGAACTCTAACAAGTTCATAAGACTAGTGCAATTATTCGTGGGTATTAATTCCCACCAGGGTTTTCCTTTGGCCAAGGTTTCCCCATAATCATATCTTGTGTCATGTTATGGTTGATTGTTTTATATTCTTTTCTATTCATTTCAATGTTAAATTAAATTGGGCTAAGTTTTAAGAAGCAGAAAAACATTAATTGTGGAACACTGATTCACCCCCCCTCCCCCTCTCAGTATTCCCATTCTTAACAATTGGCATCAGAGCTTTGGTCCTTGAAGAGAAATTTAACCACTTAAGGAGATCATGGGTTCAAAAGAAGCGAAACATCTAAAGAAAAATCTTGAAACGGCTCTTGAAGATCTTGACAGATTTGAAAAAGAAATTGAAGAACTGAAAATGAAGGTCAATGGCTCACAAGTATTCATCAAGAAACTAAGAAAAGATTTGAATGATTTTAGAAAAATGGTCAAAAATATTAATGAAGAAAACATGTCTCTGAAGGATCAGATTGAAGATTTGAATGAACAGTTAACTGATAGCAAGTCAGCCCTTGAAGATCAGACCAAAGAAAATAAACAATTGCATGAAGAATTTATGCAAGAAAACCTAAAAATCTTGGAGTTAGAGAACATCAAGAAGAAGATGGAATCTAAGTTGATAGAAGCCAAGAATCATATTGACAAATTGCACACAAGTTATGATCTATTAGATTCATAGATTTATGCACAAAAGAGAAAAGGAGATTCTAGTGGTATTGGATAAAATGAAGCACAAATTCAAATCAATGCAATGCAAGAAATAATGAAAGCACCAGAAGAATCTATAGAAGCTAAGAAGATTGAAAATCAAATTGAAGATAAAGCTGAACCAACTAAAGATGGGCGCAAGCCAGTAAACATAACTTGTTATTCCTATAACAAGCATGGACATATAGCAAGAGATTGTAAGGAGGTAAAACCTTTCAATGGTTATTTTTATTCATGCAATAAGTTTGGTCATAGAGCTATGAATTGTAGATCAAATCAAAGAATTCAGATACAACATAATCAAAGAAATAAACCATTGCAAAGTGTTAGAAGTCCTCTGAACATTACATGTCAGATATGTAATTTCAATGGACACACAACTAAAGAATGCAGTATGGTAACTCGCATCAATGCACCTAGGAATATAAGGCCTCCAGTCATTTGTTACTCTTGTAACAAGGTTGGACACATCTCAAAGTTTTGCAGATCATAAGTGCAAAGACAAGAAAAACTTGATAAGTCTCAAGAATCGATAATGAATAAATCTGGAGAAGTCAAGTTTGTGCAAGCTACAGAAGATGTGAGAAAGATTTGGATTCAAATAAAGAAAGATAATTCTATTGAGAAAGTGGCAGATGCATCTGCAATGGATGCACCTTCTACTTTTGGATAGATGACCTTCTTGGTCATAGGGGGAGCTAGATAAGCTCTAGACCCCTACGCGGCTGGTATACTCAACCTCAAAGTATGCACCTTTGGTTTTAGTTGTTTGATTGATAGTTGATGTAGTATGCAAGAGTGCTCAATCTGAATGATAGCAAAAATTGAGTTTCCAAATCACAGTTGGAACTCGTGTTACAATGGCAAGCATTAATTGCAGAATTCTGATTTATAAGTCATTGAAGATTTATTATCTTCACTTTTACAATTGAGATCAAGCCTTTGAAGAGCATAGGAGATTATAGCATCAAGTGTTGAAGGATTGCAGTCATTTCATTAGCAAGAAGAGTTAAAGTTGTTGGCAAAACCCTAGCTCAGACACGTCACTTCAAAAATCATTTGAAACCCTATTTGAGTGTTAAAGAAAGTAAGTAATGGAAACTCCAATAGCCTTTGATGTCACAAAAAGGAAGAGATATGTGTTTAAGAAGCATCCCTTCAAAATAGTATTAGATGATTTAGAGGGAGCATTTTCCAGGACTCCAATAGGAGTCATGCATGTCAAAAACAATTCACACTTATATTTATTGTAAGAAGGAGTCTGTAGGAATTGACAGAATAAGGTCGCTCATGGAAACTATGGTTGATCCCGACTATACCTTCAAGAATGAATTCTCTCACCTTATAGATAGTCCTATTATTGAGTATGCAATTGCGTATGAATTTTATGAGTCGGAATGGATTAAGATCTTATTCAATAGGATTCATGATGATTTTTTTTGGATTGGTGAATTCCCTGTCTGTATTACAACTGATCTGATTCATGAGATGACAAGACTCTCTAAGGTCGGTGCTCTTCTTCCAATAGGAAAAGAGGTCAGAAAATACATTAAGAATGCATGTAAGTCTAGGAGTGATAAGTGCGGCATGACTACTGAGCCTATAGAGGAGAAAGACATAAACTCATGGCTATGATCCTTGGATACAAGTTTCAACATGCAAATAGATTCAACCATGTATATGCAGCTACAATTCTGGTAGCAATAAGGATAGTGAAAGAAAATAGAGCATTTAACCTTTGTGAGATCTTGCACGCACAATTGTTAGACAACATTAGAGCTATAAAACATGACAATAGAAAATTATTCAGGTTTGGGTCGCTAATTATATACATGTACTTCCATATTGTTGGTAAGGTCTCTGATCTTTACCTAGATAGAAGTATACCTACATTGCCTCAAATTTCACTTAAGGCATCATCAGAGAGAACCCTAAAGGATTAAATGGATCTAGAGATCAAAAAATTTAGAATCAAGTTGCAAAGAAGGTTTAGAATTCTTGAGAATTTAGTGGAGAAGTACAAGGACATAGATTCTACATGCATGGAAGAAGTTGAGCCTAGAACAAAATGGATTCATCCACTTGGTTATGAAGTAGATGAGCATATTTTGGAAGGTTATGCACAAGTCCTTCTATCTATGCTAGAGGATCCTAATGAGCCTAGATGGGGTACATATGAAGAGAAGACAAAATAGGTTGATAATGTCTTATACAATGAAGCAACTAAGAGGAAAGCATCTCAAATTACCTCTAATATACTAAAAATTCATGGTGTCACCCAAGAAGACCTGGATAAAGAAAGGGAAGCTGAGATTGCTATGCAACTTGAGAGTGCACCCTCATCTGCACAAGTTAAAGAGGAAAAATATGATGATAATCCAAGGGAGAAGAAGAAAAAGATAGGAGAGAGAAACTCTACACCCTCAACTACAATTGATCTAGAGTCCTCTCCACCCTCTGAGTCAAGAAAGATGTCTAGAAGGAAGAAATAATTTGGTGCAAGTCACCCATCCTCAAGGACAACTAGAAGCAAGGTGAAAAACACTCAAGCACCTTCTGAGGTAGGATTCAGACTGAATTTGAAAGTTTTGAAGACTAGAGTTGTTAATGAAGGTAGGATAGATCAGATTGGAAAATTCTATGATAAATATGGAGAGATTGATAGATCAAAAATTCACTCTATAATTATCCAACATATGATTAAGTTCAAAAAGTCAGTTTTGGAACTTAAGATAGTCATCCCCGATAATATATGGAACATACTTGATTCATTCAAAAGGCAAGATATAGAGGAGGATATGAGAATTGGAGAGAAAATATTGGATGATAATCTTCCTTTTTGTTCATTAGAAGAAAAGATAATGTTGTTAGATTTGGTGAAACCTCATCTAAGATCAAAAATCAAAACTTTGCATATAATGAACAAAGATTATGAGTTGATTGCAAAGGAGACAGAGAAAGCATTTGAGAAAGTATTTCTAGACAGACACATGTACCCTCCTACTACACCTACACCCCAAGTTACTCCATAGTTAGAAAAAGAATCAAAGATTCCAAATGTACCTATTTCAAGTCCACAAGATTCTACGCCCAAGGTTACAACACCCTCTGAAGCAGTTGAAGCTAAAAATGAGACTATTGTGATTGATAATGTTGAAATAACCATGGAAGCAACAGATAATGATCTAGATAAGTTTGAAGAAATTTTTTTAAGTACTGAAGAAGTTGAGATCCTATGTGGTGAAGAAGCACCTATGTAGCAAGAAGAAGTCTTAGTTGAAGATATAACAAGATAGGAAAATGAAAAAGAGGATGAACCTAAAGAACAACCCTCTATTGAGATCCCAGTAAAGATGGAGAATGAAAGTATGGATTTAAGTCAAAATGAAGACTTATTTCCTACTCCTAAGCCCTCCTTATCATTGTTGTCAAGATTTACTCATGATACAATGAGTTTAGATTCATGGGGAGAAGAAGATCTAATAATGATAAGTGTGATGGTGATGGAGAAAGCCAAAGAAAAGCAAGTGATGAGAAACCCTCTCTTTGTAGAATCAGTCAGCATATTGAACAACTTATTGACTGTAGATAAGAAATTGGTTAATGTTCACTCAGTGGATGATGTTAGTAGTATTTTGTCGAGTTTCAAAGAAAACTTTTCCAATCTAGAAGACTCGGCGACAAAAATTGCAAAAGAGAAATGTAGTGCCTCTCTCATTTACCCCTTTGCATGAACATCCTAATGCTGTGGTTTTGACTATCACTCTCAAAGGGTAAGGTCATGTTGGTCCCATGTGAGGGAGAATCCACCAAGAGGATTGTTTTGGAGCATGTATCGACGTTCTATGTGAACTAGGAGACATAAGATATGGTCTTGAATCACATTCTGGAGACCCTTAGAGTGGGGATGAGTCATTCATGTGGATGTAGTGATTTTTACCCGCATTATGGTTGATGGCATCATGAGATGCTCTTTGCCTAGATTTTCCTTATGTTTATCAAGAGTTTATCTTTAGAAGTCATGTCAGGTGTTTTAAGAGATTATATCTTGGTATTATCTTTCTATATAATAGACTCAGTAATTATAAATTTATGTTGTTGCATTATGATTTGTATCCTATTCGATAGAGGTTTGATCACCATTTGTGATGTACTCTTTTCATGTTACTTATACACTCAAAATCCTAGGATGCTCTGTGTTTAAAATAAGATTAATTGAATTCACCTGATCTTTGTGATAATACTATCAAGTGCATGTTTTATAGAAATTGTATTGGAATAAGGTAGTTTAAATAATAAAAGGGTGAAATATATATATATATATATATATATATATATATATATATATATATATATATATATATATATATATATATATATATATATATATATATATATACATATATATTGTTGGCATTAAGCATGATTGTCATTAGTGACAACACTTATTCTAAACAGTGCATACCGAGTAGTGCATACTGAGCAGAGCTTATCAAGTAGAACAGAGCTTACCAAGTAGAATAGAGCTTACCGAGTAGAGTAGAGCTTACCGAGCAGAGCTTACCAAGTAGAACAGAGCTTACTGAGAAGAACAGTGCATACCGAGCTCGCAAAGTTTCACAGTGTTTACCGAGTGCTGCATGATTAAACAGGAAATTTAGTTTCTACCGAGTAACACTTTATCTACCAAGCCTCCAGTATTTACTGAGTTCAAAACTATGACCGAGTGGTTAGTATGGACCAAGCTTCCACTTCTACCGAGTGCATGATGATGTCGAGTAATGCAGTGGATGCTGAGTATCAGAAAGTCACCAAGTTAGTTTGCAGTAATCATGTAACTATATTTAGGTCGACTCAGTAATATTTGTGTTTACTTGTTTAAGAGCCAACTTTGTAATTGTTTTGGAATTGACTTAGATTGATATATAAACAATGTTTTATGTCATATCCAAAAAGGAATGAATAGAGAAGTATGAAAAAGAGAGAAAGGCAGAGATAAGCGAATTACAAAGGGCTACAGTAGTATAAGAAGCAGAAAAGATCTATCCATCACAGAAGGTGATCAGTACATCAGAGAATCTCAATCAGAAAGTACAGTTGCAAGTAAGAGATCTACTGTTTCATCCTAACAGGTGAATCAGCTTGAAATCCTTTAACCGGGTAGACTTAACAGTCTTTGTAAAATTATCTTAACCGAGTGCATACTTCATTGTATGTTTGTAAAACCTCTAACAAGGTGGACCTAGCAGTCCTTATTGCTCCTAACAGGGTAGATCATCAGAAGTGATCATTGTAAGCCTTAACTGGCAAACTTTATACTGCAGTATTGAAGTTTTGTGGGTATCATCCCCACCCCAATTTTACTTTCTACTTGGAAGGTTTCTAGGTCACCAAATCTCTGTGTTCTAAGTGTTATGAATGTTTTATTCTTTTTGTTACTCATGCATACAGTCAGATTATCAATCTAATATTATAAAGATCTGAATCTGTTAAAAGTTTTGAAGTTACTAATTCACCCCTCCCCTCTCAGTAACCTAGATAGTCTTGAATATTTCCAACAATTTGTATCAGAGCTCAGTGGATCTCAGAATAAAGTTTGAAAGCTTGAGAAAAGATTCAGGACAATGGAGATATTCAGACTGAACAAAGTAATTGAGAATGAAAAGCTAGATCTGGAAATGGCCATAACTCAACTCAAAGAAGCAAGAGAGCATCTTTCCCTTTCCCTAAAAAGAAGGAAGGAACTTGCAAATCAGATCAATGACCACCAGTATGTTGAAGAAAAGATTGAAGATTTTTTCCCTTCAAGTAGCTCAGATGAAGCAAACAATGCAATCAAAGAACTTCTAGAAAAGAGTGGATCTCTGCAAGAAGAAGTGAGAAAATTGAAAAGAGAACAGGAAATTCAGTCAACAAGATTCTGTGAAGTCTTGGAACAAAGAAACAAGATGAAAGATGAAATAGATGGAAAGAACAATGAAATCCAGAATAAAACTCTTCAAAAAGAAAATCTTATTGATCAAATCTCCAATGCAAATGAAGAAATCTTGACTCTAAGATCAGAAAATGAAAATATGAGAGAAGAGCTGAGATCTGAAAAGCAAATCAATTTAAGAGTGATGAGTGAGCTAGATGCTGAAAGGAAAATCAATGAGAGAATGTTGAAATCTCAAGAAGATATGAATCAGGTGTATGAATGAAACCTTCATAGGCAAAAAGGAAAAGCAGGACTTGGATACAAAGAGGAAGGTGAATCCTCCAAACAAGGTACTCAAAAGAATCAGAAACCTACCTCTAATCACTATGGCAAAATTGGTCATACTTCAAACAAATGTTGGAGCAATGGAAAAGAAAATTTCAATGGAAAATGCTACAATTGCAATCAACTTGGTCATAAAGCAAATGAATGCAAGGAGAAACCAAGATTTAAAGGCATATGTCACAAATGTAGCAAACAAGGTCATAAGCCATCAGAATGCAGAACTAAAACACCCAATCTAGTGGAACAAATTATTAAAGAAATGTTTGGTTGGGATTACAACACTTGGTGTAGATGTCATTACTGTGGAGAATATGAACACATTGGCATGAATTGTGTAAGGCACCACTTGAGAAAAAGGGATTCTACCATAAGATGTTATAATTACACTAAGCTTGGTCACATAGCTAAAAACTGCATGAATTTAGGCAAAATTGAAGATGAAAAGAAAGCAAAAGCAAATAACATTAGGAAGAAGATGAGATAGAAATGGATTCCTAAACCTACCGAGCAAACCAATCCTGAATTCACTAATGAAGGGAGTGGCTCTATGAGCTCTAACTAGTCTCCAAGAAAGCACTGGAACTGTATCTTCATAGACATATTCCAAAACAATTCTTGAACTGAAAGGAAGATAGATCCAAATCAGTATGCAAGATATAGTAGGATCACCAGAAGGTCAGTATCAGTTACCACCGAGCAAGGTTGGGAGTAACCTAACTTCATTTGGTTACCGAGTAAGGTCGAAAAAGTATGAATTCGTATGATTGCCGAGTTGCGGAGTCTTCACTGGGCAATTAATTCATAGTGAATGATAGCCTATCTAATTCAATACCCTAACTCATACTGAGCATTAATGACAAAGTTTCAACAAAAGGAGTGAAATCAAGTTCACTATTCACCGCGAACAAAAGTCTCCTAGTGCAATCAAGCATTTCGAAACATATTTCAGCAAGATATTCTCTTTCCTTGAAGAATTTACTATGTTCACCGAGCTACCATGGCATCATCTAGCGCTAAATTGAAGAAAGATTCTGAAATGTTGGTTCATGGAGAATGGAAAGCACCAGATTTCAAACTCGTGCCCGCAGTTGCCAGAACCCTAGATCTGAGTGGAGCTCAATCTCAGATCCCTCCTAAGGTACTCCTTATTAATGATATTCACAGTCATTTTAAGTGTACAATTCAAGAGCTTGGAACCCTAGAGATAGATACTATTCGTGAGGAACTATGTCTCGATGGTATTCTCAAACCAGAGCATCAACATTTGGAAGATAAGGGTTTAGTTCACATCACACACTTGCCTCAGAGCTTTTAGATAAAATGGGTCAGATATATCCTCAGCTGAGTACATGAAGGTAAAATATGGCTTGAGCAACCAGTAGAGATTACGAAGAAGATGATTCACTGAATCACTGGTCTTCCCATGCTCGACAAGGAAAAATCTACAAAAACCCTAGGTCGGATGGAACTGGAAGAGAAAACCCTAGCTGAGTGGGATGATAGAGGTATGAAGATAAGCAGAATTACTGATGCAGAATTGAAGTTTGGTATACATATCATAGCTCACAAGATATACAGTTCAAGTCGGCAGAACAGTGTTCCGTGTGAAGCAGTTGACCTAGCGTATAAAATTGTAAAGAACAATCTGTCATTTGACCTAGCAGATCTTTTGTTGAAATAGTTCAACAAGAACATGGAGAGCATCCAAACCTCAAAGAACAATCCATGTAAGTTTGGCTCACTGTTGGTTTGTTTATTTTTCTATGCTCAAAAGTTTTTCCCATCAAAAGGCACGGTAGTATGGAGAAAAGATGTGTCGGTTCTTTATTAGATGAATGAATACATTTCAGAAATGGGTGAAAATTTTGAAAGCATAATGGATAACTATTTTGAATCATTTAAAGAGAAAATGAACAATAGATTCCAGATTCCACAGAAATTGGTGGAAGATTACAAAGATGATATTTGTTTCATGGTGGACTATGATAATCTGTACATACAGGCAGCAAAACCAAGGATTGTACATGTGAAACCTCTTCCCTATGAGGTAAATATTGATGAAACCAAGAATATTATTGAAACCCTAATTAATCAACCTGTTAATCCAAAGGCACCATATTTTGGAACATATGAAGAAGCTAAGGAGAGAATTGAGCTTAGTATAAAGCTTCCATAGGCGGTTAACAAAGGAAGAAAGAGGATGGCCAAAATACAACCTAGCACACCTCTAATGTCAACCAAGGAAAAAGGAGAGGACTTTGAAGAAGAAGAAGAGAAAAAGGATGAGGAGGGAGAAGAACAAGTACCAGCAAAGAAGAAAGGAAAAGTAATTATCACCCAAGCAACCCTCTACAGTATTTACAAGGAGTGCAAGAGGCAAGGCAGGCAACGATAGTGAAGACTCAGATCTGAGGAAGAGCAGCAGGAAATTGAAGATGTTGTTATTGAGAAAATAGGAAGATGGAAATACTCACCTGAAGAGATAGCTTCTCAAATCCCAGGAATTCTGCTGAACAAAATTAAGTTGAGATGGTCCAATGCAAGACAAACTGTCAAGGACATCTATGCTCAAACCTTGAGGCAATTAATGCCAAGCTTGAAAAATGCTGAAATTAATAAGGCATTGATAGATAATGAAAATAAGATGACACTCAAATTCAATAGTTGTTTGATTTTGATCAAAGATATTGAGTCAGTTGTGAAGAGTGCCACTGCCACATGGAAAAATATCTATAATCTTCACAAACCAAGTGCTGAAACTATGATAATCAAGGATATTGATGATGACAGTGATGAACATGAAGAAGATACTAAGGTAGACAAGAAAAGTGATGAGGAAGATAATATTGTTCGGATAGCTGCAGAAGTCATTGCCTCACTTCCTCACTCTCCAGAAAAAGTTGCTACACCTAGCACGGAGAAAACTTCAAGTATGATTGTGACAACTTCCATAGATACATCAAATGTCAAATAATCACTAGCTCAACTCAATGTATCATCGATAGAAATGACTGCCACCTCTTTTACCGAGTTGCAGTCTCCTGTATCTACTTCAGTACCTACTTCCATATCAAGTTTTCCAGTAGTAAGTACTTCAGTTTTGGATACTTCAGTAAGCATTTCAATTTTTGATTCTACAATTGTGAATACTTTAGTTTTGAGCCCTTCAAGTATTCCAGTCGGTAGCTTATCATTTTTCACAGCTAGTCCTACAATGTCTACAATAACTTCTACAAAGGCATTAAGTGCAATAACAGTTGATCCTAAGGCTCAATCGAGTACAAGATTTTTGAGTAAGAATGTAGAAGAGGATATAGACTTAGATGAGGAGATAGAGATTCCAAAATTAGACTTTGCAAAACTTTCAGTAGACCAAATGCAAAACATTGGTGAACTCCTCCAAAAGAAAGCAAAGTAGAAGAAACTAAAAGAAGAAAGGGACAAGGAATATAAAATTATTGAAGATGCAAAGGATATTTTGTTAGAAGCATTAGGTATTAAAGTTGATTCCTCTCAACATATTTTGTTACAGTTAGCTGAAGCAGTAAACAAGTTCCATGAGGATTCCTCTGCGTTAGAAAATATTTTTGAGAAAGCCGAGAAGAAGTTTGACAATAAAGTGCTTGAGCATGTTGCTCAGCATATAGCTATTAATCAGGTAGAATTATCTTCAGTTTTGATAGATATTGAGTCCTCCTATTCCAATGTTACCTCACTTGTTGCTAAGCTATGTAATGTTGCCGAGTTCACTAAGGAAGTCAAGGAAAAATTGAATAAGATTGATGAGGATCTAAAGGACAGTGTACAGAAGTTGCAACTTGAACCTAGTTCAAGCTCTCCACATCATATGAAAATCACATTCCTATCAAATAGGCAGTTGAAATTATTAAAAGAAGATACAAAGATCCAGTCTACACTGCTAGATATTCAGAACATGATCCTTCCCATCATGGACATAATGCAAAAGCACATTGTTCACTCAAAAGAATTACTCCGTGACAATCAATTTTCCATTGCAGATCACATGATTGAACTCTCTGCAGAAGTCCAAATTGCACTCCAAACATGCAAGATTCTGCAAGAGAATTGGGACAGAACTCTGGCACTAATCATAAAGGTACATTCTGATTTTCTTTCACATTTTGGATTCTCCCTATAAAATACTTGTATATACACCTTTGGGATTATTGTCAAAAAGGGGGAGAAAATGTATAGGAGAAAGTGTATAAGATTAAGGTGTGTAATACGAAAGGGGGAGAAAGTACTCTATATAAGGGAGTCATGAAATATATAAACAGCAGTTTGACAAAGATAAATTTTGAAAAATCAAAAAAAGATTCAGCATGATTCTTGTTTATAAGTTTTGGCAATAAGTGTTTTTGTCACTAATGCCAAAGGGGGAGATTGTTGGCATTAAGCATGATTGTCATTAGTGACAACACTTATTATGAACAATGCATACCGAGAAGTGCATACCGAGCAGTGCATACCAAGCAGAGCTTACCAAGCAGAGCTTATCGAGTAGAACAGAGCTTATCGAGTAGAACAGAGCTTACCAAGTAGAGCAGAGCTTACCGAGCAGAACAAAGCTTACCAAGCAGAACAGTGCATACCAAGCTCGCAAAGTTTCACAGTGTTTATCGAGTGCTGCATGGTTAAACAAGAAATTTAGTTTCTACTGAGTAACACTTTATCTACCGAGTCTCCAGTATTTACCGAGTTCGAAACTACAACCGAGTGGTTAGTATGGACTAAGCTTCCACTTCTATCGAGTGCATGATGATGCTGAGTAACACAATGGACGCCGAGTATCAGAAAGTCACCAAGTTAGTTTGCAGTAACCGTGTAACTATATTTGGGCCGACTTAGTAATATTTGTGTTTACTTGTTTAAGAGCCGACTTTTAAATTGTTTTGGAATTGACTTAGATTGATATATAAACAATGTTTTATGTCATATCCAAAAAGGAATGAATAGAGAAGTATGAAAAAGAGAGAAAGGCAGAGATAAGAGAATTACAAAGGGCTACAGCAGTATAAGAAGCAGAAAAGATCTATCCATCACAGAAGGTGATCAGTACATCAGAGAATCTCAATCAGAAAGTACAGTTGCAAGTAAGAGATCTACTGTTTCATCCTAATAGGTGAATCAGCTTGAAATCCTTTAATCGGGTAGACTTAACAGTCTTTGTAAAAATCTCTTAACCGAGTGCATACTTCATTGTATGTCTGTAAAACCTCTAACAAGGTGGACCTAGCAGTCCTAATTGCTCCTAACAGGGCAGATCATCAGAAGTGATCATTGTAAGCCTTAACTGGCAAACTTTATGCTGCAGTATTGAAGTTTTGTGGGTATCATCCCCACCCCAGTTTTACTTTCTACTTGGAAGGTTTCTGGGTCACCAAATCTCTGTGTTCTAAGTGTTATGAATGTTTTATTATTTCTGTTACTCATGCATACAGTCAGATTATCAATCTAATATTATAAAGATCTGAATCTGTTAAAAGTTTTGAAGTTACTGATTCACCCCTCCCCTCTTAGTAACCTAGATAGTCTTGAATATTTCCAACAATATATATATATATATATATATATATATATATATATATATATATATATATATATATATATATATATATATATATATATATTCTAATGCAGTTAAATATTGTTTCCCATGTGTATGTAATCTCTAGAAGAAATGTAGTAGGAAAGGCGTGAGTGTACCACTACAAAATGTTGAAATGTTTCTATTTGGATATGAATGCTTACATAAAGGATCATTTGAATTTATTTTATGTTGAGACATGTATTAATAGAAAAGTGATTATTAGGTCCTGATGTTGAGTGGGAGATTTCACATAGAATGCTTTGATGTTATAATAATGCAAGAAAAGAGAAACATTTGAAATGTAGCTTGTAAATAATTTAGGACTTATTTTCACACTGGATTATTAGGTCTTGACTTATGGTATTGATGAATTATTTAATTTAAAATATTATGCCATAATTTCATGTTTATACAAGAAGAGTTTATGTGAGATAATCATGGTTAATAAATTAGGTTAATTGATATATTTATGTTCTTGAAATAGTTTGATTTGAAATTAAGAAATGTATTATTGGAAGTAGGTGATTTTCTTGTGATAAAGTGTGGATGCAGTTGGACTATATGATGTACTTGAGTTTGATTATTTATGATGTACATATATATGTTATTGACATTTCATGAGCTACTGATATTTTGTCAAGTGTGCAGGTAAGACCATGGTTATATCAGGGGAAATTAAAGATGGATACTTGTAAAAAATTGATTAACCAAGGTTATCTCCAAGGGGAGAAATTAACTTCATTGTAATGTTTGATGTAATAAAGTGATGCATGGTTGTATTATTTGAAATGTTTATTTTTATTTTAGTAATTGTCCACTTGGCATGCCATGTGTATCGTGATGTGTTTTGCTTTATTTATGGTATCAATTGACACATGTATTTTGAGTTGGCATGGCCAAGTGCTTCATGTGTGAGAGGTCTTCTATTTTAGGAGCCTTGAGTGGGAATCATATTCATTTTCGTGAGTTATCTTTAGGTGGAATTTTTAGAGGCATTTAGTGACCCTATAGGTTAGTGGAGGTTAAAAATAGACTACCCCATAGTGGTGCCATGTGTTGGGGGTCAAATTTTGACCATTATGATGTATTTTGGCTATTTTTGCCCTTCCAAGAGATGCTCTTTTGAAAAGTGACGAAAATTGTAGTTGCATGCCAAGCCCACTCCTCTTTTTAAATTTTGAATTTGAATTTCCCGCTCTTGTTTGAAAGGATTAGGGTTTGTCTTCTTAAGGAGATGGAGGGAAAATTTGCGGGTAATTGCCCACTCTCCAATTTTTGGAGACTTGAGAGATTGTGAGAATTTGGTCTTGATTTTTTTGGAGGATTTGGTTGTTGCATAGCAAAGGAGGAGACTAGTTGGAGAAAGCTCATCTCAACCCTCATTGCCATTAGCTTGGATTGAGGTTGGACCTTGAACACTCTTATTTTTAATGCTATGTGAATATTTTACTTTCTTGATGTGTGATTGCTAGTTTTATATGTATTTTGAATGGATTCTTAATCTTTGCATGTATGTGGATTTTCCTAGTTTTTCTTTGTATTTGCTTCTTTGGGGTGTGCAAGGCCAAACTCACCATTGGGAGGGAAGAGAACCTTGATGGGTGAAGGGCTAGAGTTGGGACTACCCATCTAGTGTAGAGTCCTTCCTCAAGGAGGAAGGGGATAAGGCATGGATGTATGGGCATCCATGTTGCCATCCTTGTGTTTATTAATTGGGGGTCATAAGGGAGTTGATTTTGTGTGGAATGTGAAGGGTTGATGGTTGTATCTTTGGCCTTGTGAAGGCATTATGAGCAGATTTTAGGCCTTGTTGAAGGCAGGTTATTTCTTGTATATTGGTATTCTCCTTTTTGGGTAGCTTCCACCTTCACCCCCACTATGGGTCCAAGGTGACTCAATGTGTGCATAGCCATGGGAAGGGAATTTAATGTTCTTTGTGTATTTTCTAGTTTTGTTTGTGCTTGTGCTTGAGGTATGCATGTAATTTCCCCATATCCATCTCTATTTTCCCCTAGCTCGAGGGTGGCCATGAAATGGCCTAGGTTGGGAGGTGAGCCTCCATGGTCTATTTTTTTGTTTTGCATATTTTCTCAAGACATAGCTTGCTGGTTTCAAGAAGTTAAAAGAGAATTTGGATAGACCATCTCCATGTTATTTGAGTTTGCTTGGCTTTGAGCCCCTTTGTGAAAGTTGTCTTTTTATTAAGGCTATGTTAAAGAGCCTAGCATATGAATGCTTGTAATAGTTAGTTAGATTATTTATTTCTCAATTCATGTACTATGATGAATATGAGAATGTTGTAATGTCCTTCCTTTATGTAGAAAAGAAACGTTAGTAATGATTATTAAAGTTGGAAGAAAGAAGTGCTATGTGGTTGATTGATTTCCTACTTGCAAAAAAAAAATGATAACATTTCTTTATGTAATTCAATCTATTGAGATCAATTCATTTTCAAGGAAAGTTATTCTGTATTCGTTTAAACGCTCTATTTAAAGAGGATTTTCTTTCATTTTAAGAGATGCATCAAAGGAAATAAATGTTATAAATTTAGCAGCTTTTACTTTGAAAAGATTAGATTTATTATTTCCCTTTAAATGTTAGCATTAAAATGAATCTAAGAGCTAGATTAATCATCTTTACCTTTTTTGAAAAGAGAAAAGAAATTGAATGTCTATGTTTTTAAAGTGTGGAAGGAAAATAATTTTCTACCTAAAATGTTTATGTTACTTCATGATCCTTTAGTTATAAATACATTTGATTATATTAATAAACATATATATATATATATATATATATATATATATATATATATATATATATATATATATATATATATATATATATATATATATCTGTGTGTATTAATACACTACAATTATATTATTGCAGCAAACTATATATTGAAAAATAATTGATTTGATATTAGTAAGTTCCCTTTTAAAAGATGAGTAATGTTGTGATTTGATCAAAATTATTTTATATGTGTGTGTGTGTGTGTGTGTGTGTGTGTGTGTGTATCATGTCGGATATATATATAATAATAATATATTTGTTCTCTCACCAAATTAGGATAACATTATACCATGTACCTTCTGTTGGTACAGATCATCACATATGTTATTATATATATATGCATATAATTATACACATATACATATATAATAACATATATTTCCCCCACTTTTTAAACTTCATTGAATAAATAAATCCGCATGTAATATATTGGAAAGCAAACTCTAATATGAAAGTAAAAGTAACATATTATATTGTTTATTATATGATTTTTTTAGATTTTCTTTTTAATGGTGAAGATTTTATCGTTTATTTTATTATTCTTTTAGATTTTCTTTTTAAAGGTAAAGATTTTATTGTTTATTATATTTTTTTTTAAATTTTCTTTTTAAAGGTAAAGATTTTATTGTTTATTATATATATTTTTTTAAAAAAAATTTAATAATATTTTTATTATAAGTTAATCCTTTTAAATAAAAGATTATTATTTAATATAGTTAATTTATTTTGCTATGAAATATTATTTTTATTAAAATCCTTTATTTAGTAAAATATTTCTAATTGCTATGATATTCTTTTAAAAAAAAAACTTTTATTCAGTAAAGCTCATTTTTACTTGGCTATGAAATGTTTTTTAAATAAAAATAAAAAGAACTTGTCTTAGGTTATTCTATTGCTAACGAAACTTTATTAACTAGAATGCAAATAAAGGATACCTTTTGAAAACAAAAAAAATGCGCAGGTCCTTCCTTTTATGTATGCAAATTTGTTTTTAAACGAAACTTATTTTCGTATTAACAAATGCAAACTTAGTACAGACATTTAGTTACTAGTAAACATTAAAAGTGATAAAATAATATTGATGCCGGATTAGAAGGCAAAATAAAATATATTTGGACCTGCAACTTTAACAAAATTTGAATCACCAGTAAACATCAACTGGCAGAATTATTTTTGAATCTGTGACAGAGTTTAAATCTTAGTTTTATCACAGTAATGAATTCTCTATTGTATAACTGGCATATACACAGAGATTCATTTACTGGTCCCTCCTAATGTACCTCTGTGATAATAGAGGTTTTACCAATCTAAACTTAGAACAAACTTAATCCTAATGTAAAAACTAGAGATGCATGCAATGGAGAAGCACAATTATTTTACCTTATGCCCATGTCTTTGTTTCTTGGTAGATCAATATCCTTCCTCTGTTGTAACCCTTTTGTATATACTCAAGAATACATAGAGGTATATACACACTTGTGTGTATATGCACCTATGTATACTTGGGTGTATACTCACTTTTGAGTTCCTCATCCTCATGGCCCTTTGGCCCAACCTGAAAACCCTTCAACAATGAAATTAGGGTTTCGGGCCATGTTTTATTTTGGCCTAAACCCTAATTTTGAATTAGGGTTAGGGTTGGTCAAGGAGCCATAAGGAATCTCTCATTTAATTTATTTGAGTTTATTTATCTCTAAAAAGTCAGAGAATATTTTATTGTGTGGATTTTTCCTATTTCCTCTTTTGTTCTTTAAACTTGTATTTCTAAATATTAATTACTTTTGCCCTTTAAATTTCCAAGTTCCCTATTATTAGGGATTTGATTTGATTTTTGGGATAAGATATTATTTAGATATTTTATTTCAAGATCATTTATTAGGTGTGTTGATACTGGGTCCTTTTATTTATTTAATTATTTATTTAATTGAGTTTGTGCTAATGAATTTTTATTAATGTATTTTCATATTTGTTAACATAAATTATTGAATTAATTGACCCTTATAAATTAACATACTACTATTTCTCATGGTCATTAATTCTTTTATTGGGGAGTTAATTAATCTTATAATCCCTAGGTGGGACCTAGGTATGATAACAACCCCTAACAATTATTATTAAATTAGTAATTATGACATTATTTTAATGTTTTTATATAACTATGTGTTACACTTTATTTTTTTTTATAGATTAAACTAGGGAATTTTAATATTAAATTATTTAATCAAGTATTATTGTCTTAATTTTTGAGTTTCTAATTTAGGGATTTCTCCCTCGTAATCTCTTTATGATTAACCCTAGTTAGTGGTTTTATCGGACTAGTGCACCTAACGTATAGGGGATTTTGGCAAGCCAGTGAGTGCCACGAATCCTCTTGTGAGTTAAGTGTATTGGTTATTGTTTTGTTTCTCATATTTTAGTGCACCTTAGTATGCAACCTAGTAGTTAGTGTCTTTACAAAGAAAAAAATTTGTTGTGTGTTTTTTTCCTTAATTTTTGGGCATGACAAGAAATACAATAAGAAAAGGCTGCATGACTTAATAAACAATTTCTCTTTAGACGTAAACTCTTTGAATTTTGGTCAAGCAATGTTGAAAGAGTTAGCAGCAAAAGGAAGGAAAATGATAGCTGATAGCATGAATAAAGATAAACTCGCATCAAATCATTCAAAGAAGATTTAGGAAGCAGAGTCCTTGATTATAGTTGTAAGTAAATCAGTTGAAGACCCCTCTCAACACATAAATATGTGAAATAATTTTTATCAAGGATAGATAGACAAAATATAGAAAGCAGAGAAAGAGATTGCAAAGATAAGGGTTAGAAAAGCACAGCTGAGAAATGCACTAGCGCCCTCACTATATACATACTGAATCAGAACATCAAGCATATAGATGCAACAATTGTTACATATGATCAAGGCCCCTGCATGGATCTAGAAAATATGGACAATCTTACATATGCATTATGCGCCTATCTTCAGATTGTTGATGCACTCAAGGTATTTTGGCAACAAGAAATTAAGAACCTTCAGATTGCATATCCAGATGTATTCACCATGTAAGCACTTAGAGATTTCCTTTTTTTTTTTAGCACCTTTATCATTAATGTCAAAGGGGGAGTAGTGTATATAGTATAAAGGGAGAATAGTATATGTTGTACAGTATGTAGAGAAGTATAAGTTATATGATAGCAGTTTTGTGTAAGGCAAATTTAGGAACTTTGCCATATTCCTCTGTTTACATTAATGAAAAAGGGGGAGATTGTTGGCAAGTTGACTTTACTAAGATTATATGACTATTTTTGTGTTTTCATTATGGCAACAAAGTCATATGGAGTTTTGATAGTCAATGCACAAGCTTTGAAGTTCATATTTCAGCTAAGTATGGTAGACAGTGTAGACAACAATGTACCTAATGATCAGAGCATCAGCACACATGTGTATGATCAAGTTATGGTATGTGCCCTTGGATATAATCTTATGAATATGTTATTATTCTTAGTCTAAGAACGCATGATCAAATATGATAGTATCGAGAAGTTACATCAAGTCTAAGTGACACTAGCAGTTCAACGATAGAGCATAACAGAGCATGAAGCTGACATTAATGATTTTGTTTAGCATTTAGCATTTTGTTTTGTAAAGGCTATGTGCCTATTGTAATTATGTTGTAAACATGTTATTATCATTATATGTAAACACGCTTGAGCCAATTACTTTGGAAGCGTTGTGTGTGTTAGGTTTTAGGTCGACACAATATTAAGTTTTGGTTGCGCCTATTCAACATGTATATATATGACATGCACTTTTATATTTGAGTATGAGAGATAGAAAGAAGAGAAGAAGTATGTGAAGTATATAGAAGAGTAGAATATTACATTCAGTATGGAATAAATCTTTACAAGAGGTTAAAGCATCAGTGCACAAAAGGAATTGATCAGACAGCAGTGTCAATGCAACAATTCACCCTTCCAAATATAGTGTGTATCTGATTATTAGGAGGTTGTAGCCTTCTTCATTGAGCAGTGTGTCATCCACCCCTAGCAGGGTTTGTTCTATTAGACTCCTAATAGAATCATTGTACTCATCATTGTAATGACTTCTCCTAACAGGGAAAAGGAACTCTAACAAGTTCATAAGACTAGTGCAATTATTCATGGGTACTAATTCCCACCAGAGTTTTTCTCTGGCCAAGGTTTCCCCATAATCATAGGGTGAACCAACAATAGTGGGTTACACTTTTTTACCTGAATGGACACTGAACTCTACATTTTGGAAAAAAATTCAGATTCAGATGCATATTGTCGTTAAACCGTTTGAAATCAAAAGATGAAGTAAATTAGAGTCTTTTAGGATTTTATGTCTAGATTCTAAATACATTTTTATTTTATTTTTTTGAATTGATTTGAATGGTTTTTCTTTCTCCCAAAAAAATTGGTATGTTTCTGAAAATGTCATTTTCAACGAGTTATATTATTTTCATAGAGCATAACTTTTTTTCTAAAATAGATATCAAGGTGATTCTTTTGAATTCAGTTTCTTAACATTCACATGGAGGGTACACAATTGGTTTGACAATATTATCATGATTAGTGCATATTTTATATACGTTTGAAGTTGACTAAACTATAATTTTGACATACCTTGACTACATAGCTTATAACTTGTTGTGTATTTGTCCAATTTCATTTTTTTTATAGAAAGAGAACTTCAATACCTAGGGCATAGATTTTTTTTAGATTTTTTTCTTCTCTCATTTACTATTTTCCATAAGCGTCAAACATAGAGGTAGACATACGGTGAAATATCTATGTTTAGTAAAACTAAAAATACAAAGTCATAATAAACTTAATATATATTAACATTATAATCATTGGAAAGATTTTTCTTAGTATTACCTTACTAAATAGATAGGTTTGTCAAATGGATTCATTTGATCTACCAAAAGATAAAGTCGAAGTGATATTTTGTCAGCATTTTAATAGGTGCGAAGGAGACTCCATTGTAAGTATGAATGGCGAGTGTAGATGTTATATCAATTTTTTTAATCTAAGAGGCTTTGAGATAACCATTTGTATTTAATTCCTTCAAATGGAACCTCTCAAGGCTTCAATCATCATATTTTATTAAAAATGTGTTATTTCAGCAAAAATCAACATGTCTAAAAAAGTATAACCCACTATTGTGGGGTCACCCCATATCTTGTGTCATGTGTTATGGTTGATTGTTCTATATGCTTTGCTATTCATTTCAGTATTAAAGTAAATAGTTCACAGCAAAACAAAAGAAATGGAAAAAAATTATAATTGAAACAAGAGTCATATCCTACAATCCTTGCCACTCAGATTCATATGCATGTTTATAGTATACAAATTAAACGTTACTCTTTTGAAATAGATTCATGATACCTATTTTTTTATGTTGTATTTTGATTAGTAGATAGTATATGTTGGAAACTGCAATTGAAGAAATTGTTGTATTGTCATTGATGTCAAAACTTAACTGGTAAGACTGTTGCTATTTAAGAAAGTACTATATCTATTTGAGTGTTGCTAAGGGGATAGGAAAGGTTGGTAAAAATGGCACCTAAGGAAAGGTTGACTTATCTTGATACTTCAACGAGTACTTGATTATGTGGTAGAATGATAAAACAATGTATTGTTAATCTAAGTAAGAATGAAGACTAAATTGGTAGGCTTAACCAAGCAAAAGTGAAGAAATATAGTTTAAGCCGAGTGTTGTTGGTGTCGACTGAGCTAGTATATGTCGAGTATAATCAGTGTTGACCGAACACCAATTAATTACCGAGGAAACAGTTTATGTGGTGACCAAGCTTTCTAGAGAAGACCGAGAAGTTGAACATAGTATTGACCGAGTATCAGTATTTTGCATTTGAGGAAGAATTTAGATTTCCAGCCGACATTGTTGAATTCTTGGATTATGTAAAACGTGTTGACTTTATTTATTGATTGTATGAAAGCATTTAATGCACTGTAAAACATTTTATTGCAAATCTTTTAAGAGATTCAAGATATTTCTAGAAGGATAGCTAAAGAACATAATGTAGGATGGATTCAATGAATCTGACCTAACCCTAAGATCTACAAAGGAGATTAAGCGGCAAAAGATGTATTGACCTAATAGAGGTAGTATTAAGGAAACCTAAGTGAGAGGTTGTGAAGGAGTAGATGTTGGAAGTATTTTTTATGTTATTGGTTGTCTAAGCAGAGAAGGCTGAAGGAGAAGTGTTGTGATTGCTTGAAGAGAGTTCTGAGAAGATCAGTGATGGAGATGGAAAAGGTTCACAATCAATAAGCTAGCATATGTGTATGGAATTGGATCTGATATTTGCAAAGTGAGTTGTATATTTTTCAGATCAATACTACTGCTACTTTCTAACCATTATAATAGTCAAAATCCTTTTAACAGAGGTTGACCTAACAGTCATAGGTATAAATCCTTTGAACAAGGTTGCATTCTAATGGAGTGTATGTAAGTTCTATAATAAGGTGCACTTTTAACAGAGTGGTTTAAATCCTTTAACCGGGACACACTTGACAGTGTGTTTGTAACCTTTGACAAGGTTGGCTTTTCACTGAGCTCACTTCAGAAGAGTGAAAATAATAGTAACATGTTACAAAGTGGTTTTTTCCCAAATTGGGTTTCCATTATAAATCCTAGTGTTGATACTTGTGTGAATGGTTTGGTTTGAACATTTTCATGTTTTACAAGTTAGATGCTATTGGATAAGTGGACTGCACTATTATATGTTTATGTTATGCAATCAGTAATGATCGAGTAGGTGTTGGTTATTAGATCTAATTTGTTGAAGAGTTTAAAGTTTGTTTTTATACATCTGGACTTGAGAACAACTTATTCACCCCCCTCTCTGTTGTTCTAAATCATATTAACAATTGGTATAAGATCTGTTGGTGCTTATAGAGAACAAGTTTGAAGGTACTTGAAGTGAATGATCAAGATGTATAAGGAGGTACTAAAGTTGAATAAGGAAAACTTTCCTGCATGGAAAAGCTTGATGAAGCTGCATCTGGCCGGTATTGGTGATTCCGCAAAGTATTACATTGAGCATGAATATTTCACACCTGTTGCACCTCTGACTGCCGAGGAAATGAAAGCTAAACAAGAGCACAACCAAGCAATGTTGGAGATTGTGTCTGCCCTAAGTTATCCAGAATTTGAAGACATCAAAGACTGCAGTACTACAAAGAAAATGTGGGACACCCTTGTAAACATTTATGGCTGTGACATAAATGTGTTGAGAGCAAAAGTTGAGAGCCTAAGAGGTAAATTTGATGAAATGAGAATGCAAGAAGGTGATAATATTGCACAATACTGTGGTAGAATA
Source organism: Chamaecyparis obtusa (assembly GCA_027943335.1). Classification (NCBI taxonomy): domain Eukaryota; kingdom Viridiplantae; phylum Streptophyta; class Pinopsida; order Cupressales; family Cupressaceae; genus Chamaecyparis; species Chamaecyparis obtusa. Next base: position 77,636 of record BSBK01002204.1, on the reverse strand, counting down.
AAAGAAGTTGTAAATACTATTAGAGGGGAAAATAGAACTATTGAGGATGAAACTGTAATAGGAAAAGTATTGAGAACTCTGTGTCCTATTTATGCAATCAAATTTTCTGCAATTCAAGAATCTAGATGTAACTCTACTAATGCTCTTACTTTAGAAAGTTTGGTTGGTAAGCTTATTGCTTTTGAACTTTCTAACTATGATAACTTCATTGTTGGTAATATTGAATCTTCTTTTAAATCACAAATGGTTCTGAGTAAGTCAAAGAAGGAAAGTGAAAGATACATCAGTGAAAGTGAAAGTGACAGTGACACATTTGATGAAGAACTTGAGGATCTAGAAGCTCTTATGGCTAGAAGACTGAAAAGGGGAAAAGGAAGGTACAAAGGTAAACTCCCTATTATATGTTTTTCATGTAATAAAGTTGGTCATATAGCTGCTAGATGTCTTGACAGGGATAATAAGGATGAAGAAAGAGACAACAAGCATAAAGACAAAAGAGAAGATAGAGGTTACCGAAGATACAAGGACTACAAAGGAAAAGGTAAGAAATCCTGCTACATTGTCAAAGAAGAGACTGATACTGATAGTGATGATTTTAAAATTGAGGTTGTCTATGTTGCAATGAAAGATGAATTTGATGAGGATGAGAAAACTACATTGATATCTTATGTGAACAAAAATGATAAATGGATTATTGACAGTGGTTGTTCACATCATATGACTGGAGATAAGAGTAAGTTTGATACCTTAGATCATTACAAAGGTAGGAGTGTGAAATTTGGTAATGATGCACCATGTCCTGTTAGAGGAAAAGGATTGATTAAGCTGACTGATAAGATCACTTGTGAAAATTCTTATTGGGTTGAGGGTCTTAACTATAATCTATTGAGTGTTGCATAGCTTAATAGCACTGGCTACCGAGTGGAATTTCATCACAAGAAGGCCAAAATATTTGATGCCACTGGTGAATTGATTGGAAGTGGAGAATAGACAAGAGGTAATTTGTTCTATCTAGACCTATTTGAAGAAACATGTATGTTTACACAACTTGATGATATTTGGTTATGGCATAAGTGGCTATGTCATGTTAACTTTGATAATATGGTAGAAATTAGCAAGAAAAAGAAAGTGAGAGGTCTACCTAGATTGAAGAAACATGAGAATGTAATGTGCAAATAATGTCAGTTGGGTAAGATGACAAAGTCTAGTTTCAAGAGAAAAACCTTTACTTCTGAGAATATCTTAGATTTGGTTAATACTGACCTTCGTGGACCGATGGGTATACAAAGCTATTGTGGTGCTAGATATTTTATCCTTTTTGTTGATGATTATACCAGAATGATGCATGTAATGTTCTTAAAGGAAAAATCTGATGCTTTTCAATTTTTTAACTGGTATGTGGCTAAGGTTGAAAAAGAGACGGGTAAGAACCTGAAGTGCTTGAGATCTGACCGAGGTGGAGAATTTACATAAAATGAATTTAATCTATTTTGCAATGATAGAGGGATCAAAAGACAAATGTCTTCACCTAGAACTCCTCCATAGAACTGTATAGCAGAGAGAAGGAACATATCTATCTTGGACTATGCAAGGACATTAATGATTGAAAAGAATGTTGCACAGAAGTATTGGAAAGAAGCTATGAGTACAACTATTTATACTCTTAACTAAGTACAGATCAAAAAAGGTACAAATCTGACACCTTATGAATTATGGCATGGGTATGCACTGAATGTAAAGTACTTTAGAATTTTTGGAAGTAAGTGCTACATATTAAAGGATAGTAGAAATGGAAAATTTGATGCTAAAAGCGATGAGGGTATATTCCTAGGCTATTCCACAAAAATTAAAGCTTATAAGTGTTTGAATTCTAACACTAACAAAATTGTGGAAAGTGTGAATGTTAAAGTTGATGAGTATGCAGAGAAAAATGAAGCTGACAGTAACAAAGAACCAGAAGATTACATATCTTTTGTGTATATAGAGGAAGAAGAGGCAAGTGACAGACCTGCACCTGATGTTGAGTCTTGAGTAAGCAATACCGAGCATTAGGATAACAATGCCGAGAGAGAAGAAGAACGTGTCGAGCGATAGGAAGAAGCTACCGAGTATCAGGAAGAGGTTGTTGAGCATTCAAAAGCTGTATCTGACAATCTTGTTGGTGGACCTGATGAGAAAAATGAAAGGAGAGCAGAACCTATTCTAGCACAATATGTAAGGAGACATCACAAGCCTGAACAGATTATTGGAGATAAAGATACTGGAATTCATACCAGAAGCAAGGAAAGAGATCCAACATGTTTCCTATGTGAATTTGAGCCTAAGACAACAAAGGAGGCATTAGAAAATTTAATATGGATAAAGCAATTGTTGGTAGGCATGAAAGAAGAAATCACTGAACCAGTTGTCATCTTCTGTGACAACACAAGTGCTATCAACATCTCTAAGAATCTAGTGATGCACACAAAGACCAAACACATTACCATCAAGTATCATTACTTGAGAGAACTGGTACAAGATAAAGAGGTCCGCATGGAATATGTGAATACAAAGGAACAATTAGAAGACATATTCACTAAGGCTTTACCTAAAGAAGCTCATGACTACATTAGAATTCAATTAGGGGTCCTTCCCCTAATTGAGGCTGCCTAGTCAAGCTAGGAGCACTACATCAAATGTGCTGCAAAGAACATTTAACAAATTGATGCAGATAAAGGTCACACTTTAGGAGCAGCCTAGAGTTGTGAAAAGAATAGCAAAGTCAAGAATTAGTCATAAGCAAGATGACAGAGGGAGAAATATTGTTACTAAACTGAAAGGATGATATCTACATCTACAAGATGTATGTTTTTGTTGCTGCTTTGGTATTTTTGTCAAAGAGGGAGATAATCACAGATGAATACACAGAATATGAAGATCAAGACAGTGGGAGAAATTCAGTGGATGGTCAAGCATGGCTAATTGATTATGTATCAGAATGAAGCTAAGGATATTATAAATATTTATGGTGGATAGATAAGTTTTTGGATTGGTTGGTAATTCATGTGATATTCATATGGTGTTGCCATCAATGCCAAAGAGGGAGATTGTTGGAAACTACAATTGAAGCAATTGTTGTATTGTCATTGATGTCAAACCTTAACTGGTAAGACTGTTGCTATTTAAGAAAGTACTATATCTATTTGAGTGTTGCTAAGGGGATAGGAAAGGTTGGTAACAATAGCACCTAAGGAAAGGTTGATTTATCTTGATACTTCAATGAGTACTTGATTATGTGGCACAATGATAAGACAATGTATTATTTATCTAAGTAAGAATGAAGACTAAACTGGTAGGCTTAACTGAGCAAAAGTGAAGAAAGTTTAAGCCAAGTGTTGTTTGTGTCGACCGAGCTAGTATATGTCGAGTATAATTAGTGTTGACCGAACACCAATTAATTGTCGAGGAAATCATTTATGTGGTGACCGAGCTTCTAGAGAAGACTGAGAAGTTGAACACAATATTGATCGAGTGTTAGTATTTTGCATTTGAGGAAGAATTCAAATTTCCAGCCGACATCATTGAATTCTGACTTTATTTATTGATTGTATGAAAGCATTTAATGCACTGTAAAATGTTTTATTGTAAATCTTTTAAAAGATTTGAGATATTTCTAGAAGGATAGCTGAAGAACATAATGTAGGATAGATTCAATGAATCTGACCTAACCCTAAGATCTACGAAGGAGATTAAGCGGCAAAAGATGTATTGACCTAATAGAGGTAGTATTAAGGAAACCTAAGTGAGAGGTTGTGAAGGAGTAGATGTTGGAAGTATTATTGATGTTATTGACTTTCTAAGCAGAGAAGGCTGAAGGAGAAGTGTTGTGATTGCTTGAAGAGAGTTTTGAGTAGATCAGTGATGGAGATGGAAAAGGTTCACAGTTAGTAAGCTAGCATATGTGTACGAAATTGGATCTGATATTTGCAAAGTGAGTTGTATGTTTTCCAGATCAATACTACTACTACTTTCTAACCATTGTAACAGTCAAAATCCTTTTAATAGAGGTTGACCTAATAGTCATAGGTATAAATCCTTTGAACAAGGTTGCATTCTAATGGAGTGTATGTAAGTCCTATAACAAAGTGCACTTTTAATAGAGTGGTTTAAATCCTTTAACCGGGTCACACCTGACAATGTGTTTGTAACCTTTGACAAGGTTGTCTTTTCATTGAGCTCACTTCAAAAGAGTGAACATAATAGTAACATGTTACAAAGTGAAATTTCCCAAATTGGGTTTCCACTATAAATCCTGGTGTTGATACTTGTGTGAATGTTTTGGTTTGAACATTTCTGTGTTTTACAAGTTAGATGCTATTGGATAAGTGGACTGCACTGTTATATGTTTCTGTTATGCAATCAGTAATGACCGAGTAGGTGTTGGTTATTAGATCTGATTTATTGAAGAGTTTAAAGTTTGTTTTTATACATCTGGACCTGAGAACAACTAATTCACCCCCCCCCCCCCTTTGTTGTTCTAAATCATATTAACAGTATATTAGTAGGAACAATTAGTTTTAGAGTATTGATAGGCTACTTGCGGTATCCATAATGAGACTATGCCCCAACAGAATCAGATTCTTTACAAAAGTAATTTTTTCCTCACAAATGTTAATAGTAGGGTTAATAATACATGCATGATTGCAGGAAACAAACCATGTAGGTATCCCTTGAAGATCTCTTAATTTGAAGTCAATACGTAAAATTGAAATATGTAAAGACTTCAGGATAGAAATCCTCATGTGTATATTGTGATTATGTAAAGCTATGTGTGCAAGTTTCAAAGGAGCTAACAATGTGTTGTTATAATATTAATTTGATTAAGAGAATATTACATACGAAACATTTACGGGTTAAATAGGACAAACTTCAAAGATTTTAGAGTAATGTATCAAAATTTATAGTTTCAAACTAATAGTTAAGATAGATATACATCTATATATATATATATATATATATATATATATATATATATATATATATATATATATATATATATATATATATATATATATATATATATATATATATATATATATATATATATATATATATATATACATATATTTACAAATACACAAGATTGGAGGAAAGTTTTAGATTATGAGATAACTTGAAGCATAAAAGGAAGCAGTCAATATCTATTCACAGATTGGTATACCTGAAGACAAGGTAAGTGGGTTTTAGATTATTTATTCCAAAATATATACTTGGTATAAGGGCAAGATGTTTATATAAGAGAATAAATATATTTTCATTCAAATTTAGAGTCGTAGTCTCTTCAAAATAACTCAGGCCCAATAAGGAAGGAAAAGACAAATAGGGAATCTTCAGAAACTCCTAGAGAAATGGTTGAAACTTTTTAAGATATACAAGTTACATATTCAAAAATTTGATTATTAAAGGAATTTTTAGCTGAGAAATATCCTATTCATTTTTAGTTTCACCATTAATGTATATTAGTTCTAGTTGATGGGATAAGAATTATCTGATTTCATAATCTGATCAAAGGATAATATTCTTAAAGATTGATTATGTATTATGTATTCTTATTATATTGTATATCAATATTATGTCAAATATGTTTTAATTATGCTTTGAATGTTACTATTTATTGGCTTGCACTAGCTTTGTAGTGGGAGCAATCTCCCTTTTATTGATGTTTTAACTTTTTCTTCATAATTTTTAAATTTTAATTTTAATTAAAAAGTATGTTAAATGTTTGTTTAGTGTAATAATGACATGCTATTAGTTTAATTGTTCATCCATAATGTTGTTCTTTGAATGTTTCAAATTTTAATATACCTCTTAACTTGGATAAATTACACATTGACAACACTTTTTGAATAATGACAAAACCGCTATCTTTAATATGTTTTACTTTTTTTTTTTGGAGCTCATTTCTTTGTTCACTTAGATAATAGATTGTTTTTTGAAGTGCATAAACATCATATTGTATGTGGAAAGGAAAATACTATTTCATACATAAATATTTTATAAATTAATAAATAATAATTAAAGGTGTCCAATTAAAATGATAAATTATATATTTTGATGAATACTCGAACTTTTTAAAATTAGACATTTTTTTCTAGTTTAGATTTGTGTCATCTAAAATTAATCGTTATATCTATAAAATTGATTTAAAGAATGGATGATTGTAGCATTTTTTAATAAGCTCATTCTACATATGATTAAATTTGAATGTCATTTACATGAACAAAAACTTCCAACCAACTAATAGCAATTTTCACATGATCCAATACAGATAAATATCTACATTTTTCTTTGATATTATTTTTAGTTTTAACATTTTTTAAAATACAACTTATATTAATTTATTAAAAATTAAAATTAAAATATCTCATTAAGTTTAAAAAAAGTTGTAAACAAAAAAAATTAAATTAAACCTAAATAATCTTTTTAAGAAACTTATTTTACCATTTGAAAACCAATTCTTTAAACTTACCAAATTCAACCATTTAAAATGACTATCAAATAATTACATTGTCTTAATGTTAAGAAAGGGAAAAAAATAGAAGTCCAATGTTAAAATCTATAGGTGCCCCACTCAACTACATCTCATTTATTTAGAGGAGAGAAACCATTAGAAAAGAAACTAGTAAGAAAATCAGAAGAGAAAACATTAAGTTCTTAAGAAGAGAAAGAATCTTATTCGATATTTTTTTCTATCTCAAACTGACAAATAATTTCTACAAATCAATGCCCATATTGCTAGGTTGTCCATGTCCATATTAATAGGGCATTAATCACCCTTAAAAGAGAGAAATTTTTTAGCCAAATAATTTGAAGATAATATTTTTAAAAATATTTTAATTAAAATTCTAATTGTAGGGATATTTTTATTTATAAATATAGGTTGGGGGATGGTTTGATTGGCGAGAGATTTTTGTGGTAAAGCATGAGGTCATGAATTTTAGTCTTTCTCCAACTCTCATAATGCTAAGGACGTGTTGCACCAACATCACTAGCATTGATGTGGTACAATTTATTGGGGGTTTTATATAGCAGTCTTAAAAATAAAAAAGGGTTTACTACATGTACATCCTAATTTTACACTTCTCAAAATCTTAGGTAGATATTTCAAAGTACTCTTAATTGTGTGCAACAATTTGTTTGTCAACTCTCTTACTTGAAAAAATTATTTTCAAGTCCATATGACCAAATATGATGCCACATCAATATGTTTTTTGTGAAGGTATTCAAAATAGTCATAAACTAGCACTTGCACCAAAAGAAGGTGCAAGGCAGATGCCGATAAGTCTTTGTTGTGGAAGCATAATGTAAGTTTAACATAACATTGTTTAAATCACCAAATAATTATGCACCATGTTGTATAGTCTTTTCTGTATAAGCCTTAAAAATGAGGTTAATAACAATCTAGTTCAATAATTTTAGTTCCTATTGAAGGCTAGATGAGAGCTAAATAGAGAAATTATACTAATATTTTAGCATAAAATTTCTCCACCTATATGAAGGCCCTTGATACCTACTTGAAACTCAATCAGGGAAGACCAAGTGAACAATGAACTAAAACAACTGTATAAATATTGCATTGCAATAGATCCAACTTGTCATGCACATCTTTCAAATTCTCAAAAATAACATTCACACAAACTCAACTTAGATTATAAAGAACATGACATCCCTTCCTCTATTAATTTTAGTATTTTGGTTGATTCTCCAAAGAAAAAAAGGAAAAAAAATACCTCAAAAAAATACAAATCCCATATTAATTGACTTTATAAGGATGAGTCATTTGCATTAAGTTGTGAAATTGATTAAATACAATAATTGATGCATTGCAATGTTATTCTCAAATAAGACAAAAGGAGCTACATCCACCTAGGTTTTTCATCATCCCCCATAATAAGGTATCACTGATGCTTAGTAAGACACTAACAACATAGCACAAAATTGAAGCTAGTGAATCATAGGAATACCAAAAGGGAATATTAAAGATAAAAATTGTAGAATTTGTTAATTAAAAGGTAAGCTCGCCATTATTGATTCATTAAAAAACATAACAATTTGCATTAAAATTTTAAACTCTTTAGCTCAAGATAAAACATGACATATTACAATGATGTCTGAGTGAATGAAAGCAAGATAACTAAATCTGACTTCCATAATTCCACGTGCAACAAAAAAATTCCATTGCATGCAGATCATGCAATGGTAATATACATAGGACATGTGCTACCACTCCCCAGTTTCATCCACATAGAGAGATTACCACTCCATCCAAATATGGTACAAAAAGAAAGCAATGTAGCACCCATATCATTTTATTAAACAAGAGCAATGTCATAGTTTATTGGTCATTTTTAGGATTGATTTGAAGTTTTGAACTTACCCAAGAAGCCCCTTTTTTTTTGTCTAATTTGGGTAGTCCATCAGACAAGCAATAGAAAAAAATTAACAATAAATATTAAATTGCATGCCACAAATGTAACAAGTAAGCTTACAGTGTGCTCAAATGGGTATACAATCAAGCTTTCAATGTGCTTAAATGGGTATTTTGGTGGGGAATCATCTATTCAATTTATATTAGAGGGTATATAATAACAACTACATGACAAGTGGGATGATTGAATTAAAAAAAAAAAGTTGAGACACCCAAATTTCAAGAATTGGGCTCTACGTGCAGAGTTTCAAACTAGGTGGCAGATATGGAAGGTTTTTTTTTCCAGATATTATAGCTTGAAAGGGTTTGGTCGACATGTATGCTAGACACATAAATTTGTGGGTAGAATTCCTGAAATAAATGTAGTAGCCTCAAACACTTGCCAAGAATTGTTTGACATAATCCTTGGTGCAAAGTCTTCATGGATCCATATAACATTAAATATCAAAATCTAATATTCAACTGACAAACACAATTTCCATCATAAAATGTTTATAAATTTGGACAAACATCCAATCCATAGTAAACTCAACTCCGTCTTGGGTTTTTTCTTCTTCTCGCTTGATGTCTTACTCTTTGACCTCTTCCTACCAAAATAAAATTCACAAAAACCAAAATCAATGAACAACTTCAATGGAATGCATCAAACAATGAGACTCTGCGGACATAACAAAGTTGTATGCAAACAAAATCATCTCAAAAAATTCTCAAAATCTTTAATCAAGAGATGAATTTGTTTACACAAGCTAAACAAGAACAACGTCATTGTTTATTGGTGTTTTTTAGGATTGGTTTGAAGTTTTAAACTTACCCAAGCAACCCCTTTGTTTTGTCTAATTTGGGTAGTCCATCAGACAAACAATAGAGAAAAAACAACAATAAACATTAAACTGCATGCCACAAATGCAACAGAAAAGCTTCCAATGTGCTTAAATGGGTATTTTAGCCCGGAATCATCTATTCAGTTTACAATTAGAGGGTATATAATAGAAATTGCATGACAAGTGCGATGATTACATAAAATGTTCTTAAGTTGAGACACCCAAATTTCAAGAATTGGATTCTATGTGCAGAGTTTTAGACTAGGTGGAAGATATGGAAGGATTTTTTTTTCAGACATTATAGCTCGAAAGGGCTTGGTCAACATGTATATTTGGCACATAAATTTGTGGGTAGAGTTCTTCAAAGAAATGTGGTAGCCTCAGACACTTTCCAAGAATTGTTTGACATGTAATGCTTGGTGCAAAGTCTTCATGGATCCATATAACATTAAATATTAAAATCTAATACTCAACTGGCAAACATAATTTCCATCATAAAATATTTATAAATTTGGACAAACATCCAATCCAGAGTAAAATCAACTAAAAACTCATCCATGGTGAAATGTTAAGGAATTAAACAAAGAATTCAAAAAAATTAAAGAAGTTTATTTATGCCATTCCTAAAATATGGAACCTATAAGTTAGAATCACAACTTCCATACACACAGGCTAAGATTACAGTACGCACCCCACTATTGATGGGAATCATATGCTAAAAAAATAATTATAGGGTATTAAAAAATACCCTATAAAAGAGCCATATATAACAAAGTCATCATCAACCACAAGAACAGTGACCTTTTTAATGCAGGGTAACATTGATACAACAAATCATATTGTACTATGTATGCAAACTATGGCAAGAATAGATTGAAGGGTCAGGTATGTAATCAAGATTTTGGATAAAAAGCTAACTGGTTTATATCCACAATGATTGCTACCAATAATCTTTAAAAGGCATTAAATACACTCAAAAACCCCAAATATATGTAGATTAGTATTCTTTGATAAACAAATTAAGGATAAAGAGGAAAAGAAATGCATACAATGCTGAAGAACCAAGACCTCTTCTACACTTCCTTGAAGAAAATTGGAAATCTGATCCCAACCTGCGAATATTGAGGAAATAAAAAAAATGTGATGTGTTGAATTTATTTATGGATGTTGGTTGTAGGGCATATATTGTCCAAAATAAGACTTGCAAAAAATATGATTCCTAACATGGACATCCAAATTGTAGTCAAGGCCACACAAATCTCTCTTAAATCCCTTGCGAGCTACTACACAGAACAAATGACTATTGCATCAGTCTGGATGAGAAGAGACTTCATTATCTGGGTGTGATCTGTACTCCTTACACACCCCGCATAGGGCATAGCTTGTTCTCAAGATCGTTGTAGAGAAGACAATATACAAAAAGACAAGTGTGATATATTTCCAGTGCTTTCTCAAATGCAAAAAGTATAACATGAAATTCACCTGAAACAATAGTGCTTAAGGGTTGTCATCTCAAAACACAATATAGATGAATCCACGACACTGGCATGATTAAATGCATGAAGGATGGAAGAGGAAAATGATCAAAATAAACTGTGCATGCAATATCAAAGGGAAAAATGATAAACCTAAATTATTAGCTTCTTGTTTTAGGAAAACCGCTCGACAAATCATTTCTAGGGTGTGAGACAACGTGAGAAGAAAATTCCTCCAGTATGGTCATCCCAATAATCATGTACTGATAGATGTGACATTATCTAAATCATTTTTGAAATTTAGAAAAAGGAACTATTTGTTTTTGATGATAGACACCAATGTAAAGTCTATTTTGTCTGCCTATATCTCCCTCCCCTAAACAATGGTAGAACCTAAGCTCCTGATAAAAAGTGCATGCTAAGAGATAAAAAAGATACCATAAGATACATGGCATCCATCATGTTATACATGGATGGTAGCGGCAAACAGCAGACGGCAGCAGCAAACGGCAATAGAGAAAACGGAGCAAGATGGACGTTATGGTTTTTGAAATTTTCACTTTTAAAACTCCCACCCAAAAATCCCAGCCACTCCAAATATCATCTCACCCAATACATTTCAAAATTATTTTCTTTTAATTCCTATTTGCTGCTCCCACTTATTTCTACAAAAAAAATTAATGACTTCCATATCAGATCGTTGTAGGATTCTGAACAATGGCTAACACTTGTAGCTTACTCAGGTATTTCATCTCATTTTATTACTCTATATTTATGTTTTTAATAGCATGTTGAACAAGTGCTTATCTCCTTTATCTGTGTTGTATTCAAACAGGTGCTAAACAAATGCTCATCTTTTTGGAAAAATTGATATGCAAATCAAACGAGCATTTTTTCTCCCTGCTAGCGTGGTTAGGTTGGGAGGAATGGGTTTGATTGCAATAGTGGAAATATCGATCAAATCCCCTATCTTGATATTGAAAAGAACCAAGAATCCTCCTAGTGTGTGCCCAGACAAGAGCTTTGGATCAAGGTACGAAGATCAATGGGCTTTCTATCTTTGATCTAAGAAATTTCTCAATTTTTATTTAAATGCTTTCTAGGTATTATGGAATGATGATAATAGGTTTGTGGGTAGGTGGGAACATTAATCTGGCTATGTCTTTCCTGCTAGTCTTGGTGAGAAAGTTTTAACAAGCATCAACCCTGCTCGGAGCCTTGGACCTGCCATTATTTTAAAAAAGGACCACGCCTGGGATGACCATGCTAGCATCTTCTTAACATTTTTTTAATTTCTGTTAGAACAGTTTAATGCCCAAGGATCTAGGTTCTTCATTTCTACTTTGGCCCCAATATTTCCCATGCCTGTGGATTTTGAGTTCAATTAGTTTTGCCTCGGATCAGAAATGGAGTACGCAAAGGTTTAGTGAAGGATATTGTTTTGGTGTATTTGATTACATTATTTTTTGTTGTTTAAGGTAGCTTAAAGTTTTTTTTCCACTGTTGCATTCTCAATGAGGGGGGATCTATAAATTTTGGTAGCTTGAATTTAATGGAAAAATGTTTTAGTTTTAGATTTCTTGAAGCTTTTGTGAATTTTTATGCAAGGAAGATAAAAATATATCGCAATAGAGGGCTTCTGGTGGTTTTTTTTTATCAAAACATTTCAGAATATGTTTTATGTCTATAACTCTAATTCCAATTCTAAATATATACTTTTACAGGTGAGAAATCTTCTTCTTGTATAACTGTGTACTCTTCTAGGGAGAGGGAGGAAAAGTGGAGAAACCACTACCACTACTGAGATTGTGCCAAAGAAACCACTATTTCAGTTTGACATGAAATTTTCTACTCTCGGGTTGTGTCTTAGTCACCAGTAAAAAGTAACGTAGGTGTGAAAACACACAACATTTTTGGTCCCGCGCATTTGCACACTTATCATTTTGTGCACCTTGGATTTAATCACGCAAGTGCTTTGGCAAAAAGCATAAGCTGCCAACTAATAAACTGATTTTTATGAACCATATTGTAATTTATTCATAATCATTTTGGGGTTTTGTTATTAAATTTACATAAGGATATGAATATTTATTATGAGTACTTGCAGAATATTAGGTTTTTAAATATTAGTGTTTTAAAGGTATTTTCTTTTAAATTCTTGTATTAAATTTTATATTTGTAATTTTCATTGTTAAGTTATGGTATTTTTTATATTATAAATAAATTATGTTTCTAAAATTTAATCATTTAAATAAGTTAAAAATATGTGAAAAGTAACTTTTAATATTTTTATATATATACACAGTAACAAAATAATAAGAATTAAGATGTTATATTGATAATAAATATTTCTAAAAGATTATGTCAAAATATTTTTTCACATTTGTAGGATTTGAGCAATATAAATCCACAAAACTCGAAGATCACCTACATACAAAAACTTGTTATAAGGAAGTAGAGACAAGAAGAGGGCAAGGGTTTGACTCAAAAAATGAAGAAGAAAATATCTTCAATTAATGAATGAATTAAATGTACAATGGATCATCCTTATAAAGGAGATTGAAAACCTTGAAAGGAAAACCCTAGTGCATGTAATAATTAATTAAATTATTACAAGACTAATGCATGCAAGTTTATATTTAAAACAACTAGTGCATGAGTTTAAAACAACTCGTCCATGTGTGTTTAAATATAAATAACTAAAACAAAAGAGTTGACATCTTAAGAAGGGAGTAAAGTTAATTAATATAATTAATACTTTACTCTAACAACCCCCCTTAAGATGAGCAACAATGCAGCTACAAACAATGCAAGAAGAAAGCAAAGGAAACTACAGTGCTGAAAGCATAAAAATGGGTCTCGGCAACATGGCCTGATGAGGTACCCATGTACAAAGGAGAGTCTCTATAAAGCGGAGAAATAGATAAAACCACATGGGAAAAACTCTACTCCAAAAAGAGACAAAGACTAATTTGAAGGACTAAAGAAGCCTCCAAAACTAGGAATGTTACAGAAAATAGGAACAAGAATGAACATGTAGAACATCACTGAAGCAAAAGGATGCAAACTCTGTCAAAAAGTAACTACTGGTCTGAAGATCCTCCACAGAAATATGGCCAAGTAGAGAAGACTATAATCTACATGAGTGCCCTCAAAAGACACTACTCGAATCAGGAGGCAAACAAAGGCAAACACCTAAACTCGAAGATACAAATGGCATAAACACCAAAAGCCTGAAGAGATGATCAATCAAAGCTGGAAGAGTGCATCCAAAAATAGGAAAGAAAGAGTGTCTATATGGTAAATATTCCATCTCACCAAAATGCATAGGTACCCAGCCACTGCATCCGCCTAGTACATAGGAACAAATACTGAATACATAGCTCACACTATCGAACCAAGGAAGTAGAAGAATGATCAATAGAAACCCCCCATAATGCTGACAAGAGAGAGGTGATAGGTACACTGAAAAGAGTGCCAATAAGAACTGCATTGTGAAGAACCAGGAACATTGAAGGTGCATAGAAAGCACAAGCACAAATAAAGATACCCTAAGGCTAATGTCATGGAAGGAACACTCACTTGAAAAAGGTAGATGGAAAAAAAAGGCAAACATCAAACCCCCCCATGGCACTTTGTAATGGAGTGCGAGTACAAATAGCACAAACATGTTCAAGATTCCAACCATGCAAGAAAATGACACTTTGTCTCAGTGCATGTGGATAAAAGAATGCTACAAAAGTGAAGTATACACTGCTCAAATAAGAGAGAAGGCTGCTGAAACAAAAGAACAGCCTAAGAAGAGTCATCCCTTAAAGGGAAGAGATCCCAGGACTTGTAACATCCAAGATATCCACTAGAGTGCAGAAGTGCAAAAACCTAAATAAAATATATCTGGGGTAGAATCTAGAAAAATGACTCATAGAACTAGAAAGCTCTCAGAACAATCTTTCCAACGATATCTCGCTTTCCCAAAATGGAGTCCATATGCACAAGATAGAGCTTCTGGAGTGCAAAACTGAACATTTGGCTTTGATAGTAAAAAAACACTATCAAAAAATCTAAATCAGAAATTCAAACCTCCAGATCTGGATAGAGCTCGAAACCAGCTTTTCAACGATATCTCATTTGCTCAATTTTGACACCATATGCTCAAGATATGAGCAAAATACCACCTAGTGCGCGAGAGGGCCCAAAAATGGTGCAAATGATGATGATGCATGCTGACATCATCAAATGACAGGCTTAAATTTGACGGCCAAATAGCCGTTGCCGCCCAAAATGAAAAAAAAATTTATTATTATTATTTTTTGCAAAATCACATGCGCGCCTCGGGATCCATGCCAACCTTTCAAATTTTTGCCTCGATTTGTGTGCCAAATTTTTTTGTCTTGATTTGTGTGCTAGATAGCAAAATTTTTGCCTCATTTTGCATGCCAATCCATACAAATTTTTCCTCAAGAAGCGTGCAAATCTGTACAATTTTTGCCTCGTGAAACATGTCAAGCTTATGGTACCCAAAATGCAAAGTTGTCCAAATTGGATGTGCCTTATATTGAAATAGGGGTTTTTGGGCATTGCGAGCTCAACGGTTAGGTCTGTTTGAGCTCAAAGTGACCAAAATTTAGAGACCCCCTAATTTCAATAAAAACAAAAAAAAGGCCCTAATCTGAATCCTTCAAATGCAAACAAGCTGTAGCAGATTAGGCTCTGATACCATGTAGGATTTGAGCAATACAAATCCAAAAAATCTGAAGATCACCTGCATACAAAAACCTGTTACATGGAAGTAGAGACAAGAAGAGGGCAAAGGTTTAACTCAAAAAATGAAGAAGAAAATATCCTCAATTAATGAATGAATTAAATGTCCAATGGATCATCCTTATAAAAGAGATTGAAAGCCTTGAAAGGAAAACCCTAGTGCATGTAATAATTAGTTAAATTATTACAAGACTAATCCATGCAAGTTTATATTTAAAACAACTAGTGCATGAGTTTAAAACAATGTGTGCATGTGTGTTTAAATATAAACAACTAAAGCAAAAGAGTAGACATCATAAGAAGGGAGTAAAGTTAATTAATATAATTAATACTTTACTCTAACAACATTTATGAATATTAATATAATTATGTAACTATTATTTGGAGAATGTCTATAAAAGATTTCTTTTATGAATAAACTAGAAAAGTTATATAAAAATAATAATTAACGAAAATAAATATATTTCAATATTTTCAATTTCATAATGTTTCTAAAATTTGATGAAAATAAATTAAAAATATGTGAAAAGATCCTTTCATAGTTATAAATATCAATATACAATTACTTAAAATAAATTATTTTAAGATTATTTTTTCATATTTATAAATATGAATATAATAAAAAAATTATTTTAAAAAATCTATTAAATATTTATTTTTTCTATTATATATATTCTTTAATGAGCTCTTAAACCAATATAATTAGGGTGTCCTCTAATTAGCACATAAAGTAGGAAAATATATATATATGTATCTTTGGGTGAACGATGAATTTTATTGACAAATAATTCTATATCAATATACAAATAATATAATTAGAATTGAGATGTTTATATATTTTTCAATTTTATATAAGTCAATTTCTTAAAATTAATTAAGATTATATCAAGATAATAAATTTCATTGACAAATAATTCAATACTGAGACTTAGCATGTAATGAAGGATGGTAAATTTTCATAATTATTATATGTATATACATAATATAAGTTTATTATTAAAACAAAAGGATCATAAGATTTCTGTAAATATTGATTCATAAACTATTATATAATTATTATTAAATTCTTTTTTGAAATAATATTTTGAATCACTTCATAACTTATAAAGGGGTAACTGTACCAAGATGCTGGTCAATTAAGTGGCCACATGCCCAAAAAAAATGAAATTTTTCATAACCTGCTCAGGTTCTAAAAAAGTCAAAATCACTCTTGGCTTGGTGTTATGAAAAATTTTATATGTTTTTGTAGGCTACGGGTTTTGGCTATTTTTAATGCCCAAAAACGTCCAACAACAAAAAAAATCCAAATTACCTTAGAACTTGAGCATGCTTTGCTTTACATAACATTTTTTAAATGTTTATATCAATTTCCAACCATGTCACTGCATTGAAGAAGTAAGATTTCATTTTTTTTCACTATTTTTGTTTTTCATTTTGATTAAAGTAGGGTTTTTTAATTGATTTAAGTTTTCTTTTATTAATTTGATTTCAAATTCTACAAACAATCCTCCAAAAATGAAAGGGACAACAAAGAACTCTTCCTACACAACCGACACAAGAAAATCCCACATATATTGCACAATCACATCCACAAAACCCTCATGACGTTGCTCCAAAACCACAAAACTCTCAAGGCATTTCTCCACAACCATAAAACCCTAAATATATTGCTCATGAACAACCACCACCACCCTAAAACCCTCCACCTCCTCCAGTAGATCATGTACAAGCCACATAGGATGATCTTATCAATCACCTGACATAAAAGACTGCCCAAATATCTATAATAGTGAATAGGCTGAGGTTCTATGTGTGTGTTTGTGTGTGTGTGTGTGTGTGTGTGTGTGAGAGAGAGAGAGAGTATGAATATGTTGATGGGGAAAAAAAGAGGAGGGAGGATAGATACATACATACACAAGAGGGGGAATAGTGAGATAGGGGGCAATGAGAGAGAGAGAGAGAGCGAGAGAGAGGACAAGGAGAGGGTGAGAGACATGAGCTAAAGATAGTGGAGAGAGATGCAAGAGACATAGGGTGAGAAAAGGGGTAGAGGGTGAGATACATGCATATATATATATATATATATACATATATATATATATATATATATATATATATATATATATATATATATATATATATGTGTATATATATATATATATATGTATATATATATATATATATATATGTATATATATATATATATGTATATATATATATATATATGTATATATATATATATATATATATGTGTGTGTCTATATGTATATATATATATATATATATATATATATATATATATATGGGTGAACCCACAATAGTGGGTTACACTTTTTACCCTGAACGGACACTGAACTCTACATTTTGAGAAAAACTTTCAGATTCAGATGCATATTGTCGTTGAACCGTTTGAAATCGGAGGATGAAGTAAATTAGAGTTTTTTAGGATTTTCTGTCTAGATTCTAAATATATTTTTTTTTATTTTTTTTGAATTTATTTGAATACTTTTTTCTTTCTCCCACGAAAACTTGTATGGTGCTGAAAATGTCATTTTCAAATAGTAACACTATTTTCATAGAGCATAACTTTTTTTGTAAAATAGATATGGATGTGATTCTTTAGAATTTAGTTTTGTAACATCCATACAGAGGGCATGCAATTGGTTTGATGACATTATCACTATTATTGCATATTTTATTAACATTTGAAGTTGACTAAACCAAAATTTTGACCTAACTTGACTACATAGCTTATAACTTATTGTGTATTTATCGAATTTCAATTATTATTTTTGTAATAGAAAGTAGACTCGAATAGGGAGGGCACTATTATTTTTCAGAATTTTTTTTTCCTTGTTTTACTATTTTTCATTGAACGTCAAACTCAGAGGTTTATATTTGATAAAAAACCTACATTCATTTAACGTCAAAAATCATACACATAATAAATTTAAAAATAGTCAAATATATAATCGTTAGAAAACTAGTTCTGAGTACTTGTTGTATGCAAAAGGACGTCTTTTTATTCATCCATTTGATCAGCGTGCTTGAGGCTTGAAGCCATGAAATTCTCAGAATTTCTTGAAAACTTGAAACCAACTCCCATTTTAGGCACTTTCGATAGAAAGTACTTTCAATCGAAAGTAATGACTTTCAATAGAAAGTACTTTCTATCGAAAGTACTTTTGCAGAAAATGCAAAATTTAGTTAATACTAAAGGACTTTCGATTGAAAGTCCTTTAGTTTCTATCGAAAGTCAAGTTTGACTTTCGATCGAAAGTCAAACTTGACTTTACAATGCAACACTTTGGCAGATATAAACTTCCACCAAAAAAAACCTTAAATACATGACTTTCGATCGAAAGTCATCACTAAAGGACTTTTGATTGAAAGTCCCTTAGTAACTTTCAATCGAAAGTTACTAAGGAACTTTCGATTGAAAATTACTTATGATCAAAAGTCCTTTGTTTAAGGACTTTCGATCGTAAGTTTAGTACTTACGATCGAAAGTTGAAGCTAGTTTCTATCGAAAGTGGATAAATATTATTTTGCCGAAAATGCTTTTCCAAACGGATTCCTTCGTCTGAAAAATTGTAACCCAGTATTGTGGGTTCACCCATATATATATATATATATATATATATATATATATATATATATATATATATATATATATATATATATATATATATATATATATATATATATATATATATATATATATATATATATATATATATATATATATATATATTGTTGGAAATATTCAGGAATTAACCAAGTTACTGAGAGGGGAGGGGTGAATCAGTAACTCCAAATTTTCTTCTAATTTTAACATGTATTTTACTTTTAACCTTTGCATATAGAAAGCATGAAACTTAAAAAGCATTCACAATAATGACACATGGATTTGGTTACCCAGAAACCTTCCAAAAGAAAGTAAAACTGGGGTGGGGATGAAACCCACAAAGCTTTAATACTGCAGAATAAAGTTGGCCGGTTAAGGCTTACAATTTGATCACTTCTGATGATCTGCCCTGTTAGGAGCAATAAGGATTGCTAAATCCACCCTGTTAAAGGATTTACAAACATACAGTGAAGTATGCACTCGGTAAAGAGATTTATACAAAGACTGTTAAGTCTACCCGGTTAAAGGATTTAGTACTGATTCACCTGTTAGAATGAAACAGTAGATCTCTGCTTTGCAACTGGATTGCTGAATGAGATTCGCTGATGTACTGATCACCTTCTGTGATGAATTTGTCTTTGCTGTATCTTATACTTCTGAAGCCTTCTGCAATTCGCTTATTTCTGCCTTTCTTACTCTTTTATATATTCTATCTCATATATTTCATTACTTGTGTATATCTCTTTTATTTCTACATCATTGTTTATATACAGGTCTCAAACAATTAATTACAATTACAATTGCACAGTCGGCTTGACAAATAAACATAAGTGCTACTAAGTCGGCCCAAATATGGTTACTCGGTTCCTTCACACTGACTCGGTGACTTTCTGATACTCGGCATCCACTGCATTACTCGGCATCGTCATGCACTCGGTAGAAGTGAAGGCACAGTTCATACTGATCACTCGGTAGGTATTGAACTCGGTAAGCATTGGTGACTCGGTAGACAAGATGTTACTCGGTTTACATTGTCCTGATCGGTTTGTACTAACTTGCTCGGTTTCCACTGTCTGCTCGGTTTGCACTGTCTGCTCGGTTTGCACTGTCTGCTCGGTTTGCACTGTCTGCTCGGTTTGCACTGTCTGCTCAGTTTGCACTGTCTGCTCGGTTTCCACTGTCTGCTCGGTTTGCACTGTCTGCTCGGTTTGCACTGTCTGCTCGGTTTACAACCAGAATGCAAATAAGTGTTGTCACTAGTGGCAATACTGCTTAATGCCAACAATCTCCCCCTTTGGCATTAGTGACAAAAACACTTATTGGCCAAAATTTATATACACCGAATCATGCTGAGTTTTATTTTGATCTTTCAAAATTTGTCTTTGTTATAGGGCTTTATACATTGTCTCCCCCTTTCAATGTGCTAACTGTTTCTTATACAAATCTATAACTGTATACATATCCTTCTATACATATCTCCCCCTTTCTGACGATAATGCCAAAGGTGCATATACAATTTATTTACAGAGAGAATCCAAAATTTGATAAGAAATCAGAATGTACCTTCATTATTAGTGCCAGGGTTCTGTCCCAACTTTCTTGCAGAATCTTACATGTTTGTATGGCAATTTGGATTTCTGCAGAGAGTTCAATCATGTGATCTGCTATGGAGAACTGATTGTCATGAATCAATGTTCTGGAATGTTCAATGTGCTTATACATTGTATTCATGATGGGAAGGATCATGTGTTGGATGTCTAGCAGTGTGGACCGGATCCTTGAGTCTTCTTTCAATAGATCAGACTGCATATTGGATAGATGTGAAATTTTCATGTGATGAGCAGAGCTTGAACTTGGTTCAAGTTGCAGCTTCTGTATGCTAATCTTCATATCCTCATCCATTTTATTCATTTTATTTTTGACATCCTTTGTGAACTCGGCAAAATTGCATAGTCTGGCCAAAAGAGAGGTAGCATTCGAATAAATAGACTCTGTATTAGACAAAACTGAAGACAATTCCACTTGGTTGATAGCTATGTGCTGAGCAATGTGCTCAAGCACTTTATTGTTGAATCTCTTCTCAGCTCTTTCAACTAACTTTTCTGTCCCGGATGAGTCCTCATTGTATTTCTCAACTGCTTCTGCCAATTGTAACAAAACATGCTGGGAGGAGTCTACTTTAATGCCTAATGCATCAGACAAAATGTCCTTAGCATCCTTGATGATTTGATACTCCTTGTCTCTCTCCTCCTTAAGCTTCTTTTGTTTTGCTTTCCTTTGGAGGATCTCACCTATATTCTGCATCTGGTCTGCTGAGAGATTTGCAAAATCTAGTGTAGGAATCTCTATCTCTTCGTCTAGGTCTATATCCTCAACTATATTTTTACCCAAAAATTTTATACTCGGTAGAGCCTTAGGCTTATCTGTACTTAATGCTCTTGTAGTAGTGATAGTAGATAAAATAGGGCTGGCTATTGACACTGGTATACTTTCTACTGGAGAACTTACAATATTTACACTTGATGATTCAAAAGCTGGAAAACTTACTGGTACAGGAGACTGCAGCTCGGTAGAAGAAATGGTAGCTGCCTCTGATGTTGCTAGGGATGATTGGACAAATGTGGAAGTTGTCACAACCATGCTTGAAGGTGTCTCTGGGCTGGATGTAGAGACTTTCACTGGAGAGGTAGGAAGGGATGCAATGACTTCTGCTGCTATCCTTAGAGTATCATCTACCTCGGTGTCTTCTTCTTGCTCATCGCTGTCATCTTCAATATCCTTTATTATTACAGTTTCAATGCTCGGTTGGTGAAGGTGGTAAATGTTCTTCCATGTGGCTTTTGCAGCCTTCACAACCGATTCAATATTGTTGATCAAAATCAAACAAGTATTGAACTTCAGTGTCATCTTGTTTTCATTCTCTTTTAGTGCCTTCTTTACTTCATCATTGTTCAGGCTCGGCATCAACTGTCTTAGGTTTTGATCAAATATGTCTATTACAGTTTGCCTTGCATTGCTCCATCTCATTCTTATCGGATTCAATAGAACTGCTGGAACCTGTGGGGTAATTTCTTCAGGAGAGTATTTCCACTGTCCCATCTTCTCAACAACAGCATCTTCTATTTCCTTCTGCTCTGCTTCCGATCTGGTTTCATATCTCAAGGATTTTATGTTACTTACTCCAGATCCTGATCCATCTCTGAAGAGTTTGAGCTTTTCTTGAAGGGTTAGAGGAGGCCTTTTGAATACTATGTCCTTATCTGCCTTTTCTGCCTTGTCTGCCTTTCCTCTTGTATTTCTCCTTGTGAACACAGCAGTGGGAGGCACAGATGCCTTAGTGATAAAAACTTTTCCTTTCTTCTTTGCAGGTTCTAGTTCCTCTGTTTTCTCATCCTTTTCCTCTTCTTTTTCACCTATTTCTTCTTTCTCCTCGGTTATCATTTGCATTTTAGCTATTCTTTTCTTTCCTTTGTTTACCGCCTGTGGAAGCTTTATGCTTAGTTCAATTCTCATCTTAGCTTCATCATATGTTCCAAAATATGGGGCTTTGGGATTGACAGGCTGATTTAGAAGTGCTTCAATAATGTTCTTGGTTTCATCAATATTTACCTCATAAGGAAGAGGTTTTGCATACACAGTTCTCGATTTAACTGCTTGAATATACACATTATCACAATCTACCATAAAACAGATGTCATCTTTGTAATCTTCCACCAACTTCTGTGGAATCCGGAATATGTCATTCATTTTCTCTTTGAAAGACTCAAAATAATTATCCATGATGCTTTCAAAGTTTTCACCCATTTCTGCGATGTATTCATTAATTTCATAAAGTACAGGCACATCTTTTCTCCATACAACTTTTCCTTTTGAAGGGAAGAATTTCTGAACATAGAAGAATAAACAGACTATCAAGGATCCAAACTTACATGGATTGTTTTTGGAAGTTTTGATGCTTTCCATGTTCTTGTTGAACTGTTTCAACAATAAGTCTGCTAGGTCAAATGTCAAGTTGTTTTTGACCACTTTGTATGCTAGGTCAACAGCTTCACATCAGACACTGTTCTGTCGACTAGAACTGTAAATCTTGTGTGCAATGATATGTGTACCAAACTTTAGTTCGGCATCGGTAATGCTGCTAACCTTCATGCCTCTACCATCCCACTCGGCTAGGGTTTTCTTCTCTAGTTCCGTCCGACCTAGGGTTTTGGTAGTTTTCGCTTTGTTCAACATGGGAAGACCGGTAACTTGATGAATCATTTTCCTTGTGATCTCAATAGGTTTCTCAAGCCAAATCTTGCCATCGTGTACTCGGCTGAGAATGTACCTAACCCATTTATCTTGAAAGTTTCGAGGAAGATGTGCAATGTGGACTAAACCCTTATCTTCCAGATGTTTGTGCTCGGGTTTCAAAGTACCATCCACACATAGTTCCTCACGCACAATGTCTAGTTCTAGGTTTCCCATTTCTTGAATAGAACAGTTAAAATGATTACGGATATCGTTGATAAGCAGTACCTTAGGAGGAATCTGAGATTGAGCTCCGTTCAGATCTAGGGCGGCTGCAACTGCGGGCACGATCTTAAAATCTGGTGCTTTCCACTCCCCTTGGACTAACATGTCTGATCCTTTCTTCGCTGAGGTGCTGGATGATGCCATGGTAGCTCACAGAAAATTCCTTTCGCAAGAGTATTAAATCACCGGGTTGCCCTTGAAGTTTTCTGCTTTCAAAGTGCTTAAAGATTCACGGTGAAGAATGAGTTCGATTACTTGCTTTTTGTTTACAATTCTGTCATTAATGCTAATTTCAAATTAGGGTAGGAATTCTGACAGACTGTCACCCACCAAGAATTAATTGCTCGGAAAAGACTTCGCAACTCGGTGAACTCGAGAATTCATAATGCTCCGACCTCGCTCGGTGAAGACTATACCGACCTTGCTCGGTGAAGACTATACCGACCTCGCTCGGTGAAGACTATACCGACCTCGCTCGGTGAAGACTATACCGACCTCGCTGTGATCTCACTGCATCTTGCATGCTGATTTAGACTTTTCTTTTAATTTCGGTTCTGGAACTGTTTGAGATTGATCTATGAGAGTACAGTTCCAGTGCTTCCTTGGAAATTTAGTCTGAGTCGGTAGAGCCATCCATTCCATTACTTGGACTGGATTGCTCGGTAGCTTTAGGAATCCATTTTTGTCTGACCTGTTTCCTGACCTTAGTTGCTTCATTCTTCTTTCCTTCTTCAATTTCACTGGCATTCATGCAGTTTCTGGCTATGTGACCCAGTTTAGTGCATTTGAAACATCTTATGGTAGTATCTCTTTTCCTTAGATGATGTTTTATGCAATTCATGCCAATGTGTCCATATTCTCTACAGTAATGACATCTACACCAGGTGTTGTAGTCCCATCCAAACATTGCTTTCACAATTTGTTCTGCTAGATTAAATATCTTGGATCTGCACTCGGATGCCTTGTGACCTTGTTTGTTGCACTTGTGACAATTACCTCTGAATCTAGGTTTTTCCCTGCATTCATTTGCTTTATGACTAGGTTGATTGCAGCTATAACATTTTCCATTGAATTCTGCTTTTTCATTGTTCCAACATTTATTTGAAGTATGTCCTATTTTACCACAATGATTACAAGTAGGTTTTTGATTTCTTTTAGTACCTTGCTTAGAGGATTCGCCTTCTTCTTTGTATCCAAGTCCTGCTTTTCCTTTTTGCCTATGAAGATTTCGTTCATACAGCTGATTCAAGTCTTCTTGACTTTTCAGCATTCCTTCATTGATTTGTTTTTCAGCATTTAGGTCATCCATCAATCTTAGATTGATTTCCTTTTCAGATCTTAGTTCTTCTTTTGTGTTTTCTATTTCTGAACTTAGATTTAGAATTTCTTCATTTGTATGAGAGATCTGATCAATTAGGTTTTCTAGCTGAAGGGTTTTGTTTTGGACTTCAATGTTTCTTTCATCTAAT